>JAHDVE020012367.1:0-580754 GCA_022606495.2 Halesus radiatus | reverse complement strand
AAGAATGTTATGATGTTTTTATTACTTAGGAATTCAGTATTGAGGTTACACTTTACAAACCTGGAAATTATTATTTAAGGAGTAATACCCATCGACCAATAATTTATATATCGATGGTTAATTAATACGCCTCTTCCTATTGATTCACAAATTCGAAAAATTCGGGACATGACATGTCGATTTATTTCTCAGGTACCTATGTAAACAGTTCCTTATGGCACAAAAAACCCGTTGATATTTTAGTACCTCGTTTAACGACATTTGTTTCCGTGTGCATCCAAATTCCGGCCTTACTAATTCGATAATGCGTCTCATATTTGCTTTGGTAAATCGATATTTCGATTTAAAATCTCTCTCCGATAGTGCTGCAAATGAATATTTCACGTATTTTTTAACTTCCTCACGCAAAGTAGAATTAACAGATTGACATTTGTCAAACAAACCTCGCGGTAAAACAAACGTCAACAAAATCTGCCATTTCGATGCTAATCTGGATCAATGAAACCCATATTGGCATCTATTATATTCTGCACACACAATTTTGACTGTCTTAAAATGAGAAATTGTTCTAGTTGGACATTCAAATCATTCTTTAAAATATTACATTTATATATCAAGTAATGAAGCAAGAAGTGTACGTCAAGATCGAGTTGTTTGACGGTCCGTCCTCTCTGCCTACCCCTGCGGCGAAACGGCGTGATGGTTAGTTAGTTATATTTTGTACTAAAAAGGAGAAAAAAAATCGTCGCTACAGAAAGAAAATATACGCCATAGAGAAAATTCCCAACTATTACAAAACACAGAAACCTGACTTTAAAATCTACGGGAAAAAATCATAAAGCTCGTGTTAATTTGAATAAACCCGGGGTTCAAGGGTTAAAGGAACTGTAGGTGCAGACCATAAAAGCTGAAAGGCTGTGCCTACCCCAAGAACAACGAACCAAAAAAAAATTAAATATAAAATATGAAAAATTTCTGATCAAAATGTTATTTTTTTAATGAATTTGGTAAGGAACTTGTACGCTCAGTTATTCAATTGGACTCAACACTCTATTTGACAATTTTCGATGTACAACTCATCATACCCACACTTGAAAAACTACACACAGCCTTCATTTTGGGCATAGAGCAATGAACGCCTCTGTGTATGTGGTTATGTTTTAATCGAAATTCGTCACTACAGAGGAGCTACAGGTGAATTCGTTGTGTTGGCAATATTTTCTGATAAATTGTCAATATTACATTTCCATTTATATAAAGGTAAATAAATTGAAACCCAAACTTCGCCCGAATTTCAACACCCCTTTGTTGGTAAAATTTGAAAAATATGGAACCAACAATTTGGCTTCTATTTTTATATTTATATAGGCGCATCCTCAAAATACCCTGGATAGACAGGGTAACCAATGTCTTGGTCATATTTTAATAATATGTTCTCACAGAAAGGGTGAAGGACTTCATATAGGCTCGTCTATTAGTGACGAAGGAGGCTGTGAAACAGAAATAAAAATAAGGATTTGCATGACACGCCATGAGTAAAATGCAAAAGATATATTTGCCTGTTTCTAAGCATTTTTTATTCTAAATTGTCTATAGAGGTGCCCGCCCACTTTCATACACAATAAAATAGTAACCGCCCACTTTTAAGGTAATAAAGTGACACCAAAGTAAAAACTTTCAATCTAAAATTTAAATAGATGAGTTAATATCACACTGTTTCTCTACAGGATAAGACAGATAATGTAGATCGTCACACAGCTCTGTTTCGTTTGTTTGTACTTATCTAATTATTTGTTTGTAATATTCTCATTTCATTTCACAATTAATTTGCTAACTTCTACTCCCACGCTCAACTCAAAACTGAACATCGCATATTAATTGTACATGGCGACGGAGACCGTTTCCGTTCCGTATAAACACTAACATCTAGTTAGTAGTGAGCCTCTAATATCGTTTACCAATTAAATTTAAATTAAAATCAAGCCACTTTACAAATGAATACTATCATGTTTAACATTCTTACGGCCGTTGTTCCCAACCTTACTGAGCAACTGCTGAGCCGAAATTTTGCCTCAGCACTGTTCAAATGCACAAATTCGCCTTTCCCAACGAAATTCTCACTCAAATTTACGATCGTCTTAAGGTGTCGATTTTTGTGGATTAAAGTTCTCCTCAGTAAAAGACTAGTTATAAAAAGTGTCAACAGAGTGTAAAATGACAGCGTAACATCAAATGTCATAATATTGATGGTCAAACGTAATTTTTTGTACATATTGTGTCTTGACAATTTTCAATATGGACAGCGAAGATGAAGATATTTTTAATATATTACCAATAGCGGGAATGGACACCGACGATGAAGATATTATTGATAAATAATGGAAAAGGCGGAAGTAATGGACGGTAATATCGGGCTACACAGGGGGCGACAGATGTCGATTACATCGAAATATTAAATGAAAATGGAAGATGTGATTAAATTCACAATCTTCATTTTCTCGTTTTGGGTGAAATTCTTGTCACGTTTTTGCTTGTTGTCCATGTGTGATTGAAAGAACGCACGAAAGACAAACGTCAAAAATGTCTACTTTCGACTTCGCGACATTAGCAAAAGTCAAGCTACCACTTTATTTTTAACATATACGTTTTTAAATATAAAATGTTGGTGTTTGTATTACAATATTTAAGACAAATAATATGTATTCATAATAAATAGAAAATTAACTCGTCTAATTATGTTAATTTAACACTGAATTTTTTTACTTCGATGTCATTTTATTGACTATGAACGTGGGGGGATACAATTATATTTTCCATAGGAGTGGGCGAGTCCTTCATAGACAATTTAGGAAGTTCAAAGATAAAAAATGTTTGGAAAATAGAGCGAACACTTAACAAAACACTTGGCTGATCGGCGGCTCAGATTGGTCATTCGAAAAGTTGTCGATCGAACTCAGGAGTAGCACAGTGCATGACATGTTCTGAATAATCAATCGGGATTACACGCGAGCCTCTCCAATAAATTTGGATAAACGGGGATTTACAGAGGTAGCCGCATTTCCCGACAATTTACCGGGATTATTAATTCCCGCATCACATGCACAAATTGCAGAGATCGCATTTATTTAGTAGTTTTACCGTAACGTAAGTGAAATACTTCAGGTTTAATTGCTTCCATTTAGTCTTTACACAACTTTCTCAGTTGATTATTTATCCCAGCCAGTCTATTAATAATCGCGAGTGATCTTTAAAGCATCCCTTTGTATGTAGGCATGTATTATTTTTACTACTCTGCAAACTACTACTTAACAAATACTGTAAAACGTGTTACAAACAATATGGATTTTTACCTTCCTTTTTGTTGGAAATTGACACTTCATAGGTCCACAGCCCGAGATGGAAATTTCGGCATAATAATGTTGACGTCAGAGCACTACTAAGGTAAATCCAAATGTTTCTCCTCGCAACATAACAATTACCTACTTAACTATTGAAAATATGCCGTATTTTTCCAATTGTTCAATAAAAAGTAATCAGGCGAAGTCGTGTAGCAACTACATACTGGAAGCGTAATAAATCTTAATTATTAGAATTGGCTCATCAATAACATAAAATAAAACTTTGGCGAACTGGAGCTAGCTGAGATGTTGTTGGGAGGGTTGGGAGTCACGATCGTGCATTTGGGGAAAATTCTACAGGGTTGCTTAATAGCTCCGTCCTGATTCCGCGAGGCGTGCGACCCATCAAGCAATAGTTGAACATTATTGCAAAGGCCCGAAATACTTCTTCGGTTACAATAAGGAACTCCAGTGAAAAATATATTGTTTTTATAAACAATAATTATTAGCCTGAAATACTCATCCAAATTGAAAAAACCTTCCGAGCAAAGATAAATGTCGCCGGCAGGACTCGAACCCACACTCAATGGTAGCTCAATGGTAGAGCATCTGACCGGATATTAGAAGGGTGTGGGTTCGAGTCCTGCCGGCGACATTTATCTTTGCTCGGAAGGTTTTTTCAATTTGGATGAGTATTTCAGGCTAATAATTATTGTTTATAAAAATAATTGTTACCCTTTGCGCTATGAACAAAAATTTTGACTTAAAAACTTTGGTTTATCAATTAATAAATATTTGACAAGTCAAACATTTTTCACCAATAAAGTGAAGACATAATTTGTCTCGACGCCACCTAGTGAGGGATTTAGCCGTTACAAGCCTTCCTCATACAAATAAAGTTGGTTGTTTACAGGTGAAATATAATAAAAAACCGTAATTATTGAATGAAACACTAGTATATATTTCAATTAATAAAAATATATTGGCTTTAAAAAATATATTCGTAAAAATCAGCAAATGCCGATTCTGAATATATAACTTTTATTGTATATAATTATACATAAATTTTATAAATCGTTATATAAAAGTGAATTAAAAACGGTACCATCAAAACACCATGTTCTGTTGGTACCACTGCTTCTGATTTCACACATGCCGTTTTTGAGCCCAACTCTAACCAGATAAGATGTTTTTCTGCTGTTTATCATGTTTTTAGCTTATAATTTCGCTGTTTACAGTTTCATTTCGCTCGTAAAATTATTATGTTTTGAGAGTTGTTGCTTGAAAATTCGTACCAATTTTAACGAATTTGTATACGTAATAATAATCTATACCCCTTCCAACAACAATGTCACTTTGGTGATTATTTCTTCAGTTATTATGGAATCGGGAGATTTCTAATGATAACCTATTATTTCTTACAATGCATAATATATTTATTTTTATTTCAAGCCATTGAAGTTACACCAATATTTCAAACCTATTCAATTCATCCAACACATTCAAGTAAATATCTGTCTACTGCTGTCACGGATTGTTGAAGTCCGCAGATGCGCAATGCGCATGCGTCTGTTTTCTGCGCATGCGCAGAAAAATGAAAGAGGCTATTAACGCAAGCGATTCTGATTTTAAGCTAGTTATTCAAAAGTAAGATATGGACTTTCTTTGAACGCTGATAAATTGTTAATTAGTTACGGATATTAATGTATTTTTACACTTAGGTACAATTCACCTACAATAGTAACGAGACTCTGATATTCTACAATGTTTCCTTCAATGAAAAGCAGTTAAATTTGAGTATAAAGTTCTCGAAGTTTTGTATGAAATTCATACAATATCGATTACTGCCTATTGAACCGCTAATCCGACTGGCTCGTGTGACGTCACACCCAACAAGCCATAGATTTCGTGCGTTTTGGTGGGCTTTAAAAAATTGAAACTTTAACAATTATTTTAACCATGAAAACGAACTTAAAAAAAAAAAGTGGATGTCAACATTAATGAAAAAAAAACAAAAAAATGGACTGGAGTTCCTTATTGATTTCGTTTGGTCCTTTGGTTTTAGATGGAGTTTACTTAGCTTTTCTTAGTAATGAAGGATTATGGAATCGTCGGCTTCATTTACATATAGCTCACGTGAACAGAGTGAGCCAGGAAAACATGGTATTTTTCCAGCAATTCAATGAATGGAACTTTCGTGGTCAGTAGAAAACAGAACGTTCCAGTAAATCCAGGTTAATTGTGGTGGATACACATTACCCTAGTTACTAATTAAGTTAAACAATACAATATGGTAAGCAATACCTATTACCAACGCATATTAGACATAAGATAGGGGAAAATAGGTATAAGATTTCCTTCCTCACTTTCTACGCCAATTTTAAATTGAAATCCAGCAATATTATTATAAGGGTATAAATCTTTAAATGCATAGTTTCTGAAGTACATATTATTCTCTGGGGAAAAAAATCAATCGCAATTATTCAGAATGAGGAGATATTTGTACCTATCCAATGGGAAAGAATGAAATAGTTGGCATGATGGTAGATTGGTGTGGAGAGGGATTGGAGTCGCAGGGGAGGATGCAACAGAATTGGACACATGTCATGAAAAGATGGGCATACACGGTGGCAATAGCAAGATAAGATTAGAAAACAGAAAAAAAAGGAGCGCTAAAAAAATGTGTAAATACAAATATGTAACTATATCGCTAGATTACTTTATGTACGAAACATTACAAACTAATAGTTTTCTTGTACTGTGCGCTAGATAGAATTTAGCATTAGTTATGAGTAAGTTCAGCCATTATAGGTAGGTTCATCAAAATTTGGATTAGTATGGGAAAATTAGAATCTAAGGATAACGTTCGAATGCGAAGGAAGCATTACATGAGAGGCAACCACGCAATGACATGAGAAGATTACAATATGAAGAAAACTATAAGATGCGTCATTCAAAATAAGTATTTAAAAAAAAAATCATAGAGCGCAACCGCCAAACCATTTGTAGGCGCAATTTACAGAAAAATTATTTATTCGGGCCTTCGCAATTATTCTCCACAATTTAAAGATCGGTTTATCGAGGTTCGCAGCCGCAACAGTATTGTGATGCATAAAAGATGACGGCAAAAGTATGAGAATATGGCGCGCCAATGAAAATGCACGCTTATAAAATATGTAGCTCGCTCGCCAACTTATTTTTAGGCTCAGTACACAAAATTATTTTTTCCTTATGCTCAGTAGTCTTCATGCTCAGAAGAAGTTTGAATTCACTAGGGCATTATAGATAGGTTCATCAAAGTTTGAAGTTAGATTAGACGAATTAGGCGAAGAAGATGAAAATGGCAAAACATGAGAAACAATACACGAGATAGATAGAAATGGTAAGAGAAACGCACGAGCAGATACAAATACAAAGAAAACAGAGAGCAGCGCCAAAAATAAAAATGCATATTTAACAATATGTAGGATGAAAGCCAAATTATTTTTACGCGCTAAATATTTATTGAAACATAATACTTGATTAATTTCCTCGCGCTCAGTAGTCTAGGCGATTGGTGTGTTTCATTCGCTGCGGGGTAGTGAATATACAATATGAAATTGAAAAAGTCAGAGTAGTCTAGGCGATTGGTAGAATGTTTCATTCGCTGCGGGGTAGTGAATATACAATATGAAATGGAAAAAGTCAGAAATCATGCAATCATTTATATATTATAACGCTACAAGATCTAACCTACATCTTCTATCAAAGTAATAGACAGACAAGAAAAAACAACGCCGAAGATGTTTATGTAAATGCAATTTGTTTGACCTACGTGTAGGTAGGTTTGAAGTAGCGCATTACTAGGTAAATTAATCATGCATGGGAATATAGATTGTGAAATATTAACGATCCAGTCAGTAGCAAGTGACGGTTGTAATTAACTATCCACTACCGAATAGGTCGAACAATCAAATGGTTTTACCTAACCTATTGGTAATATAAGCAAGTATTTCTTAATACGCACAAAATTAATTAAAAACACTTAAATCACGCATTTTAATTCGTTTAAGGCTTGGTAAAGTTTCAAGTTTTTGTACGACTTTTAGGTTAGTTTTATTTTTTTATTTAAAAACCCAAACTAAAAACCTATTTTATATGTAATTAATATATTATATTATATTTAAAACAAGTTTAAGGTTCTTAGGTTGGGTTTTTTTTTTAATTATAAAAATTAAACTAACAAGAAAAATACGTGGTTATATGCATATTTACCTAAAATATATTTTAGGGCCTAGCCCAACTGGCAGTTTTGTGTGATCCATTCAAGATCGGTCACCATCTGCAATATGATGATTCCTAGGTCAATTTCTAAGTAATCTGTAAAACCTTTACTGATACTAAAAACTAAACTACACATATATAATTGTCGATAAAACACTAAGTAATCTGTAAAACCTTTACTGATACTGAAAACTAAACTACACATATATAATTGTCGATAAAACACTAAGTAATCTGTAAAACCTTTACTGATACTGAAAACTAAACTACACATATATAATTGTCGATAAAACACGTCGCCCCTGTCGTTCCCGGTAAATTTCTCCTTTCCTGCCGGTCTCATGCTGTCTCTAAACAGTTCCTTGTGTCTAATGATGCACTGGTTTATCTTGAGCTGCAATTTTATTATAGAGAACCCCCTTTGGTGGCTTGCTATCTTAGATTATAAGTGTCCTATCGTCGAATAATAGCCCAGTAGTCCCAGTTTTACGATTGTTGTTATTGGCGAAAAAAGTAACAGCACCTTTTATAGCGCAATATTGCACATTCATAGCTCGTTATTAGGCGCAAATCCGTCGTTCGGAACATCTGCACTTTGCAGGCCTGAAACACGCGGAAAGCTCATTGTGTGCACAATGCAGATCCGCATGAAATCCGCAGGTAAAAAAACAGGGATATTATTTAAAACGAAGCGCATATATCGTTAGCGGAAATTACGACCCAGAAGTTAGCGAATATTATGAAGTAAAATAATGCTTGTTACCAAGCGGGTAGGGGCAAGCCGGTAAAACGGATAACGGGAAATGTCAAGGGGTAACATTTTAAACCTAAGCAAATAATGTTCACTCGCTATTTTGAAATAGTTTTTAACGGAACGTTTACGATCTCCGTTGGTCGATCGCTTTATAATAATATTAGTTTTGCAGTTTTGAGCTTAGCACGGATCTGGACTAAATTCCAATATATGCTAAAGCAAATTGTGATTTAAAGCGATGATACTTGGTAAACGTGATTACGGGAAATGTCAACCACCATTTTGAATCATGTTTCTGGTATTTCTCCCGGAATAATTTTAATTGGTTCATTGACAAAACGTTTACGATCTCTGTTGGCAGATCTCCGAATAAATAAATGCAATATGCAGTTTTGCATACCAAATTATATTCTGAAGTGATGATTTTGGTGGATTTCATACGGAAATGGCGGGAGTTGTCAAAAATGTCATCTTAAATCTGAACAAATTATGTTTCTCGCCATTTGCATGGAATATTTCGCATTCGTTTCATGACTAAGCATTTACGAGTACAACCTCCGTGGGTAGACCTCTTTATAATTATATTATTATCCAATGTGCGGTTTTGAGTATAGCACAGTCGTCATTCAATTCATTCAACATTTAGAGCTGGACCAGAATTCTGTTTGGAGCAGTAGCTCCCGAACGATATCTAGCGTTATGAAGTTTACGCAGCTTTTTCTGTGTGAAATTTGAAGTTAAAGCAATCATTTTCAATTAACAACGTCATGTTCATCATGGAGTTTTGAAATTAAAAAAAAAACAAAAACCGTATAGGTAGTTTGTTACATTCGTTTCAATTGGTCAACAAGAAAAAATAGTGTTGAAACGGGGGAAACTGGGCTGTAACAACCTTAGAGTAATAATATACCTAGAGACCTTTCTAATCTTCCCCAATAATACGTATAGTTGACATACTCGCAAAGTATAGCTCTCTCTTTATGCTCGGTTCTATAAACATATGAGAAAGAGAGACATACATTTTTTGTTCAAAGCATTCATTTGTGGGAGGGTGTTAGTCGATGAAGCCAATTTCTTTAAACGCACGAACTTCACTTCAGTGATATCTGTCAGGCAAGTTGACGGTCAGAAAGCGATAAAAGTGAAATAATTACGTGAATTGAGTGATATCGACAAAAAAAAGCTATGGCTATATGTGCAGTGATCGGGTGCTTCAACTGAAGTACTAAAGGACAAAAAAACAGTTTTCACAGGTATTTATCAAGAAATTCGTATTTTTCACTTCAAGATGAATCAAATATTTAATAATCTACTCTATAAAAGAACTCGGAACCTTCGCCAATATTTAAACAACCCTTGCACTATTTGTATTATTGTAATAAACATCCGTTTTAATTGAGTTTTAATGCATTTTCAATATATTACATTTAGGTACAATAATTTTGCGTAATTATGAGAATACAAATTACCAATTTCATTTGGACATCTCAAAGTAGCTTTGTCTCTTTCGCTCTCATGTTAGCATTGCTAAATGTTGGTAAACAGATGGTGACAGAATGTATTTTGTGAATTCCTTGTATTTCCACCATGAAAAAATCAGGGCTGTGCTAAAGTTGGGTTGTTTTTATATATGTAACTATTTATTGATTTCCAAAGGATGAAGCAAGACTTCAAAAATGGATCCATGCAACGAGAAGAGTAAATTGGATTCCAAAATACCACAGTAAAATCTGCTCAGCTCATTTTTTAATTGAGAACTTCGACACATCGCTTCCAAAGGTCTGGATTTCGCGGTGCATCTATGTAATTCAATAGAACCCTCAGCTATACAAAAGGTATTTATGAATTTTAGGTGTAAACTTTATTTATCTTTAATACATTCATTATTATTTATTTTTGTAATCTGTGCCAAAACTAATAAGGGTAATATTTTCAGATAATTCCAAACTCCTCAAATGGAACCTAACCGCCTTTGTCAGAACAGGCGCTTACATTAAATTCAGAAAGAGATGTTGTAAGTGTATCAAAATATAAACACATTCATTAGCCGCCTTATAATAATGATAATAATAATAACAAAGCATTTATATAGAGCAGTTTTGTGTTATTTCACTTCAAGTACGCTTTGCTATAAATAAACTTTAAAAAAAATATTAAATAACTCCATTCAGTGGTATTCTTACAGTGCTACTTTACATTCTATTTATTGACACTACCATAAAAAATATTAGGTGCAACATTTATTTAGCTTTAATATATCGACCATTTTTGATGTACTGACTGCTAAAACTAATAAAGAATAATATTTTCAGATAATACCAAACTCCCCAAATAGGACCTCGCCGCCTGTGTCAGAAAATCCGTATATAGTATGTAATAAAAATACAAATGAAGATATTAAAAAACAAATTAATTATTGGTTTTCATATTTACAGATAATGGAAAATTCAGATAGCATTGGACATCTAACGCCCGACTCCGTACCTGAAACCCCACGGAAAATAATTTTAAGACGTATTTTAGATATTTGAGACAGTATTTTAATAAATTGACGTTGATTCTCAATCAATAGATGAATACACTGTAAGAGTATCACACTCAATCAATAGATTAAGACACTGTACGAGTATCACCCTACAATTCTTTATATTACTTTTCTTTTTAAACAAATTTTTAATGTTACTTCATTTCATGTTATATTATCTACCAATAAATTTTATTGTTTATGTTCCTTAAAAAGCAAATAATATTACATAAATCGTTTTCAAGATTTACGACTACCTACTTACTCACAACAAAATACCTAATTTATTTAATTTGTAGCAACCCTGTTAGCCATGGTAAGGCCACACCCCTGAGGTCACCCTTGGCCAAAAACTCGCTTCAACATCTCGCAAAGTGAGGTCTCTATATATTGTTACTCTAAGGTAACAACTAATACAATAATATTTTTTATTGTTTTCTAAGTAGCTATTGCTTCGGAGCCACGATTGTTGATGAGAAAAAAAAATATGCTCGGTCCAACAATGCACAGTACTTTTAACAGGGATGGCAACTAAAAATACATTAGAACCAGCCGTTATCAATAATTAATAAAACAAAATTTGATCATGACACTGAGGGCTCCTTTGCAATTTCTCTTTCCATACATGCGTCTTTCCTGAGAAATAAGGAGAGATAACAATAGAGCTGACAGATTTACCTCTATTTGCCGATGCAATGTATCTAACCGTCACTGAAAATAAATTCATTCAACGGAGCGAGGATAAACGAGTGTATCGACAATGGACGTACGAACGATAGATCTATTTTAACCGTATCTATCTTTTTTCGTGCACAATGCAGGTAACAGAAAGAGAGATTATATATAGCAGAACTTTCAGTGGTAGAACCCCTTTGTGAGATGTAAACTCTCACTTAAATACAATATTTTGCGGTGGTTTATTTTATAGTTCCTAGAAGAGGAAAATCCATGCTGGGAAATATTGTATGGCCAGCGAACGAAGAGAAAACTCAATCGGATCGTCATGGTCGGACAGAATAGGGCCTCGATAGGGGGTAGGTAGGGGAGATATGAATGCAGCTGCGCTCAGTAACAAAAGTAAGCGCATCGAGGACAGACAAAAACCGTATTTTCTTTTTCTTTATCAGACAAGCATTTTTTTAATATTTCGTACTTGTAATATTATGTTGATATCGTGATTATTGTAACAGCGTCATTTTAGATTTGTATGTATATCTAGCATATTTCGTTAGTATTTTGTATGTATATCTAGTATATTTCGTTAGTATTTTATCTGTAACTACCTGCTATTGTGTATTGTCTTGCCGACAAGCTACTGAAAGTAGCTAAGCAGGCATATTCAGATGATAATAAATGATTGGTTATCTTATTGTTATGTGGGTTATCACCCTCTGCCTTTTAATTATTCACACATAAAGATCGTATATATTATCTAATGAAAATATAGCAACTTTTTTTATATAATTTGCATGCAAAGCACAGGACAGGAAAATTGTGTTATTTCACAATATGTAGTATATTTGCGGCACGTTCCACACTGGTGGATACTGTAAGTATCGCCCTAGTAAAAGACCACCATTCAAAGTCGAAACGTGGCTTGAAATGGCTTTAGACGTGTTTGGTGACCAGATCTGAATAGCCAGGGACTTCCCAACCTTCCTTCTTACCCATCTCCTCCTCCTCGATACCTTCAGCCTCGGAACATACCCATTTCATACTGACTCCGGGGTTTTATTTGTAGGTACAGTTTTTCCCCTTTGATCATGTAATATAGGTCCTCTCTGGGCCTTTTTTCTTCTTATCTAATGCAACATATACTATGAAAATATGTTATATTCAATTATTACTGAGCCGCGTACTTCAAATGACGGCGTTGGTTCTGAGCATTATTCCTAAGCCAGGATCGAGCAGTAAGTTTTTCTTTTACAATAGCAAATATATTCTGCTGTCTGTCTGGACTCTGGACAACAGACCGAATGCCACTCTTAAACACTGAATACACCCGAAAGGTAAAAAGTTATGAGGACACCAGACCTTTTATGTTGAACTAACTTCGTTACACATTGTCGTAGGACAAACGTTCTTATACCCCTCTATAGATACTGATAAAACTAAAAATGTCTTAAAACTCTTTTTCACAAAAAAGTGGACAACCGACCTTTGATTTCTGAGGTACAGAATTTGTGTTTTTGTAATGAGAAAATATCATTCTAATTAGCGGGAATGGTCGCAGGCGTCTAATCCTACCGATTTGTTTCGGCTTATAATTTTTTTCTGACATTCGTCTCAAATTATGAGATTATTTTTATAAGGACGTTGTCATGTGTTAGGAGTTTCATATAGCATCGTAGTAAAAAGCGGTACTAAAGAGTACTGTTTGAATATTTAATACCGCAAAATGAAAAAAAAAATTATCTTTGTTAGAATATTCTCAGATTCATCGAGTATTATCAGAATAGGCTCGTTCTTCGCTCCGATTGGATATATTTTGTTACACAGAAGGGATCTGGAGAAAAGGGGGCGTAATTACGTTCAGCGTTCAGATTCAAAGATCTTGCAGTTCCTTCTTATTGAACGGAAAAAAAAACAAATCTAGTGGTTTCGTATTATTCCGCGACGTGGTGGAATCACACAATATATGTTTACGTCAGCTGTTAAAACACATCTGTCGGGTATAATGGCTGACAGATTGAACCCGTTTTTTAGAAATTTTCGGAGATTCGATCATATAAGTATTTTTCCTTTTACACTAGGGACAGGCAAATCATTTCAAAGAGATTTTTGCTTGGGGAGTGTGTTGTAGGATTGTGGGGTAAGAAGGGACTGCGGGCATTTGTTCCAAGCTAGTTCGAACCAGTTTGAACCACTATCGGTATGCACAAATACATTAAAAAGTGAGGTTTTTTTCAAATAATCCGTGAGCAGTGTAAAAATAATAAAAAATACATAGGTACTGTCAGGCTGAAATATAGCATTTAAGACAAACGATGTCGAAAATGAATCTTAGACTGTAAAACGTATTTTGTAAGACATTTGAATAGAACCTTGTTTTATTTGGTGGGTGGGTATATCTTTATATAACTTTTTGATAAATTGACATGGGATTACCGAGCTCGCCTGCTCTTTCAAATGGGTTAATTATTATCGATGCAAATATTTATTTATTTATTCTTAAATTAAAAAACAAAACAAAAACATTAGCCACTCATCTCTCTGGGACAGTCCTGCGCTGAGATGAGCGGCTTAATAATTTTAGTGAAACGGTAAATAATAATGAGTAAATAAAATTATGTAATATAGGTAGGTAAAAAAAAGTAAAATAATAAGTAAATAATAATGATAATATCGAGCATACACAGTTTCAACATTGATTGCAACATAAGGGATAACATGGATAAAGCGAAATCACCATTTTCAGCTAACATATTGGGGCTTATTCCTTCTAGAGGATTTATTTCGGCTTTTATTAGAAATAGATATTATAACAGGAAAGACGTAGTTTCATTTGGTAGGAATAACAGCAGCGTGTAATGACTTTTCGGGTAACTATAAGCGGCTCTACTTCGTATTTCTTTTTGGTAGTGGAATTGCTGCATACCTGCCACTCTTAAATTGTTAGTATTCGGAGAAAGGGTTGAATACATTACGGTTAAACCCATAATACCTTGCGCTTTGTCATTTTTGGGAAAGTATTGTCTGAAGATATTCTTTATAGCTTCATTATGTAGACCTTTTCGAATTGTTTTATTACGAATCAATCTATTATTTAGTCCGTTTTATCAACTGATACTTTGGGTATCTAGTATCTAGTAACTACTTAAATAAGAACTTTTGTTGGCGAAGTTTTGAAACTTCGACCTATGTAAAATGGTTCATTATGACATTTATTAGTATGGGTATATAACAACAATTTGCCTTGCATACTGGTTTGGTAAATATCGGAGTTGTTTTCATTCCGGTTTTGTTTGCAATTTCGCGTGTTTTAATGTCATTTTTCTGAATGTGTTAATTAATATTCGTGTTTTTTTTTTATGTAACGTCATAATATTTTAAAGTAAGTAGTGCCCCTTCGTGCCCAAAATTGTTTTTTATACATGAATAACAATGTGATAACTTTATTGGAATGTAGGTAATATGTGAAGTATGTGGACCTTTGGTGGTATTGGGGAACATTACGGAGTGATAAGGATCTTATCGCTGTCAATGTATGCGAAAAAAATACATATTTGAAGAGGTTAATGATATGCATGTATGAAACATCTCATCGGCCCGTGTCCGGCAGAGATGGGCAGATAGTATTATTCAGAATAGCTTAGGAGAAGGAAACGGCACTCGTCTCTCTACAAAAATACATTCTTCTTCTTCGAATTATAGCCACGTTACAGTTATTTTGGTTTTGACGAGTTTTTGTAAAAAGCGGGTAAATAATAGAAATTCGTCGATTTCAAAGAAATGTCGACAGCGAAAGATAAAGCCGCTAAAAATAACAGCATTATGACGTTTTTTTCTTTGTTTATCACATATGTATTTTTGCGTGTTTCATGAAATGGACGTGTACCTGGGCGTGCTCCCTTTCGGGGGGTGAGACCCTTGGGCTCGGTCAGCCCGAACCGGCGGAGACACATAACAAGTCCAATATTATAATATAATATGTTCACAAGGTCAGCAGTCAGCACTCAGCAGGCGACGCCATTTTGCCGGCGATTATTATGCATTGAATGTCAGTGAATACGTACACAACTTATGCAGATATTTATATTTGTCATTTTCATACAAAAACATTAAAAAAAAAAACAAAGCAAATACATTATTTTTTGTTGTTTTTATTTGTGTTGCTGCCAGACGTAATGAGGATTGTATATATATTCGTACATACCTGTAGGCCTCGGCCAACAGAGGGTTCTGCTTGATGGCCAGCGTGGAGAAGTGCGCTGAGCGGTCGAGGCGCCGGCACTGAAAGTGTATCGATGACAGCAGCAGCAGGACGCCGGTGTTGGTGGCCTCCTGGCGCCAGAGCTGCATGCAGTGCAGCTCGGCCGCCTCGTACTCCCCGTTCTGATACTCATGATGAGCGAGCTCCAAGATATCTACACACACAAAATTAAACTATAATGTAATAAACAAAATTACACATCTATATAAATATGTTGTTAACTGAAGTGGAATGAATGGAAAAAGAACTTGTATACACATTTATCACTCACTAATAGCTGTAAGGGGGGCCGACTCTGACATCGCGGTTTTTTTGTTTAAATTTTGTTTTAAAACTTTGATTTTTAAACTTTAATAGGCATTATATAAACCTATCACGATCCGCGATCTAAGTTTCATTCACACGAGAGCCATAACTCGAGATCACTCACGACGCGCGAAACTCTCGGTTCTCACGGAGCAGCTAAGCGACGGACACGGACGTCACGAACGTCAGGGTACTGAATTATAAACGCCGTAGAACTAGAGATGGCCGACTTCACTTTACCGTTTACATTGTCGCCGTGACAGAGCACTGCGGGCGTTGCCATTTCAAAAAATAGAAATTCCCTAGCACGGGATAGACCAATTTTAAATTCGTATCGGTTCCATAATAATTTAACCCCTAGAGTCGATTTGGGAGATATTTCTCCCATAAAACAAATGGCCGTAGAGTATTTTTGCAAGATATTTCTCCCAGCCCGACTAGGACTCATAAAAGTCATACTATCTAATTTTGTATTATAATGAGGTATATGATTTGAAATGTGTTACAAAGATAAAACACCACGCCTTCTATTGGCATTTAAATGTTTACCTTACGTATTTACGAAAAAATATCATCTATTCTCAAAAGTGACCGACCGTTACGGTGGCTTGAAGGGTGCGTCAAGCAGGGCGGAAGCCTGACAAGAATTCAATTTTATTCTTAAAATTATAGAAAATGTCAAGGTATCGATTGTATTTCCACAATTCAATATATTGACTACTCATTGGTGAAATTTTTCCTCTTTTGTATTGTCGATTATGTTTTTAAATTTTGCATGTATGTACTCTGACCACACCATTACTGAGTAATTCTCGATTTTTAAGCATATTTTCTAAAATAAAAATATGTAAATCCAAAGTTTTATGGTAAAAAAAATATTAAAGCACATATAATAATGCAATATTAAGTAAAAACATTTAATGGTTTCATAAACAAAAGTAGATTTATAAAGTCAGCTCGCCTTGTTATTGTGGGTCAGAGGACACTCTGGACCATAATTTCTTTGAGCGTCCTATCAATGAACAATTTCCAAATTTTATGCATGAATTGGTAAAACTTAAAATTGATCTCCCTGCCAGTATTCCCTGCCTTCTAAGTCTCAACTCCACCCAAATTAACAATTTATTAGCAAAATACATTTATAAAAATGGCATTAAAATTTAAGTCATTGGGGATTAAAAGCACATAAATTTACACTGTTTAACTTATTTAACTTATCCGCTTCAATTTTATTTGCCCAAATATTATATCTTGTTTAAAAATAATTTTAAGAACAATTTGCACTACCAAAATCTACTGATGGCCAAGATCGCCCTTAATGGGTGAAAGCCATAAAATAACAACAACAAAAAACATAAAACGTTTTATGCAATGTCGACGAATACACCATGCCACTGTTGTTTTAAATATCTCTGGATTACTAGTGAAGTGAATTCCCATAAGGAATTCGATTAAAGAACGAAACTTTTTATGGGTCCACTACACGATGGGCATCAGCTAGCCAATGCAATGGCCGGCAATATTTGGGCCATCCGTAGCTGGTCAGCTGATGGCCCATCGTGTAGTAGGCCTGTTAATCAACCGATAAAACTAAATCTCTTGTCTTATATAGTGAAATGGTATATAAGTTTGACGAAACATTTATTGTTGTATTTTAGCAGTTATGATGAAGGCCCTGTGAAATGTGACGTACAAGTGGCTGAAGTGTTCGATGAGAGTAGGCTGATTCTATGTTTTCAATACTTTGTGGAATGTTTGAACCCTTAATTTTCTAAGAATTTCAAAAGTTTTTCAACAAACTGTTATTTTGTCGATACTTTATCTAATATTTTTGTTACTTAAAAGATATTGTTTTCGGTTTATTTTTAGGCTCCTTCATATGCTTCGTGCTGGTTATCCAACCGGATTCCTTGGTGACTGACGCGACTGAAGAAGTCAATAACGAAAAAGCGGGGTAATCAGTAGCAGGTGTCAGTGACGAAGATTGTATATATAGGATGTTTTTTTAAGAGCTTGAGAACTTTAAATAATAATACAAGACAGAAATATTTTTGGAATGAATTTTTTATTATAATTATCTGGCAGATAATTTCATGATATTTATTTTTTAAATATGATTTCCGACATATGTCCACCGCGGCTACGAGTTACATAGTCCATTCGATCAGCCCAATTTTTTAATACTTTTTCCAATAAATCTGGCTGTATGGCGTCAATGATGGCTTAAATATTGGCTTCCAATGCTTCAAGAGTTTCTGGTTTGTCGGCATAAACCAATGACTTAACATAGCTCCATAAAAAGTAATCGAGAGGCGTTAAGTCGCACGAATGAGGTGGCCAGTTAACAGGACCACTTCTGGAAATAAAGTTGTCACCAAATTGATTTTGCAATAAATTGATGGTTAAGCGCGCTGTATGACAAGTTGCGCCGTCTTGTTGGAACCAAATGTCGTCGATGTTTAGCTGATTAATTTTTGGAAACAAAAAATCAGTCAGCATGGCTCGATAGCGCTCGCCATTCACCGTAACGGCAGTTCCTTCCTCATTTCGAACGAAATAAGAACCGATGATGCCCCCAGCGTGTAAACTGCACCAAACAGTTAATTTTAATGGATGCAATGGTGATTCGTTAATGGCTTGAAGATTGTCTTCGCTCCACGTATGGAAATTTTGCTTATTGACGAATCCATTTAACCAGAAATGAGCTTCATCACTAAACATAATTCTTAGGTAAAAATTCTCATCTTCGGGCATTTTCAAATTAGCCCAATCAGCAAAAATGCAACCTAAACTATGCTCATTTGGCTTTAATTCTTGCACGAGCTTTATTTTATATACACGTAAGCCAAGGTCCTTACGTAAATTTTTCCACATAGTCGAAGGACAAAGGCCGACAAGTTGAGAACGGCGACGAATCGACATTTCGGCGTCTTCTTCAACATTTCGCGCTACAGCAGCAATATTCTCTTTACTACCCAAATTTCTTTGTCTTGCTGATGGTTTTGAATCAAGAAGAGTAAAATTAGTGCCAAAACGATCAATAACTTCACGAATTGCTTGCTCCCTAGGCCGATTATGTTGACCGTAAAATGGACGAAGTGATCTATGAACTTGGCGAACAGACTTATTTTTTTCAAAGTAAATTTCCACAATTTGTAAGCGTTGTTCTGGCGTTAAACGATTCTTGATGAATTGCCAAACCTCACTGAACAGAAATGTCAACACAATTTGACATTCTCAACTGTCAAACCTTAGGCAACAACCATCGAAACTTCTCATGCAGCTAAAAAAAAACACCCGTATATATTATAAAATATATTATATTTAATATAATATTTTTCATGAAGATATATTGAGTCATTTATTTGCATTCTAATAGGTTCAATATTTATTATATTTTCAGACTTTCAATTTCTACTGCCGCTACCTGTTGCCTCTGCTAGAGGACGCGGGGAACAACGCGGGGAGACACGCAGGAGCAACAGGCCAAGCTTTTTTTGCAACAGGCCTTTGTATTTTATTACTCTAAGGTTACATGTCCTTGGTCGGCTGCATGATGTCATATATATCACAAAACCCTAAAAACATTAATTCTCATGACTTTCGTAACCATCTAGGTGGCTTAGGCGATGACTCGAATTAGAACTGCGATTGGATTTTGATCTACTATAACAATGTCTGTTTATTTTCTTCTAGCATTTATCGACAATATCGTACTTTTTAAAAACTGTGTGGTCCTCCGCGCAGGATGTATGAAGGGTTATTTTTTGTGAAATTTGACAATAAGTATTGTTTTGAATTTTTCTCATAAAAACATATTTTTTTATTAATAATGACACCACAAAATCATAACACACTTATTGAAGTAATAAATATATAATAATACGAAAAAATCGAACAACAATTTCGTTGCTGTACCCACCTAATCGAAACAAGGTCCCGCCTCGACTACATCACTATTAATTGATGAGAACGGCCCTGTAATTGGTTCCCCAGTTCAATGTCAAATATCGGCGTCGATTTTAGCGTATAATTTTATTCCAAATTTTAATATTATTGTGTTTTTACACCAGTTTTTTACTATATCTAAATAGTAAAACATGTGAATTACAGTACTAAATAATTGAAACATCCATAGTTTAATGTTTTCTGTGTTTTTATTATCAATATTTGAAAGCACTATTTATGTTAGCTTTAGTTTTAAAAACTAAAAAAACATAGTTTCATTAATAAATTGGTCTATAAATTTAGTATTTTGAGTAAATATCACCATAATTAATATATTTTACAAGTTTTCACAGTAATTGCGATAATGTTATGTTTAAAATATTTGTTTGAAAATATTTATACGACCTCGCAAGGGTTGACCAAAATGGTAAACCCTTTTTATAAGTTTTATATTTTAAATTAAATATATAAATATGAAATCAAAAAAGTGAAGTGGACAAAGCTTTTATAATACATTTGTGTAATTAAATATGTTTTTTTTCTTCATATAATGTCGTATTATTATAGTTAAAAAAAAAAAAAAAGAAATAGACCGGTATGTTTTTAGATTTATTTTTAATTCGTGTTTGCATCAAGAATTGAATTATTTTCGACAAATGATCCCCATTTTTAATATTTAAATCTAATAGAGCCATTCATTTGGTCTCAAAAACAGTATTTTATTTTGAAATTCGTTAAAAAATAGGGATTGCAAACTGAAAATATTTGGAATTTTTTTGCAATCTGACAGTTGTAAAAATCAATCGTCTCCAAGGGTTAACACACGTATGAATTGGCAAACTTTTTAAAAATAATAAAAGTCATTAAAGTACTAAAAAATAGCCTAACAACCTAATCTAATTCAAGTTTAATAAACAAGTTTGCTTGGAATAATCAACCTAATCAATTAATCAACCTATCAACCTAATCAATTTTAATAAACAGGTATATTAATTTGTAGTAATTTGAGCAAGATTTATTACTCTACCCATGTTGGGGACTTTATTTTGCAGTTTCACATGATCTTTTATTAAGAAATATCCTACAAACGAACAAAAAAAAAAACATTTAAATATACGAGAGGTAAGTAAACGTTACATTAAAAGAAAAAAAAACTAATTGCCATACTGCAGTTACATTTAATTGGGTTGTATCTATATTTAAATTATTGTTAAATTATTAACTCATTCAGGGCTGTGATTTTGGGAGAACTAAAAACAATGTTTGATTAAAAAATGATAATTACAATAAAATATGTTATTTTCGGACTTAAGAGTCTAACGCCTCAATAACAACAGATTGTTTCACACTTCAGATCACGATTTAAAAAAAATAAAAGTATAACCTAGCTAACTGCTTGCGGTTGTGAATGGAACATATCAAAATTGTTAGAAGACAGAAAGATATCAAAATTCACATTGACGGTACCAGATAAAAGTTGATGCAACCGGAGATGTCTTAAGTTCACTAAAGGAAAAATCGCTTATCAATAGAGAACGTTATGTCCGTCTTGGAAAACACGAATATGGAAGCAAGGAGCTAATAACTCAGTTGTTAATAAATCTATGGTCGGGAAGAAACATTAAAAAAACCCGGGACTTTTGCCTTAACCCTCCCTTGCTATTATCGAAAAAACTTATAACAAAAATACGGAAGACCAAATTCAAAACATGCCTTTCTTATATACGCACCACAAAATAGCGATTCTTAACTTCAAGGAATCTCTGGTGACGCTCAGGTTCAAAGCAAATTCATCACCGTACATATAAGTATATTTGTAGACTTGCAATGGGCGGGATGGCAACGACATGAAGTATTTAAGGATATGTGGACATCGAAAGAAAAATAGACGGTTTAAAAAAAGGTTAAGGTAAATCAAATTTAATAATGTTATTATCGAGTTATAAACAAAAATAAAAATATAGCCATTTCAAGCAACGTTTTAATTCTGAATGGTGGTATTTCACCAGGGTGATACTGAGATTATCTTCCACTTTGGAACGTGCCGCGAATTGAAACAATGCACATTAATTAAATTTAATTTATTTGCGCACACCGGGAATTGAAGCCGTGTATTTTAACATAACAACAGTAATAAAGATTTAATGACATGTTAAATTATAAAGTAAACACAAAAATAATAAATATGTAATATTAAAAGAAAAACTTTTTAATTTTTTTTATGAAATGTCGATAGTCGGTATCGAAACGTATTGTCGTCACATCACTAATTTTAACGATGGCGGCCATTGTATCCATCTTAACCGGCTCAGCCGGCGTACATAAAAAAAACCTTAAAAAAAACAATAATAATAGATTTAGTAATCTAATTTAGTACTACCTGGTTAAATGATATTTCGTTTGATTTAAAATTCAATCTGCCGGTCGTATTTTTACAAAGCTGCACTGAACAAGACGGCATTTTTAATAAAACCAGGACAAACAACACGCTTCGGCTACAGAAAAGCAACTAAGAGCGATATTTTTGCAAATTTAAAATGACGCCTGATCGTCGGCGGTCCGTCGGGCACTCCCGACACAACAACATATCTCTTAATATTCCATGATCTAAGATTTGTGCAGTGGCATTAGGCAGCCATCCAGTCTCCGAAACGTATTCACATTACGGATAGTTCGTTAGACACCGTGTCCGGACACTAATGGTACAAGCGGGAAACTGGTAAATCTACTTCACAAAAGGATTGATTTTGTGACTTTTTTTTTATTGAAATTTCGTTTTCGAGTAAATCGGACTCCGAGGTTGGATTTTTTTTGGTCAAATTCGTAATGTTATTTGTCTTTTGATTTGCGTCGAAGCGAAGATATAGACCCGGCACAGTAATTTCTTCACCCCAAAGTTGCCGAAAACAAAATCAAAAAAGTTGTACAAATGCACAAATCGAAAAAAAACTATCTTTATTTGGGTTCTTCGTCTGCCACAGATGATTAATTTTTTATACTGTACCACCACTGACGTCAGAATGGATGGACTTGCCTTAAGTACCATTTTGACGGCTGGAGGCAAAGGTCACGTGACACCCATTTTAGCAACAGCCTAGTTCACTGCAGTCCACGTTTGTTTCGCATGATTTTGAATGCGGTAAGCAAATTATAAAACATTTATAAAAAGGGTCAAACTAAATATTGTAACAGAATATTCGGTTTTTATAAATAAACCGAACCTTTTTACTTATTTGCCGTTTTACTTAAATTGGCGGCACGTCTAGCTGGTCCCCCTTATTTTGGTTTATTGCGTGTTAAAATATTTGAACTTGATTATTTAGGTATATTTAAAAAAAAATGTTTGCACGAAATAAAATTTTAAAATGAATGTTTCTTTAATCATTGAAGAGATGAAACCAGACTAAAGGACAGAAACAAAAAATATTTCAGTCGCATCTAGGACTCGAACCCAAGTCCTTTGCCTATCCGGGGCAACGCTCAACCAACTTAGCTAATGAGACAAGTTCAATTTGTGTCATCTTCATCGATATCATATCTCAAATTCAAGATTTGTGAATATTATCTTCCATTTTTAATCTCATATTATTTGCAGCTATTTTTATGATGTTTACAAATCTTGAATTTGAGATATGATATCGATGAAGATGACACAAATTGAACTTGTCTCATTAGCTAAGTCGGTTGAGCGTTGCCCCGGATAGGCAGAGGACCTGGGTTCGAGTCCCAGATGCGACTGAAATATTTTTAGTTTCTGTCCTTTTGTCCGGTTTCATCTCTCATTTAGGTTATGTTAATATTATTTACTTCAATGATTAAATATTACGATGAGGTTTTTAAATCTCAATAAAAATAATTAATAATTAAAAATTTAATGTTTATTTGTTTAGAGATAGTAATAGTCGTCACAAGGTATTACTTTCGCTGTGAAATCAATTATGGCACCCAAACAACAAACAAGAATTCACAATGTCATAACTTTATTTTTTTAAAAACCGAGGTAGGCCGGGTACACATCAGCTAGTTGGTAATAAAAAATATCATGTCTGGGAATGGCATACGAAAGGAAGTAATATTGCCAAATATTTATTAGGAGGCGAAGACTGTCGTTTAGTTGTTTATGGTGCCTACTCACAGTTGCAACACATAACAACTGTCAGAGTCTTTACACTTGTGATAAAAAGGGGGTATGTTGTTCAATTTATGGCGAGTTTTCGCCGATTCCAAAATCCCCTAGATTTATTTCAATTTTACCGAAAACTCCATTTCTCCCTAAATCTAGAAATTTACCCTAGACATGGCAACGATGGCGGTGACTGCATACTGGCCTAAAAACCGAGGAACCGGTTACTTTGTAACGGAGACGAAAAAAAAAATGGCGGTTTTTTTGAACAACGTGAAAAATTATTTCTTTAAAAAAGTAGTTTTTGTTAAAATAAATACAACCTTGGTATTAATAAATAAATATGGAGAAAATTCGTCATGAAACTCCGTGGGAAAATGTATCGGAGCATACAGAACATTCCAAATGAATAAATTGTGAAAGTGAATAAAACAAAGTTTTAATTAATGCATATAAAATATTTATTTCAATAACGATATTGTTGAAATGGATGCCAGGATCCGGTGACTATTTCAAGGAATATAATTTAAAAAAAACACACATGGTAATAAGAATCAGAACCTTTTTTATTTATATTTTATGTGTTTACTGCAAGAGTTCCATTGGCCTGGAGTCAGTGGGACTACGAAAACACCAATTTCCGACATGTTGTAAGTTGTTAGGCTAAAGCGGAGGAAGGGTGAAGGTTGTTTTGATCTGGTCACCAGATACGGCTAATGTCATTTCAAACCACGTTCAGTTTCTGAATGGGAGTCCATATACATTTATTATAGTCATTCATTCATAGTATAGGTACATAGCTGATTACCGTTCTTCCACGGAAGAAATATATTCCGATGTAGTTCTAAATACATCTAATGCACATAATGCTATATTATATCCTAGATGAAATCAGGGAAAAAAAGTTACTCGATATAAAGAAAAGTAAAAATAGAAGTTACAAATAAAAAATCTCAAGTTTTCGACAAGTTTTGTGCACGAGGTAACGAAAAAGGCGCGTAAAATTTGAAAAGAGTTACTGGAACCGGTTTTTTGTCATGCTCAGGCAGATGGAACCGCGGTGACAGCTCATTTCCAAACATCTCTACGGAAACATTGGTTTGCTGGCGTTTGGTTGGTAGACCTGCTGGTATGGCAGCGCCACACTCGTGGTAGCTTTTCGAACTGCATGAGTACCAAGTCCATTATCGTAGCTTTTGTATCCGCTATCTCGTTTATCCGTACCGGCGAGAAATTGAAAAAAAAAAAAATTATAACTCGTATTATGTAAAAGATCTCACAACTAAGCCTGAAGTAGTATCGCAATGTCCGGGAAATTCCGCAAATATGAGGAAAAATTATTTTATAACCTAGGTTTTTAGTTCATAGCCCCGAACTATGGCCATACACAAAGTAAATTAAGTATTTGACTTTTTTGTTTCTAGTTAAATTAGCCACCTATTTTTATTTGAAACAAATAATTTGTATGTTTACGTAAAGTAAATAGTAGGCGTACAGTAGAAACAGACATAGAAAAAATATCCCTGCTTGTACTAGTGTACAGATCGTAGGACTACTGCGGGAACAAAAGGGGACGGCGGGCGGGTATTCCAATTTTTTTTCTTATCAATTTCAATCATCATCTAAACATGAACTCTTAAAAATGATTTGCCTATACTAAATAATTTTAATGTAAAAATTTGTTGGTACACAATTAGATAAGTAATATTTAGGGATACTACACAACTCTATGGGTGTATCTACCATCTTAAAATATTTTTCTTGTCATACTCATGAAAAAGACTTTTTTATAGTTCATCTGATGATTATGATGATGAATACGTGATTTTATTTTTACTTCCAAGTCTCTGTATCGGCGGTTCACTATTCACGGAGCATTCCAGAAAACCAACCCCGCGGAAAACGAGGGTTTTCTGCACATTAAAAGGCACCAGTGGGAAAAGTCAAAGACCCACACAGTCTCCCCTTCAACTCCTAACTATTCACAATTGCTTTTTACTACATTCTTCAATCATATGAAGTCGTCTCTAATGTCGATATTGGTGATAACAGATTAAAAAAAAAAGTTTCATTAGTTCGTTTTGGGTCATCTCGTTCAGTCGTCACTTCCTTCGTCAGCTCTTATTTTGGCCATTTCGTTTGTTATTTCTTCCTTGGCAACCACATGAATTTGTTAGTTGTTGTTTAGACCGCCTCATTCATTCGCTGATTTAGGTTTTAGGCGCCACCTAATTCGTTAGTTCCTCTTGAGGCCAACGGCGCCAGCGTCTAGGGCTGTCTCAGGTGATATGCTTTAGCGCCCCGAAACCGGTGTACCACGAAACAAAAGTAATCATAAATTATTTATAACAAAAAGTAAACCAACAAAAAAATGGTCACAAATCCACCGATCACAAGATAAGACATTTGCGTTTTTAATTAAATATAGCACTATGTCGATTTCCCAATAAAATGAATGATGAAGAAAATCATAAAATACGTTATTGATAATTACGATTTGTAGCAATTATGAAGTCCACAAAATTAAAAATTAAAAATGCTTCGAAGATACAAGTTATCACTTTAATAAAATATATATAAATATAATTTGGGTTGCTTTGACTAGCATGTAGTATATTTTAACAAAAGAAAATTAATAAACAGTTTTGTATCACAGCAGAGGTCCCCATGGTGTATCTAATTCCAGAAAAAAATTCGAAGTCGTTCATTTAAAAATATTTTTTTTTGAGATTGTAATGTAAATACATCGTAATATTTTGTTGTGAAACGATTTCGTAGGCATGGGCACAGAGGCTAGAAGGGGTTACGGATACCTGCCATGCTGCATACTTCAGAGCGGTCTGTAATGCACACCACTGCCACCGCGGAGAGCGCCATATTTGGCGCAAAAATTTGATTGTTTATTTTGTTGTATTACACAAATTGAGTAAACACATTGATACAAATCGCTATTGAAAAGCCCAATTAATACACAAATGAAAACGCTAAATGAAAATACGCTCGATCACTACGGACGATTCTATTGAAAACACCAATACTCCAACTTAATACCAAATCAAATGAACACACGTGTGTGATTACCGGCGACACGTATTTAACATTCGTTTTTATTGGGGTAGTCACAGCTTTTCAGCCTTTACGGACTGCACACTACTGCTTCCAATCTATTTTGATTTTTGCTAGTCGAATTCAAAATTCCAACGTAGGTACGTAGGTACTGTAGTTAGCTTCAAAAGGTTTTGTCTTGCGTCGTAAAGTCCTACTGACTGTTCCGTTTTGCCTAGCCTTATTTTCCGATGGTTTTATAAGTAAAATAGCCCAAACGGTATAAGCATCGTTTCATACCTAAGCCAGGGCCGGATTGGTCGAAGTGATTCAGTTACAGACAACGGTTTGCACAATTTTTTGAGACTAATTGAAAAATATTAGATTTACTCACCAGGAATAGCTAAATCTGAAAACGGGTCTTTCACCCCCACCGCGGCGACACTGGAAGTGTCTTCCATTCTCCTCTTCTTTGTATCGGCCAGTATTGTGATCATATTGCTGATGTTGGGATTGTCATAGGACCACGGATTACGTTTGTTTTTCTTCAGTGACGATACGATTCGGTGATAATATGCTTGCCGGTTCACTACCAAACACTTTATAAAATTCTTCAGGCACAACTTAAAGAAAAAAAAAATTGTATGAATTTGAGTAAGCTTTTCTTAATCTTAAGGATTATTTGTGGTAAGCGATGATGGCGGTCACAACCAATTTTTTTAATGTCATTGGTCACAACTGTGTCAATGGAGACGATGCTTTTAAAATAAGCACCAAACCGTATTTTTATTTGTAATCTCTGAAACTGAGGACATTCGAAAGTGTAGGTATAAGTATAGGGAACTGCAGGTAGCGATTTTAACGCGTTAATGTAAAAAAATACGTTTTTCTTTTAAAAAATGGCCATAAACTGGCACCATCTTGGTCAAGGAATAAGCTTAAAAATGTTATTTTGAGATATTCCACATTTCAAATTATATCTATCTGGTAGGTACTTTGGAGAAACTTGGAGACTTGATTTTCAGTACCTACATGTCACCTAACAATTTGAACAAAACCAAAGTGGCATGGCGTTCTCTAAGTTCTTGAACCAGAAGGGGTCCTAAATACCTATCTACTAGAATCACTTCTACTCGAAAGGAGTAAGAGATGGTTTCATAAGTGAGTACATAAGTTTGATAATATCATTTAAAATTCATTGTATTATGTTGTTGATTGTCATATTGAGTAAACCTTTTGGACAGCCTTATATTACCTATCTATTATCAGCTTTAACACACAGTAGACCAATATCATGGAAATGAAAATAAAGTTTGATATTAGGTATTCTTATTTGTTGAAGTACCTAATACAAGATTTGGAGTAATTATGTGATAATGTTTGAATGGGAATTAAAGTATATATGCAGTATTTTTTAAATAATAAGTATTAATTGAATTATTAAACCGTTTTTCATAATATTATTATGATCTATTCAAAAAAACTTTATTTTCCACAGTGGAAGTACATTATCGACATCTTACGTCTAAAAGTGGAAACTTTTGTATCACATACCGACATCTAACGTCAAAATGGTGCAACACGTTGTATGCAGCTATAGGTTCTAACGAAAAATAATGTTTCGGTTTTAAAAAAAAACAGTAAAATATAAATAGGTACCTGAATTGGGTAATAATAGTAATAATAAATGGATTACTTGTATAGCGCCGTTTTTGTGAAAAATCACCTCAAGGGCGCTGTAACCTACTGTTTATTCGTATTTAGATACCTCGATATTAATGTCTATAAATAGTGGATATACTAAATTAGTATTAAAAATCATTTTGTCCAATCATTTTATTATATATATATTTTTTAATTTGAGTCTTCTCTATTTTAATACATCTTCTAATACGATATCTAACTAATCAAATCCCTATTTTATGTAGGGTAGGCACTGTAGGCAGAGTCACAACATTCTATATTGGCACATATCTTCTCCTTTTTTTCTTTTACATTCATATATACTCTCTCCTTTCATATCGATTCTTGACATGACATTACTTAACCAAACTAAGTAATGATTTGATTGCCATGTCTTCTTGGGGGCACCCCCGACTTCTTCATCTATTTTATAAAATATAAGCCGGCAACATTTGTTTTTGATTGTCATGTACGTGGATGTCCGTCTACAAAGGATGAGACCCATATGAAGAAAGTCTTTGACTGTAATATATACTTACGTGTTTCTCAAATATTTCTTACTGGTTTCTTGCTTCTAACTTCAATTATCTGTCTGAATCCAAATATAGCCATCACATCATTTCTTAAAGGAAGTTCGAGAGGGGGAACGCGGTTCCCTCCATCATACCGTACACTACTCGCTACATTCCTGTCTACCCATACAACTCTTTGTACAGGCGTGTGCGGACTCTGGGGCTGACCCTCTTATCAGGATCAGTCTTCGTTAGCGTGACTCCGTGTGACGTCACCGGCTCTATGGCGAGCATTCCAAGAATGGGAATAGTCGAATGGTAAAGAGCGAGTCCTATTATCATTAGCCCGCCTAGGAGCTGCCAGCCGCCCTTATCAGACACAGCTATCAGTCCATTTCCCGCTGTTTGCTTCCGGCGCGCGGCCATCTTGAATGTTACGGAGATAAACTTTATAGTATATGGGCAAAAGTGTCACAGTTAATAATTAATGGGCACAATCTAGAATCTCTTGCGTGTCCGAGTTTACTACGTGAATCTAAATTCTATGAAGGTTGAAAAATAAGTGACCCATGACGTTTGGACCCCAGGCACCTGCGTCCGCTGTACGCCACTGGCAACCTGTTAAATTAGTGGTACACGATATCTGCGTGCTTCGTATGGGTACAACAATGTTATAAATATAATATTAACGGCAATATTTTGACGGTCTCCGTGGTTGAGTGGTTACGATCCTTGGTTAAGAATCCGGAGGTCGCGGGTTAAAATAAGTGCAAGTAAATTTAATTTGATGAAATTGTATTATTTTAAAATTTATTCATTAAAAAAAATATGTATTATATTTGCGGCATGTTCCGGAGTGGAAGATACAGTATCGCCCTGGTGAAAGACCACAATTCAGAATCGAAAAGTTGCTTGAAATGGCTTTAGCCGTGTTTGGTAAGCAGATCTGAATAGCCAGTTACTTCCCTACCTTCCTCTCTCTCTTCCTTTTTCCTATATCCTTCCTCTCCACGGTACTTGCCTCACAACATACCCTGTTTGGGGATGCCATAGTATCACTGGCTTCAGACGGTTGGGAACATTTGGGACTCTTATGAGGTATCTATCATTTAAAAAAAAGAATTATGAACCAGTTCTTAATTAAACTAATTTCATTCATTTACAGCATTTAGACGGTAGGGCTGGAATCGCAAAATTGTAATTACATAAATTATATCCAATACATACGCGGCCAGACAAATCTGACAAATTACACTGTCTACCTTCTTATTTAAGTTTTCTTTTCATTCTTTTGGTAACAAGTTCGGAATAAAGTTGTTGTTCTGCGCTACAGAGTAAAGGCTATTCTGTAAAGGCCACTGACGTCAGAATTGATAGACTTGCCCTAAGTACGATTTAGACGGCTGGAGGCGTACCTTTTTACTTATTTTCCGTTTCACTTAAATTGGTTGCACGCTTATCTCGTCCCCGCTCCTCTTATTTTGGTTTCTGATCATCCTGATGATAGCCAGCCTCCGATAGGAGAGGGCACAAGAAGAAGATCCCGGTAATTCCACAGCCATAAGGCCCGCCTACCACCAGCTTTGAGATTTAATTATCAAAACGGTTTCATAGTTGGGTACGGTCCGAAATTTAAAAGTATACAAAAATTAGGGCGCTGCGATCGTTTAAAAGGTTTTAAATGGAAAATCAAAGTAAGTTTTTAAAAATACAATGGTCCAAGTGCATTATGTTTTACTTTAATCATACGGTATTCAGAAGTTTATGGTACTTTCCGAAAGTAGATGATTTTACATCTATATCATATTCTAAAATAATTTTATGTTATTTTTTTTTAATTACTGAAAGCGTTGCATGGAAAGGTTATTTTTTGTTACTTAAGAAATTTTATATATGATTAAACTCATAGTTCAAAATCATAAATTAAAAAAAAAGTTAAAACACGAATTTTGATGTTTTGCCTTGTCTCTTTAAAACGAACTTTCAAACGCGAATATATGAAAACATTTGAATGTGGAGAAGATTTTTCAAAGTAAAATTGAGTAGCTTGGAGTTACCATAGTAAAGACTTTTTTTTAGTTCTAATGTATTATGTGTATCTAATAATATCAACAAGAATGTGAAGTGAGTGATAAATTTATGAGTAGTGGTCAAGTCTCGTTTTGGGATTCCAGCTCAGTGACGGGTCTATCATAATTTTATCATTTTTAATGGCAAAGGTCAGAGAAGATATGCGCAATCGACTTTTTTGGAGCACGAATAAAATAGGGTACCAGATGTATTTAAAAAAAAATACTAGGTATTTGCTTATTTTCAATTTTGCCTTTCGAATGACTAATGAGAACGTCTTTATATTTATTAACTAACTAACCATCACGCCATTTCCCCGCAGGGGTAGGCAGAGAGGACGGACCGCCAAACAACTCGATCTTGGCATACACTTCTTGCTTCATTCACATTCATACATCGTCTCATACATTCTCTTCTATTATTCCGACTTCTGACATGGCCCGACTTAAGTATTTGATTCACTTGATCGTGCCATGTGTTCCTCGGGAGTCCCCGGCTTCTTTTTCCATTCACATTCGCGTCATACATTCTTCTTACACTCCTTTCTTCGTTCATTCGCTCCACATGCCCAATCCATCTAAGCGTCCCTTTCTTAATCTTACTCATTACGCTTACATATTTATTATTGCTTGATAAATTAATAGACATGTAGTAAGTAGTAGGTACATTATTACGAACGAGTGAAATTTAGCTCTATCATTAAAAATATTTTGTTTGTCACTTGGAGCCTCGGCTCGGAGCAAAATATCTATGGCACCCACGTTGGCCGCATTGTAGACGAACATTCCCGCTGTTGTAAAGGCTCTTGTAAAGGCTGGAAGTAGGTGTGATAAATTAAATAATAATTACAATAAATGGATAATTTAAGTAGGGTCATTTTTGTGAAAAATACACCACAAATAATATATTTATCATTTCCGCAGGGGTAGGCAGAGAGGATACCTCCATAAAACATTGTCGTGACATAAACTCCTTTATTATTATTTTTATTTCGCATTAAGCAAACACATTATTATTTTCATTTATTTAAGGAGAAAATACAGATACAGACAGTAAATATTACAATATACAATATCTAGAGAACTCGCCTGTATCCTAGCTATTTCTCGCTGATTAATATAATACAGATAAATAAACCTTTAAAATAATATTTAGAAAAGTTAAGGAATTTAGCATTGTGCTACACAGAAAAATATTTAAAAAGTGCACAATGTCTAAGTAAAGTAACAGAAGGTAAATAAACTTTAGAAAAAACATTTACAAGAATGTAAAGGGAAAAATAATGATTAAATTAAAAATATTTAACATATAAATAATAACGTTGTGGATTGACACGATGAATTAAATGAAAAGACACTATGTTTGAATCCACTTTTATTTTTGTATAGTTGACTAGTTACGATTCCACTGAATCATCTTCGGGACTTTATAGTACTAGTCGAATCGAAACTAGTCTACTATACAAAAATTAAAGTGGATTAAAAGAAAGCGCCTTTTCATTTAATTCCTTTATTATTCATTTACATTGAATATATACATAAAATTTACACCAGTGACCCCACCGACTGCGACGTTAACTATGTCAAGCTGTATTCATTTTAACAAGGTTTTAGAATCAGAATCCTTGTTCACCGATATATTGCTGTTTTATTAGGTTTTCTTTGCATATTTGTATCTATTTCCTGCGATGCAGGGGCACTCTAGGGTAGGTACAGATTTTTTACTGTCATAAATTATCATTATTTTTTTTATTTTTATAAACAATAATTATTAATCTAAAACACTCATCCAAATTGAAAAAAACCTTCCGAGCAAAGATAAATGTCGCCGGCAGGACTCGAACCCGCACCCTTCTAATGTCCGGTCAGATGCTCTACCGTTGAGCTATGTCGGCTTATCGCAAACCCGCATTATTATTTCACTGGTGGGATAGTGGCTGGGTAAACTCAACTTGCCTAGACAGTCTTTCAAACAGTAATTTAATGATATTCGATTAATATATTAATAATAACAGATCTTTTCTTGTTCCGAGATTCAGAATTAATTACTTTTAGTAATTCCCATCGGAAAAATAATCATGATGTAGACATTTTCCAACAGAATATTATTCAATTCAAAATGCTAATATGTATTGGACGAACATTGGCTAACAATGTAATATAGAATAAACTTCTGTGAGTGTACTTGTAAAATATTTTTTATTACAAAACTTACATCTAATAGGTAGGTGGTACCCGTTTATGTATAATATTTTGTATAATTTCTTTGTTCAGTCCTTTTTTTTGGAAAATTAGGTGAATAACCGCCTTATTGAGGTCACGATAAATGAATAAATATATTTTATTAAGGAATGGTTTTTCGAAGAAAAAAACACCACAATAATTTGTAAGAGAAAAACACCGAAGAGATAATCTTTAGATGTGTGAAAGACAACCAAGTTCCAGATTAAATAACACATTTTTAAAATTTGGTAGTCTGTATCGCGCGAATAAGACAAATAACGAGACAAATCTGTAACTCAAACGCAAGAGGCCACGCTACGAGTCAGAACGTGCTGTTTGTAGCCGATTTAACTTCTGTTAGCTAAGGCAAAAGAAACAGACTTGGCCCTCAGGAAAGAAAATCATTGTTAAAAAATGTTCAGTTTTAGCAGAAGTAAGGAAAACTTCGGGCACACGGACACGCTCACAATACACTTTTAGCGGTTTATGTCTCAATACTTGATGATTCAATTGGAACCCCGCTGAATATGTAAGATATATAAATAATATATGTAATATTAACTAGAAATTCCGTAATATGTAAGATATATAAATAATATATGTAATATTAACTAGAAATTTCGTAATATGTAAGATATATAAATAATATATGTAATATTAACTAGAAATTCCATAATAAAATAAGAAAATAATATGTATGTAGTACGCCCATTACAGGCTTTTGCATGTAATGGGCGTATGCATTTACGAGTAATATAGAAAAATGTACATATTATAAATAGGTAATATAGAAGTAAACAACATGATTTGACACTTTTATCCAGAATTCGATAGTTTCATCAAATAATATAGCTCTACTACATGATTTTTTTATTATTAATCATATTTTTTGATATTACATTTATTAGATTGCTGACAAAGCGCCTTTGAGGTGATTTTCTCACGAAAATGGCGTTATAAAAATAATCAATATATTCTTACATAAAAATATAAAAAACTATATACAATATATAAAAAACTAAATGTGCAAATATAAACAATTATCATTAATTTTATATTTAAACCTAAATATAAATTTTAAGCTCTACATAGTGTGTCATTCTTAAAAATTCTCCAGTTCTAAAATTGAAGAATAAAAATGCAAATATTAAAATATTTTTTAATTTAAATAAAAAATGTTTTTGTTTTAAGCCACTTTATTTTTATACATATTTACGCATTCGACCGGTTTCGGTTGGACTCAACCTTCTTCAGGAATGTACACATATAAACTAAAATCAAAATACAGAGATATCATAATGGAGACAGAGAAAGTGAGGAAAAGAGACAGCACGATAGGGTAGAACAGGACAGAGCATCACAGTGGTGGGGTGGGTAGTGCGGTAGATGGATAGGTAGGGGGAGGGGAGGGGAAGAAAGGGAACATCCTTAAAATCGGACTTTGGGTTAAATCTAATTGTTTATTTAAAATTTGGCATATATATATTTATATATGGCATATATATATTTATATATGGCAAATATATATTTAAAATTTGGCATATATATATTTTTTTTCCACACTTTCTCTGTCTCCATTATGATATCTCTGTATTTTAATTTTAGTTTATATGTGTACATTCCTGAAGAAGGTTGAGTCCAACCGAAACCGGTCGAATGCATAAATATGTATAAAAATAAAGTGGCTTAAAACAAAAACATTTTTTATTTAAATTAAAAAATATTTTAATATTTGCATTTTTATTCTTCAATTTTAGAACTGGAGAATTTTTAAGAATGACACACTATGTAAAGCTTAAAATTTATATTTAGGTTTAAATATAAAATTAATGATAATTGTTTATATTTGCACATTTAGTTTTTTGCAATGTCGCGGACCGTGAAAAGTTTCTGCATTTTTTGACTTCCCTAAGAAAAACGATCCATCAAAGAAAATAAAAAGAATGTTTGAAAATAAAGTATTTTTTCCACAAAGTTGTCAATATTGTTCGTCTATATTGACAAATTGTATCTATATGTCAAATTTACACGTTTTAGTAAGACAATAAATATGCTATTTTAAAATATTCAATGCAGAATTATTCTTACTTATACACCGAATAATTTGTAAATTCTATACGGGTAATTAGGAAAATGTACAAAGTTTCAAAAGACAATAATCCTCAAACTGTAATCATTTAAATTCTGTTCGAAATTCCCACGTAATGGAATTTTAGGTAAAACGTTAAAAAATACTTTCACCGTTTTTCAAACTGCACATATTTTCAGACATTTAGGGATACATATCATAGAATTTAATGATTACACTTTGAAGTGTTTTGCCTTTTGAAACCTATACAGTTTGTTTCCTAACTATCCGTACAGAATTTCTAGATAAATCATTTGTGGTAATGATTTGAGTTAGCAACCTGCAAAGTGATGTTTAGGATAAGAGTAACAATATATAGAGACCTCACTTTGCGAGATGTTAAAGCCAGTTTTTGACCAAGGGTGACTACAGAGGCGTGGCCATATCATAGCTAACGGGGTTTCTACAAATTAAGTATTTTGTTGTGAGTAGGTAGGTAGTCGTTAATCTTGAAATGGATTTATGTAATACTTTTTGTTTATTAAGTAATTAAATTTATTAGTACATAATATAACATGAAATAAAGTTGCATTAGACTTTCGTTTAAAAAGAAAAGTAATATAAAGTATTGTAGTGTGATACAGTGTCTAAATCTATTGATTGAGGATCAACGTCAATTTAGATGCCTGACTACAAATCCACCGATATAAATTACACAGTTTTTTACATAATTACTACACAAGTATTCAGACCACATAAATATAGGAATATCATCATCATCAGCATTGTTTAATTCATCATTGGTGAGTAATTTGAATTTAAGGGAGGAAACATTAATAATATTTACAGAATTTCTAGAGCTACAGTTCAAAATACTAATTTGGTCTAAAGGTGAGCAGTTTCCGGTTCTAGCATCTTTGATTTCTGCATGGATGGGGAGTTTTCTATACGCGGATGAAAATCTATGTAGGTCACAAAATTGACCATTGCCCTTTGAAGATTTTAATAAATTACCTCAACCAGGTTGTTTTGCAATTAGTGAAACTAGATTGACGGACGCTGAATAGTTTGTAACCAGCCATTTATACGTTTGAATCCATTGTATTTAATCATTTAAAGGCAAATAATCGTGGGCTACTAGTTACAAATAGGTACCCATGGTTTAACTATTATTGTTATTGACCGCACACCAACTCCTCTGCACATTATTATGGGCTACCATCATGCGGTGAAAAGTGTGAGGCGCAAAGACGCCGTTCTATTTGTATAAAGAACCTGTAAATTTAGAGACAGTAACTTTAAATGTTTCGTCACTTCATGACCAATAAGAAACTAGGAAATGAAAAAAAAAAATGGGCTGGTCCAAAACGGTTACCCGATAATTCAACACCGTATGAATCGGCACACTTTATAAGAGCAATATAAAGACATTAAAAGTACGAAAAAAAGAATCCCGAAAACATAATCTAACCTAACCTAATTAATATATCGACATATTTTTTTATTTAAAGAATTAAAAAAAAAAATTGGGTTAGTTTAGATTAGTTATTTTGGCTAGTTTTTTCTTAATAACTTTTTTATCACTTTAAAGAAGTGTGCCGATTCATACGTGTGTTGAATTGTCATGGAACCGTTCAAACACCCCCTCACCACTAGGTACTGATATGGAAGAGGAATGTTGAGTTTGGTTAGAAGACATTCATCCAGCTGTGTACAAATAACGGCTTATGATAGTAATTTTAATATTACGGCGGTGTCTAACATCACTTCTCACTTTGATATATATCTATGGTTAAACATCATCGGTTGCATGATAACTGTCCATCTCCATTTTGCTTTATCGCTATTCTCTTCAGATAAGAAAATTTTAAAGAAAATGAACACCTCCTGAAAACAGCAATTTATTTGGTTGTTTTCTTTTTTACGCGTATTATAACACTTTTTATTTTTATTATTTGCCTTGTTACTGTCCATCTCTGTTGCTAGGCGGGAACCCGGCATTTCAAAGGTCTTCTCTTAAAAATATGTGTTTTCATCAATCCTTCTCACTCCGCTTTAGTCCGCCTGGTAAAACAAGGACAGTCATATACCTAAGTCTGTTTTAAAATGAATGGATTTGTTCCATGTGTGCGGAGCTTTTAAAGTCATATATGCTAAACCAGTGCACTGCGAGCCGACCGGGTGATTTGTTTTGGGCACAACTCTTGTCACCCCTTTTAAAAATATATATGTCTTAAAACTCTCTTTTGAATATCAAATTCATAAACAATAAATAAATGGAATCTTATCTTTCAGTTTTTATTGCGGGGTGACTTTGTACAAAATAGATAAAACATTTTGAATAAATCTCGGTTTTCAATGTAAGGCAGTAAAACAAAATTGAATGAAAATTCTTCTGATGATTTTATTACCTACTAGCTGAAGTGTAACCCGGACTTGCTCGGGTTTAAATAAAATTATGATGTTGTGAATTCTTGCTTGTCATTAGGGTACTATAATTGATTTGACAGGGAAAGTAACTGTCTAGAAATAAAGACACATTCATTTGAATATTTTATTTCATTCCAAATGTTCATTTTTTCAAAATATATCTAAATCATAAAGTTCTTAAGTAGGTACATACACGTGTTTTCCATTTTGAAAATATTCTACCCAAAAAAACCTTCTTATTTTGAATATGCAATCTGTGGCTAACCAGAGTATTATATCTATGGGCTAACCTAAATAAAACATGGCGGGTTCAATGTTTTTCATACTAATTTTAAAACGTTATTGCAACAGTTTTACACATTGGATTCCATTCAAACTAATATCTAAACCTTCCCGGCACTAATAAGAACAAACTTTTCTATTTTCAGCGAAACCGGTCCAGCAATTTTCGAGAACATCGAACAAACAAAAGTTACAAACTTACATTGATTTTTATATATATAGATATTCAAGATTTTAAGCACACTTATTATGTGAAAGTGGGTAAGGATGTCAGCAAATTTCGGTTTCATAATTTATTGTAGAAAAGCATCCTTTCAATCGGAGACAGTGCACTGAACCTGCCGTTTGAATAATTTTAAAGAGATTCTTGCTTGTGCAGTGGTTTACTGCATCATAGGACTTCTGCGGGGTGAACGGATTGCGGGCGGGTGTTCCTATTTACTAACTATTTAGAATCAGTTCGGATCACTATGGGTGTGCACGAATACATTCAAACGTGCACTCTTTAAAATGATTTGCCTGTAAGTGTATTTATTTAACTATTTACTAAGATTTTAAGATTTATTTAAACGATTTTTTTACACAACACGATAATTATTGCAAAAGCCAATCCGACTTATATTTCTATTAAAAAAATGGCGCTAAACCCATTTGAACCGGAGGAAAAAAGGGAAAAGCAAGGGAAAGCAAGGAAATGAACGGTGGTGCGGATCGGGAATAATTTGACGTGTGAAGAGCACAAATTCTATTGATTTCTCTCAGGAAATCTACCCAATAACAACTTGACGAACGTATATATCTCTTAATTCAAGCTTAAAAAGCAACTGATATACTGGCCCTGGGAAGATCCAAATATGATATATATATATGTTTTTATGTTTATATGTTTTTATTTAAATCTTATACCACATAAGAGTCCCAACCGTCTGGAGCCAGTGAGACTATGGCATCCCCAATTGGGGTATGTTGTGAGCCTAAAGGTATTGAGGAAGGGAAGGAGAGGGGGAATAAGAAAGGTGGGGGAAGTACCTGATTATTCAGATCTGGCCATCAAACACGGTTAAAGCCATTTCAAGCAACGTTTCGATTCTGAATGGTGGTCCTTCAACAGGGCAATACTGACAGTATCTATCACTATGGAACGTGCCGCAAATATACTACATTTTATTTTTATTGAAGAAATTGTGTATCAACACTAACTAAGTAACCATCACACCGTTTCCCCGCAGGGGTAGGAAGAGCGACGGACCGCTAAACAACCCGATCTTGGCATACACTTCTTGCTTCATTCACATTCATACATAAATAACAAAATTTAATCAAATAAAATTTGCTTGATGATTATTATTCGTTTTTGAAATGTTCCTTGAGTATACGTATATCGTCTGATGTTACAAGACAAAAATGTTGTCTTCTTTATAACATAAATTCCACACGTAAATTGCTTAGCTAGACTAGCCGGTTAGTGTTTACCTAAAGTCACTTATAGAATGAGTAATTTTTTCTCTCACCGATGTGCAAATGCGTCCACAGCACGCAACACTGTAAATAACTTAATGCGTAAAAAAATGTTAATATCTATTAAAAACTTCTTAAGCTTTTTAAGGTCATTTTATAAATATTCCCTAGTTGTAAAAATGATTAATATTTTAAATAAATAGGAACTCTTCTTGTGCCACCAATCTTTTAATAAACATAATATTAATAGAAAAGGAAGATAAAATAGGAACTGTAAAAATCGTATAATTCAAAGCTTAAATTTTCTAATAAAATTGTATTCTTCTGAAGCGACCTCCCAGGTAAGTATATTTTTCTGTATATGTTTGTACATAATTAGAATACAGTTTGTAAATAATGAGAATAGGAGGTAAAATTTGTATAGCGCGTAGAGATGATTTTTAAGTATTGACAATTTGTGAAACTATTTCACTAACGACACGGTTTTGTACCACGGTCAAAGGTTTCTTCTGAGAAACCATTTTAGGTTTACTCAAAATAATTTACTAAACAGGACGACACCTCATAACAGAGCCCCGCACAACGGGGGTGCGTCTTAGAAAACCGGTTTCACTGGCTCTGGACACTTTTACTAGATAACTACATTGTCTACTAGACGCCAAAGTGCTATTCGCCGTCCGAATGAAAACATGTGTGAGTTGACGTTGCTTCCTCGAAGGCTGCGATCAAAAATAATGTAAAAGTAACACGGTTAAAATCAATAGTTATTTAAATAAATCATATTGTTTTGTAGGTTTGGCGCTTTTGCGAATGTGGTGCGGCTTTTCTCGTGGTCGCTTGCTGTGGACGCTCCAAGTTTCTTGTGCTTGTTCAGTACAGTACAGCGTCGCGGTCAGTTACGGTCGCGCCGGTTGTTCGCGAGTGCAGTGCGTGACACTACCAGATCATGGAAGCCAGGATGCTGGGCCCACGGGTCCTGATGGTGACTATCCTCCTGCAGGTGGCCTTGGGGCAGGAGGCCAGCCAGGCTAAGGCGCAGTTATCCTGCTACAATGACCAGAACGCTCCTCAGGTACATAACTCTTCAAGCTCAAAACAAACCTCTCCGCTATCTTTATTTATGTATGTGGGCGCTCCGGCGAAGAATTCGAGCTGACTGGCCACTGTATTTCTTGTATGTATGGTTTATCTTACATTGGGATAAGAATAATTAATGTTATATTATTCTACTTGAATAATTATTAGTTTTTTTTGTCGCTGAAACATACGGTTGAAAGAAAAATGTAATTTTAATTATTTAATTTCTAAATTGTTTCATTAGCCAGTGAAGTTCCATTAAATTTAAATGACGTTTAATAAATTATAGAATTTAATTTATTATCAAAAAGAAAAATAAACACATTAAAACGTACATCTTAAAATAACAAAATAATGATTTTAGTCAAGAGAAAATATTTCATGTCTATCACAGTGATAATTTTTCGCTTAATCCTATCCCCCATGCGGTTAAATAATGTAGGTAGTAAGTAGGAACAGAATTTGAATTCTTTTCACTTTTCATAATTTTAGATCTGTTTATATGAAATGTCATTTACGATACACTACTATTCACTAAATCTGTAAATGTAAAAATAGGCTCACGTTTTCAAGAAGACTCGCGTTGGGGGCTGGGACGGATTTAGGGCCAATTCACGGAAGAGTAGGTATCCATCGATGCACTTTCCCCAGCCATGGTGGCGGTCCAAATGCAACTAAATATGCGACACATGTAAATTATACGTATTAGGTATGTATCATATTAATTCATTTACAGCAATGCAACAAATTGGTAAGGTAGAGAGTAGAATAAAAAGCATTCGATATAAGACCCTCGGCTAAGTGAATGTAAGGCGTGGATACAAATAATAGAAGACAAGATGTATGAATGTGGATGAAACAACGAGTAAGTATCAAAACCTTAGATCAAAACCTATGGGGTGCTTAGAGTAACTCCATCTGAGCAAACTACCTCAACTCGACACCGTAAGGCCAACTTGATTCAGTGTCCTGGCCTCGGTTAAGGTGGTTTTGATCTGCGGAGAAATATGCCAATAATGGTTACTTTCATGGAATGTCGTCCAAATATCACACAAATTCATAAATCTCTACTTTATTTTACTGATCCGACGTCTTCTTCCTCGACTGCACAGTATTGTACAGCAATTTTTTTCAATAAGTTATGTCCCACACTTTTCAAAAATCTTATCATTTTTTACTATTTTCGCAATGACAAAAATAAAAAGTTTTAAAACCACAGGTTGAAGTACAAAAAAAAAATCTTTCCTTGACGTGCGAATACTCTCATGAAATACCCAGATCACCCAGATGCCAGAATTTCCGCAATATTATTAATATTATTAATAATAATATTTGCGAAAAATCACCCGAGGGGCGCTGTTAAAATGTTTTTTTTCCAATGCTCTATTTTATCACTAACTATAGACAATCTATTATTACTACTTATGGCTAACAAATTGGATTCATCGATAATAATGCGATCATGTTCCCAATCCTCCAGCTTCATTATCTCTTAATTAATTACTTTAAGTAGGTACCCACGTATGATACAATATTTTTATTTAAAAAAAATTAGACATTAGAATATATTTTGTAATAATCCTTGGGCCAGGTTGTTTCACCCCAAAAGCGTCAAATTTATATTTTACCCTGGGAAATGTTTGTAGTAATATTTAACCTTCTCCAGTTTTTGCATCAGTAGGAATATCTATCTATATATAAAAATAAATTTAAGTTTGTTTGTCCTCGACGTTCTCGAAAATCACTGGACCGGTTTCGCTGAAAATAGCAGTTTATTTTTATTAGTGCCGGGAAGGTTTAGAGTTGCTATAACGTTTTAAAATTAGTATGAAAAACATTGAACCCGGGGTGTTTTATTTAGGTTAGCCTATAGATATATAACACTCTGGTTATCAACAGATTGCATATTCAAAAGAAGAAGGTTCTTTTTTGGGTAGAATATTTTAATAATAAAATGGAAAACACGGGTAGGTACCTACTTAAGAACTTATTTGGAGATAGTTACTTTCGCTGTCAAATCATTTAGTGTACATACACAGCCAGTATATATATATTTAAAAGTTTGATTTTTATTTTTTAAACCTAATTTTTAGTATTTTTGGTGTAATAATAATGTAGTTTTGAGTAAAAAATAAAGTTGTGAGGAATATACCAGCCCGCATGGATTGGGATAATATTGTATTTACGTAGGTATGTGTTATTGTACACATCGTAATCATTTGCAGTCCGACATTTTCAGGTCTACCAGTAAATGTCAAGAAACAATCGTATTGCTTTCTTGGCATTTAAAAATATTTCCTACTCACTTGTAGTACATATCTACATACGTACATTTCTACATACCATTATATATAACAGTGTACATTGGTAATACGTCAACATTCCGTTTAGTAGGGCAACACAAATTGTATTAAGGGGTTATTTCACCATCATCTCAGTAGCGCCATGTGTAGGATAGAAATATATCCAAGTGCATATGTTTCACTTTAACCAAACGGTCTTCAGAAATTAGTGGTACTTTCCTAAAGGAAATGATTCTACATCATATTCTAAGATAACTTTGCTGTGCAAAGATAATTACTTGGGAAGGCGATTTATTAAATGTACTTCTCTAATTTTATGTTTCGAAATAACAATGTGTCAGATGTTAAATAAATTTAAAAAAAATAATTGTGATGATTTGCTTTGCTTCTTCAAAACGAACTGTCAAAGGCGAATATGTGAAAACATTTGAATATGAAGAACACATTTCAAATACAAAGTCAGCAACTTGGTGTTGCCATAGTAATGATATTTTGTAGTTCCTTATTTTTTTTTTGTGTTTAATTCGTAGAACTCCATTTTTTTTTAAAATTTAATGTATGTCAAATTTAATAATGTTGTTATTAAGTTCAGCAAGTATTTTTAGTTTATTAATTTTATTATTTATTTATTTTAAATAAATGAATTAAGGGGGAAGACTCAAATAAGGCGCTAAACGTCACTTCGCAGTATGCTAACGTAAGCAATACAACACATAATTTATCTGCAAATTCTTAACAGAAAGTTACGAAAGAGTCTAAGGTTTTCAGTGACGTAAATTCTTAAACTGTAACCTTTTATATTATATATGAAATACCTACAGTAATTTTAAGTAAAACGCTCGACAGTGCCTTCGCCGTTATGTTAACTGCACCCATTACAAACGTATTTAATCAAAATCCTTCCACAATCTCAGAGTAAATAAGATCAAGAACCAAAAGCGTTTATTAAAAATAATTCAGTAAATCTAGATTTTCACTGTAATTCCCTCAAAGTTCAGGAATTTTTAAATTCAGTTCCGTCATACAAAAACGTATGACAATTTCTGGCCCGCGCGATTGTTGATAAAACGTTTTATTTCGCCGGAGTAAATCAGTTGTGAGAAGTCCTTCAGAGCGAGCGGACGTCAATTTGAAATTCGATATTTCTGTCTGTTTTATGACGAATAGCTGGGAAGAGAGGTGTTAAACTGCCACCGGAATGTAGGAATTACGTATTTTCGATTTTTTTTGTTATAATCACATTTCTTTGCAACTTTCTTTAAGATGGTCCAAAAAGTGATTAATTTATTATACGGCACAATATAAAAGACCTGCGCACTGGAAAAAAACTGACGGACGTGGTACAGATCTACAAGATTAGATCTTTGCAGGCGGTCAACAGCAAAACGATGAATGAACGAATTATTTTTAAAATCTTAACATTTTTTGTGCCCATATAATTTACAATCTTGACGCCCCTGACTGCATGTATAAGTATGCCGATCTGTGCCTATCAAAATCCATAGTTTTAGCGGCTATTTTGAATTTCTAGATATTCACACTGATTTGGTTAGAAAGCGGCGTAAGTCATGTTAGGGGGGTGCTGAAGTCAAATTTAATGTCAACCTGAGTAATTTCGATGGTCATTTTTAATTTTGAGTTCTCTACCGATTTGGTTCAAAATCGGAATTAAAGTGTTTGGAAGTGAACTGAAATCAAATGCGAAGAATGATAACAAAGAATGTTTTTCTTCATTTCAAATTGTAGAATCTTTATCCTACTTTAAAAATATTAATTAACCTTCACCGAAAAATTACCCCTTAATTAATAATTTTAAAAAAAATAGCGAAGTTTGTTTTTGTTTATTTCTCGCTATTTTTTTTTAGTGTTTAACCAATTTTGACAGTGAAGGGGTAATTTTTCGGTGAAGGTTAATTAATATTTTTTAAAGCAGGCTAAAGATTCTACAATTTGAAATGAAGAAAATATTCTATGTTATCATAATAACATACAATGTTTTTCTTTATTTAGAACACCTGTATTTCGGACGATATTAGGTCCTTGGAGACCAATTTGTTTTCAAATTGTACCATCTTTAGTCTACTTTAAAAACAATAGATTAACCTTTACCGAAAAATTACTCCTTCACTGTCAAAATTGACCAAAACACTAAAAATAGCGAAGAATGACAACTTACAAAAAATTTGAATAATTTAGAACCGCTGTATCTCGGACATTATTAAGTCGTTAGAAACGTATTTGATTTCAAAATATAGCATATTTGGTCTACTTTGCTTGGGGGAGGGGCAAGGGGAAGATAGGAGACTTTTGTGAAAATACTCCCTGTTATAGGTATTATTCACCGGCAAAATATCAGTTTTTCTTATTGACTTCATTGACTTGGTGAATTGTATTCAAGCTTATTGTGTGCGTCTGGAGTGGGTTGTAAATCATCGTTATCTACCTATGTTATATTTTTACTGCTGTTTAGTATACAATATTGAAGGGCGTTTCTAAATCCCAAAAATTATCAAAAGACAAATAATTCTTATTCCCGATTAATAAACGGGATCTAATTCACATCCTCCATCTTGGTGCCCAATTCAAATGTAATAGTAGAATTACTTAACCATTAATAAAAACCAAAGCCACTAATAGAATAGCCATATAAAAAAGCATCAAATTCATTTCAACCACCTTGAATCCCCTAGTGGACAATCGAAAAACGGATTCCTTGATTCAAAATCCATGAAAATAATTGCATGTGTCAAAAAGCTGTGCTTATAAGTATTTCTGAGCAGTTGGTCCACGTTACCCATTTCTATAATATTTCCGAAGCTAAAAAAAAAAGATTATGCTGTGAAGAAACAAATATGTAAATAGTAACAAAACAAATCTTTTGTAAAAGGGAGGCACTTTGTATGGCTACTGACAATAATTAATATATTATATATAAATTGAAAAAACATATTCTCATCAGTTACCCTATCCTATTACCAACAGATGCTAAGTTAAGTCTGTCAAGCTTCTATTTATTTATTTTTATACAGCGAATAAACGAAAAAAAATATAGAGCAAATGTTTTTTGTTTCGTATTGCATCAATACGCTGAACATTTTTTTTAATCCGCCGTGGTCTACATTATCCACATTTTCCCAATCCTGCTGCCGGATCGCGGTGGTCCGTGGTTTTAAGTTTGAGGCCTAAAATTCCTAACGGCGGTGAATACGCGGTCTTATACTGGACCCTTAAGAAAAGATTATCAGTTAAATACATTGTAAATTTGAAAACCTCACAATTCGGAATTTTAATTGTTTTCTAACTAAATCAGTTTTACCGATAATAAATCATTATTATTGTCCAAATTAGAATTGGGTGGGAGTTACTAAAATCATATAAATAAGTCGTCACAATGTGGATTAACAGCTGTTCGAAAATGGCTTCAAACGCCGAAACAGCTGTCACAATATAAAAAAAAAACTTAAAATACTTGCAGAACTTAATAATGACATTATTATATTTGATTTACACTAAATAAAAAAATAAATATTGTAGTTCCGAAATAATAAATATCGACTATTAAATGCCAAGCAATTATACCTCTTCTTCAAATTGGCGAGTTTGTATAGGTATCATTTAGCTGCTTAACAATAATCCTACAAGCAATTTACGATTGTTTACTTAAGTAATATCTACTTAAAGTCGTCATTGTTTAAAATTTCGATGATCTATTTGTTTTACTTATCATTTGAACAAACGCTTGTGATATCACAATAACTGTTTCCTGCAGTAATGTGTTAATTTAATGTTCCTAAAAGTAATAGCAAAATGCGGAATCAACGCAGAAGCAGATAACCATTATTTTATTTGTTGTCAAAAGAAGAGAGGCTAGCAGTCTACGGCGGTTCTGATAACCAAAAATAATGGTCACCATGAAACAGGCAGCCGCCTAGTATGGTGATCTAATGTATCTACTCCATGTACGAGTAAATGTCTCCATTAAATATCATGTATTTTATAAATGAAAAATAAAATAAAATAAAAATGTACGGCAGAGAGGCATAATACTGGCAGTGAAAGGATGAAAGTAGACCGAGCTTTGTAGAAATTAAATCCCTACGGCGCGGCTCATGTGAGTTTACCGGTGACCGACAAATCAACACACCTAAGAATCGGTACCCTTCAAATCTACTATAACTAACCCAGCTCACTATTTTATTGGCTAGTTTTTTTGTTGCTATTTTTTCTTTATATTCTTAATGACTCCACATCACTTTAAAAAAAGTGCCGATTTATACGTGTGCTGAATTATCATGGAACCGATTGAAGGAAGGATAGCGTGCCAAGACAGAGTTATGTGGTTGTCCATCCTCTCGGCCCACCCACGTTATAAATGGCGTAACGGTTGGTTAGTTGGTTACGATAAGCCCGATCCTGTGTTATGATGAGGTCTGTGTTCATTCTCGGTTTTCCCTTTCCTAAAATATTACAAACAATACATTCTTCGAATTCGTTCAAACATAGAATTAGCACTCACTGATTCATAATATTATTCTGCAGCCAGATGGTACTGTTTTAACATGAGCGATTTGTGGTTTTCACGCTAACGTTTCTCCCTCACGCATTAACAAAGTAATATTTCATGTAACTTTTAAGTAGAATACCTACTTTTGTTATTTTTTGTATAAAAATCGTTAATGGTGATTGAACAATGTACAGCGTTTTCTGTAGGGAATTTCTAGGTAAACGTAATTATTTTCATAGCCTATTGAGCTTTAAAATATTATAAACTGTCAAAAACAAAACAAGATGCCATATTGTTTGTTCCATATTTTTTGGTAAATATTGTTTTATAAGGTAAAATAAATCTATAAAATTTGAACTCTCTCGAAGCCGGGTTCAGAAGGTACTTATTGTTTAACTCCCTTTAATTTACTAGAATTTTACAAGTTAACAACTCTTTTGTATGAAATATTATGGGTTATCATAATATAATATATTTTCAAAGATAAAACATTCATTATTGCACTCGAAAGAATATACGTGTTTTTTGTAATGTATGTTTTTGTCTTTATTCATTTGCTATAAAACTAGCTATTAATTAATAGCCAAACATGGATAACATTTTGATAGCTTAGCAAAATGCCTCCGAAAATCACCACTTACATACTTAAGTGTTAGCTAATAAAGCTTGCTTTACACGATACTGATGTCCATACCGATCGTCGTGTGGAAACTATATGGAAAATCTTTGCTTTAAACGATCATTATTTTCATACCTACGATTTCATACAGATTTGATGATGTAGTTGACTTTAAGGAAGAAACTATTAACTGCGTGTGTAAATATTTTTTATTTAATTTTATGAACTTGAAACTATTTTTCTTGTTTTAAACTTATGTGTTTTTCTACTGAGGTCCAGCTGGAAAAAAATAACATAATATTTTGGGACAGCACTTAATCGTTAAAAACGCCTTTAACTATAACTTATAGGAAAGTGTCACAAAATGTCAAAATATAATTTAAATAATATGCGCGTAATTCACAATGCCTAACGGAAACACAACTTAAGAATTAGTAATAAACACAACCCAATTTTTATAAACAATAATTATTAGCCTGAAACACTCATCCAAATTGAAAAAAACCTTCCGAGAAAAGATAAATGTCGCCGACAGGACTCGAACCTGCACCCTTCTGATTGCCGGTCAGATGCTCTACCGTTGAGCTACGTCGGCTTATCGCAAACCCGCCAAGTTAATCAATATATACTAGTGTTTCATTCAATAATTACTGTTTTTATTATATTTCACCTGTAAACAACCAACTTTATTAGTATGAGAAAGGCTTGTAACGGCTAAATCCCTCAATAGACGGCGTCGAGACAAATTATGTCTACATTTTATTTTATTTTTTAATCTTTATCTTTTCTCGGAAGGTTTTTTTCAATTTGGATGAGTGTTTCAGGCTTATAATTAATGTTTATAAAAATAATTGTTACCCTTTGCGCTATGCACAAAAATCTTGTCTTAAAAACTTTAGTTTATCAATTAACAATCCAATTTACCTGTAATCTTTTTAACAATAATTTTTACATATCAGGAAACGCACAAAATGTCCATATAATAAGTAAAATAATAGCTGTCAGCCTTTAGTTTGCCAAACTGGAGGAAAATCAGTATCAAAAATAGAATAAGTCTTATTTTCCATACGTATCGAATCCATATAATACGTAAAGGTTCCCACCCACAGTTCCTCAATAGCTCCGTCCTGAATCCGCGAGGCGCGTGACGGATGACGACTGAGCGCAAGTATCAATCAATAGTTGAACATTAGTGCAAAGGCCCGAAATATTATTGTGGTCACAGTTGATTCCGTTTGTCCTTTTGACTGCTAAAATAATTATTAGTTGGTTGGAAACTGCCTCGAACGCTGGGAGCGCGGTGTATGGAGAGGGCTAATATATCGAAGAGCGGAATAGTTAGGAACGTAGTCTTGAAGTTTGAAATTTGTCGATCCGTTATACATAATGACTAATTTTGGGAGTGTTGTTACATGAGTAGACACTCGGCACTCCCATCGAATTGAGAAAAGGCAATAATAAACCTGGTTTAAACGCAATCGGTTCAAATGTTAGAACCGTGGAACTAGGATTGCCTGCGAATGTTTTTTCGAAACATTGCAAAAAAAAAAACTACACACAATAAACATTTGTTTTCGTACAAATTGTCTCCTGGTAAAATGTTTTGTTGTGGTTAAAAACATAATTAAATATTTAGTTTGGATTAAAATATAAATTAGGTACGCTTTAACCATAGTCCTTGTGAAACAAGACGGCAAGGTAAGTAATCCGTGGAATACCTACTTGTAGGTAGATAAAGTTTCCGATAAAAACGTGGTTTGGATAGAGAATAGAAATAATGAAATTTAAAGGTTTGAGATGGCTTTAAGATGAAGTTCAGTCAGCAGTAAAGTGGGCAGTAAACGGAATGTTGGATTAGCCGTCATCGTTAATTGTTATTATCCTCAAAGATTATATTTATTCCTACGCATTACGCAATGGTGGGATTATGTATGTAGTAATGTTGTCAAGTTGGCGGGTTACTGAATCTGGTCTAATTGGCTTATGAGATAACCCAGCAATTTTGCTCTAATTTATTAAAAGGGTCGTTGGAAGATGGAAGGAGTGATCCTTATCTCCAACATGGACATGGATCATCTGCATCCTACATAGTGTCCAAAGACAGTCATTGAAGCTGAACACTCCCCAAGTAGACTATAAAATCATGCTTTGTGGACTTTCCTTCCGTTGCATTCCTGCTATAACCCCTTTCCCACCTTAGATGTTAAATATTTTGAGGAAAAGTGGGAGGTACTCTCAGTATCGCCTTGGTGAAAGACCACAATTCAGTAGCGAAACGTTGCTTGAAATTGACCGGTCAGTGGCTGAGTTGACATCGCGTTTGAGTCTCACCCAAGCGTCGTGGGTTCAATTCCTCGGCTGGCTATTACGACACAAGCAACATCTTCCGCTTACTGTGATGGTAGTAGGAGATTTACAAATATCGTCAGGTTATTCGTAACCAGGGAATATTTGTCTTTCTTTTTTATAAAAAAAAAAAATTGGTGACCAAATTTAAACATCCAGGTACTTCCCAACTATTTTCAGCCTCACAACATTCCCCAATTGGGGATACCATAGTCTCACTGACTCCGGAAAGTCGGGAGCAGTCGGGACTTTTGTGCATTTATTTTGTCTTCATATGTACTAGTATTTTTAAATCAACGTCATAGAAATGACTGAAAATACTCAACCCAAACCTTGAAGTTTAAATACAGAAGTCGCTGAAAACCTCCTTATTCAAAACCTCGTTCGCCTCAGCACAGGATCTCCTAGTGAGGATGACTATGAACAAAATTCTATAATATATATGCTTTTTTATATTTATACCTTACCTTACTTCTGAAAATGTCCAAATTATATAGAAATTAATAAAAAAATAATAAGTCCTAAATATTATATATACCTATTCCTACTATTTGATAGATATAACACTTATGGACCTTCCACACGGTTTTCCCGATACTAACTGAAGCCACCGCGTCGAAATGTTCGACCATCGGTAATCCTTTTCTAAAGTTAAGTTCACCGACTTTAGGAAAGGACGACTGGAGGGTCGAACCTTTTGACGCGGTGGCTTCTGTTAATATTAGGCAAACCACTTGCGTGGAACGCCCTTCAATTCCACTCACGTTTAGTTGGTGATATGATGTAAAAAAACCTATCTTCAGATTGATTTGTAATTTTGTTGACCCGATTAAAAGTACATGAAATTAATTCCTACTTTTAATTCCAGCGGGATATAAAAAAAGCTATGGTTGCAGTACCTAGTTAGATTATGGGACACAGAATGCTTGTGACTGTGCTATTTATACATGTCATACATACTTACCTATTATTTTTTGATACAGTTTTGAGTAACACATTCTCAATGAACCATAAAACAGTGATTTGGACTGTAACCTTTCAACTTGTGCATATCAAAACATTATAAGAAATGGGAGCAAATGCTTTAACTGGGGTAAACGAGTGTTACATTCTGAATGCTTTTGGCCAGTAGATTATTTTATTTATTTATTAGTTTACAAATTACAAAAAGGAAAGAAAATAAAAGTGTATCCTCACTGTGGTATCCTGTTCTAAGGCCACATTGTACCTACATTGTGTTGTTATAATGTAAACATCAATTTAGTTAGTACTTACGTGTAATATTAAATATGTCTTATAATGGTATTTATGCAGGTAATAACACAATTTTTGAAGCAAATTAGAATTATGCACATAAAAAAAATGAAAATTAAAAAAAATCAAAATTAATGCACTAAAACCTATAAAAGATATAGTTTATATATATATTTTATAGATATATTTCCTGTCTCAATAATTCATGTCTTTATTTATTTTTAAAATCCTCTAAATTGGCAATAGTTTTTAGTTCGAGATGGAGAGAGTGTTGATGAAAAATAACTTCATGGAAAAGTAATGAAAATTTATTTGTGCAAATATCGTTTAAGTTGTGAGTTGATGTATTTTTTTTGTTGAATTGAGGATCTTGTGTTCTTACCCGAGCTGATATATTAAAGTTAGATCTAGTTTTAAATGCGTGAATTCATATAGTTTGTGTATACTTATTCCAGAGACATAAAGTGTCTCCTGTGGTGGTTCAAAGGAACCCTAGGAATATTTTCATAATTGCCTTCTGTGCTACGATAACAGGTTGCAAGGTACACGAACTTCCTCATCTAATGATACCGTATTGTAAATGGAACCAGCATAAGGCGTATTATATTAATTTGTATGAGTTCATCTTTTTTTACAAAGCTTCTGCTTATTAAAAAAATAGGTGATCTATTTTATTATATTTATGTATTTTATTGAATTAACTTCTTCCAGTTTTGGACAACATGGCGAAGAACTGTATCGTCTGCGTAGCTAATAATGACTGTGCCATTCATATATTGTATAGATCATTAATATGGACCAAATATAATAATGGACCTAAAATGCTGCTTCGAGGAACACCGTAATGGATTTGAATTGGTTCACTTATTTCATCTTTAAGCCCAACTGTTTGTGATCTAGTTGACATGTAGTTCTTGATAAGATTTAGTTCTTACTCAAGATTCAAATGCTCTTTAAGTTTTTCGAAGAGATAAGTATGATTTATTGTGTCGCAAGCTTTAGACAGATCAAGAATGATACCTATACACTTATTATGTCGAAATTATTTTTAATACAAAGATTTAAAATACAACTGAGGTACAAGGTTCCCTTGTTTTTTTCTACAGCCGTATTGATATATAGATATAATCATATTCGATTGAAGATAATGTATGAGCTGGTTCTTCTCCACAATTTTCGAAAGATTGTTTAATGTTGTTATTGGTCTGCAGTTACTTATAATAATAATAAAAGTTAATTTCTAGTTTTGTGAAGGTTCACTTCAAGTGCGTTTTAAATCTGATTTATTGCGGAATTTGAGTGATGTACGAAATATGCTTTCTTTAATACACCTATTTACAAGGTAATAAATTAAGAGGATGGGGTAGCTCATCCCCAATTGACTTAATAATTTTCATAGAAATACCGAAGTGATTCGGAAGTGAGTGTAGGGTTCATACTATCTATAATATTTTTAATCTCGTGTATTAAAAAAAAATGTTTTGAAAATGAATTATTCAATTCGTTGGCGTGATAATGTGGTATGATTATTTTTTTTAGTTAAATTATAACTTCCACTAGAGAAATATTCGTTTGCAAATTTAAGAACCTCTTTAGAGTGATCTAAAATATATTTTTTTAAATCGGTGTCAGATATATTATTACTCTATATGCAATTTTGGTTCCATGACAATTCGGCACAGTGATAAATCCGCACACTTTTGAAAAGAGATGTAAAGTCATTAACATTATTATTTTTTTTTTAAATGTATCCAAATACGTAATCCAAATACCCAATCTTTCCTAACCTAATTAACCAAGTTTTTTTCATCACTTTGCCGAATTTTTCAGTCACCGTTATATGTTTAAGAGGAACAGCTGCGCTGCCTGTATCATACATAACTTAATTTTGGATTATAGGCCAAAATACCCATCCAAAGTTAATGATATATTTTTTCAAATTAAAGGTTTAGTAAATATCTAATACGGATGAGAAGTATTCATTATTTTTGTTTTCAATTATGCAGTATAGGCCCGGAAAAAAAATAGTTTTCATCATTTTAGAGGCAACTTTGAAAATTATTTGCGGGCTTAATGTATTTAAAAAAAAGCATATTTGCTGTGTAAATATGATTACTTATTATTCATAAAAATATAAAAACAAAACATTTAAAAAACCCGTTTTCGGGTCGATATTTTGAATTATGAACGGCAAAATTGTGTTCCAACGTAAATTATTTATTCATTAATTTAAAGTCCACCATAATTCTTATTTTAATATAAAAAAATATATATATATTTATTATATAATTGAAAATACACTTTGTATATACCACTTTACTTAAAATATATAAATATTTATATATAAAGTATTATATGTAAAGTGGTATATACTTTGTATATACAAAGTGTATTTTCAATTATATAATTAATAATGATGCCACAAAGTTATCAATCATTTGAAGAAATTATATATATATTTCATTATATTTTCAAAGCAGATGTGGTAAAACTTTTTTTATATCACCGTTAGCCCCCAAATAATTGTTTAATTGCCTCTAAAATCACGAAAAATCAATTCCTTTAATTGCCCATATTTCGTAATGTAAAACAAAAATAAATAAATTACTTCTAATCCGTACTAGATATTTACTAAATTTTTTGATGAAAAAGATCATTAGGTTTAGGTGAGTATTTTGGCTTCAAATCCAAAATTAAGTTTTGTATGAAACATGCCGCACAGCCGTTCCTCTTGATGGTTTTCCAAAAAAGTTTTAGGTTTTTGTCACAGTTTTGAATCTGTTGTTTGTAATAATTACCTCTAGCATTAAAAAAAAATTGGAACACATGTTTCTGTAATGTTTATTAAGATATAAAGAGAGGTCAAACGGGTATAATGTATTATATGTACTCGTATGTACGTAATGTTATGTATGATAAACATAAATAACCTAACCACGTTTATTCGGTCACGTCAGTTTAGACCATCTCCAGATGTATTTTTACACATCTTTTTATTCTATCATGCTAGCTGTACTTACTACGGAGTAAGGAAGAACATGGTTTCAGTTTATGTCATTGCGATGACATGCCACTAATCTTCGCGGGGTATGCGATGACATTTCATATGAAATGATCAATATAAATAATAATTATATAATTAAAAATACACTTTGTATACACCACTTTAATTAAAATATATAAATATTTCGACATGTTTCGATAGCAATGCTATCATCCTCAGGAATAAATGAATACTAAAAAATAATTTCAAGAATAGTATAGAAAAATGATAAAAAAATTTAGAACAATAATTTAAGAATATACAAAATATTAGCATAAACAAATATGAATAAAAGTAGGTAAGTAATAGATCAAAAATGCTAATACATTTAAATTAGAAATATAAATAAAAATTATTATTATTAATATCAATATGAAAATAAATTTAAGCGATAGCTATTTTAAAAAAATATTTGATTATTTATTAAATTTAATTTGCTATTAACAAAGTGTATTTTTAATTATATAATTAATAATGACTCCACAAAGTTATCAATCATTTGAAGAAATTAAAAAAAAAATATATATTTGGTTCACTTCTATAGCGCCGTTTTCGTGAGAAAATCACCTCAAGGGCAATTATAATAATATTATTGTACAGGTCAATCTTTTACTCATGGTATGTTATCAATGTGTTATATACCGATTCACGCCATTGTGTGTTTGAGAGCTTCCTATGCGATATTTACGTACACAAAGGTTGGTCGCTTAGCAAATATAGCTTAGTACCCCGGTAGCAAATGTTTTCTGTCTTACTTTATGATAATTATTTTAAAAAACTTATGTAGGTATGTACTCGTATATAGAAACTTATACAGGTGGGTACCTATATTACATTTAAAAAAAACGTGTTACACGATTGTACAGTGCCATGATATCGTATTGTAAATTTTTTGTGTACAGTGCCAGGGAAGATTTCTCCCTCTTCCTTTGTCAACTATGGTTAGAGGTGCATAAAGGTGGAGATAATCTTCTCTACCCAGTGAGCGGGCTGCATATTGCTACTGTAGGGCTTTTAATTATTTATATTTCAAAGAATTGTAAACTGTGCTTTATGTGCTAGCGGCACTTGCTGATGGCAATGTTATATTTAAGGCCGCTCACTAAGGTAATGGAGGGTATAAGAATAGTGCCATGATTAAAGAAAATTACCTACCTGTTACGGTATTTATTTAGTGATACCAATAGCCTATAAGTACGGGGAGCACATATTGTCTAGGTCATAGGTTTCCAACGGGCGGAGAGATCCAAGGAGGCGGTGGTGACCTTAAGGGCAAATGGGGGGCGGTGAAGGGCTACGGAGGGGCGGCGAAGGGTTGAAATGGGGGGCGAGGGCAACAAAAATATTTTTTATTAAATTTTCCTCATGAATTAAAATTTGTCGAATCTGGTCTAGATGGACAGAAGTTGCTATTTTAGACTGCTACTTCTTTATAGTTAGCATATTAGACAAATGGTGATATGACATTTCAGCGTGCCGACTTTCGCTGAGCTTAGACCAAATTGCACGAACTATCAAAGCCAATGAAAGTTATGCGTTTGGTGTGTAGGTAGAAGCACAGGCGGGGCGCGGTTGCTAGATGCTATTTGCAGTAGTATGGGTGAACGATGTTGGCGACACTGTTGTGAGATTCGTACGGAAGTCAGTAATTCGGGTTGTATTTATACGACTAATGAAATCGATATTCACGCTCTGGTTCCATAAAGTATAGAAGCTTGCTCCACTAAAATTAGTATAATTTTATATTTTTTGTCCTTATCGTTGTTTCCACTAGAGTAGAGTAACGATCGCCTTATCTGCGCCGGTTGTTTTTTCATTTAATTTATACGAATGAGTTAAGTGTATACGGATGTAATCGTTAGATAAAAAGGTCATGATTTTGAGCGGTACGGCTCAATGGAGAGTTACAATTATTTAAATAATGATCTAATTGTTTCTATGTTTGTGGTTTTTGGTAGGTACTTCTGACTATAGACAATGATACAATATGTTATTCAAGAATTTTTTTCAATTTTATATTTAAGAATTACTGGCGATATTTGCGGATACAACTTATACCATGGAAAATATCTATAAATATATCTGAAAGTTCAGAAGTCACATTTTCAAAATTGTAGAGTACAAGGTTTTGAAGTTTTTCTTTGCTTTTTAAAGTATTACCAGACTACCGACTTTTTAGACTAGGCTATTTGAGAAATGGTAAATCGGAGGACTCCGGTGTTTTCAGCATTAATAGTATGTGAATATATAGAATAATTCCGTAAAAAAATGTGACATCCGGACTTTCAGCTATAAGGTACAGATATAATTTGCTGGTTTCAGCTTAGCACTTTCACTTGGGCGTCCAATCTGTAAAGTCCATGTGAGTTATTTCATCTTCAGAGACTGCCCATAGTATCCATCTCATACCTGGCCATATGTCCACTTTATATTGGTCACTAGATATATAGGACCGAAACTTCGTATCATGGCTAAACACATCAAAGAAAAAGTCAAATCAGCAAGTAAGTCAATAGTAGCACTCTACCCCATGCTAGGTAGAAATAGTCGACTATCATCAGACAATAAATTACTCATCTACAAGACGACCATAAGGCCGGGCTTTACATACGCTGCACCCATTTGGGGTCATGCAGCTCATACACAGTTATATAAACTACAAACCCTGCAAAACAAAGCCATTCGACGAGCGTTGAATGCTCTGAAGTGGACCAGGGTTACAACTCTATACAAAGACAGAAAAATTCCTCTGATAAAGGAGATGATTGTTTCATACTCGGAAAAATTCTACGCCGGCATAGCCGGATATGAAAATCCAACCATTAACTCTCTCGCTTAATATAGCGAGAATGAAATTACCAAATACAAAAGAGCCGAAGTAATCCTCCGTAAAGAGTAGGCAATAAAATAAATAACAAATCCAACAACAATAACAACTCCATTTTTGTAATTATGCTAGTCAGTAAACTGATTGTTTAGGATCTCTGTCAATAAATAATATCGAAATAATGATCTTTTCCACATTGACTCGATTTACACTGCAAGTAATCTTGTATTTTTTAAATTTATTTTTATTTTGCTTATCTTTTTATGTAGGTATTACATGTATTTCTTATATGTATTGTATTAAACTCACTGTTTATAATGCACGAGTATAAGGAATTAAAAATAAATAATAATTATTGTTATTTATTTTTTCGGCGCTGTCTTTGTTTTCAATTTCTTCCATTAATTCAACTACATAACTAGTCCAGGCTGTAAAGCTATAAATGCATGCCCCAAGAAAAAATAAGAAAAATTATTTTTGATTAATCAATGCACAATAGGAAATATACCGAAACACGAAAATTTTTTACATCAAATGTGATGATAAAATTTCTTGCACAGGATTTAGTGAAATTTTAGCTGCAAGTGATAATTATAAATTATTTCTTCAATAAACGAAAATTCACTTTGTGGCATCATTTCAAATGCAAAAATAATAAATTATTTTGTTTAAACTACTGTTTTAATAAATAAATATTTACATGTTTTGAAACCAATTGTTCCTTCATCAGGATAATATACATTGTATCCTGAAGAAGGAACCATTGGTTTCTAATCATATAGTAAAATTGCGGTTTAAACAACAAAAGTTGTTATTTAATATAAATTATTTATTTTCCATAAGCACAATACATTTTTTCATGGGCTGTAAGAACTAGGACAAATCCTAAAAACTAAATCTTTTGAGCATTATATATAACTTGTCATTTGTGTAAGTAAAATAAAGAGATTTTTAAAATTTAAATACTGATTATTGATTTCTACTATTTGATTTGTTTCAGAGATGTCTGCCAGAGTTCGAAAACGCCGCCTTCGGCGTACTTGTGGACGCGACCAACACGTGTGGCGACAACGGCGAGATCCGCTACTGCATCCAGACCGGCACCTCCACGCGCAAGTCTTGCGACACGTGTCAACAGGGCCAGTTCCAGAGCTACTTCCTCACCGACCTGCACCACGAGCAGGACAACCAGACATGGTGGCAGTCCGAGACCATGAACGAGGGCATTCAGTACACCAACCAGGTCAACCTGACCCTCAATTTAGGTGAGATTATGCTTTTATTCGACCTGAGTATTTAACAGTAGATGCTTGCCAAAGGGCAGTTCCAGGGCTACTCGGTCACTATGCATCATGGCAGGACCACTACTAGTCCGACACTATGAACGAAAGTATTCAGTATACCAATCAGATAAATCTCACCCTCAATTTAGGTCAAGTGAGATCTTGCTGTCATTCTCTTACTTCGATTTGGAGGTCTAAGGCCAGTCGCGCACTAAGCCGCCAGGTCCTGGTGGTCAATATAACTTCAAATGTGTATGAAAATGTAATCAAGCGAACCCACCAGGCAGCCAGATATCGTGGACTGTGGGAGCCAGTCGAATCATGGCGATAGGCATCAATGGCTGCTTGCAGCCAAGTGCGACGCATGGAAACGTATATGGCTGCCGGGCTAACAGTAGATGCTTGTCAAAGGGCAGATCCAGGGCTACTTCGTCACTATGCATCATGTCAAGGACAATCAGCAATCCGATACTATGAACGAGGGCATTAAAGTTATAAATAAATAAGGTTAAAACCTACTAGCTACCTTAATTAAAAACTGCGAAAAGTCCTTTTCTATTACAAGGTATTGTACGTAACAATAATATTTAAATAATAATAATGTTTAAAAAAAAAACTAATTTGTATTGGATTAGCGATTGAAATTCTCCATATTTCTGTGCTGTTTCCAAACTGGCCGATCCAAGTTAATAAAATGATTATTACAACTCCACTTATAGGCTCACAAAGTACGAATTCGACATCATCTGCCAACGGAATTCTCATGAATGTTTTTTTCATCCAACACATGTTGCACGCTGTCTCTTGATTTACAAAAACTGTTCATTGAAAACCTCCCAGTTCGAGACAGTGCCACATTTGTATGCACATTGAGATTCGGATGTAGGCATTTACATAAATATTTTCTTGCAATTAAAACTTGACTGTGATTTGGTTGTATTGCCACATACACATTACAGAGTAAATTTTTCAGTTCTATCTCGCGAATTTTAAATTTTTGATCTGCTTAACTTGCTAACTAACCATAATCACGTCGTTTCAACGCAGGTGTAGGCAGATAAGATAGATCGCAACATAATTCTGTACTGGCGCACACTCCTTGCTCCAGTCGTATTCATATATACGAGTATATACTCTTCTGTTATTCTGACTCTTGACATGAACCGACTCAAGCATTTAATCTGCTTTCGGCTTGTTATCTCTGCTGTTTTGCTTTTTTTTTTAAATGTACACGCCTTTTTAAAATGGCGAATTACTGGTAGTATAGGTTATAGTTGACCATATTGTAAATTTAACTATTAGTTGGATTGGAATTTTTTATAAATGATGTATAAATGATGTCCTAGTTTTTGCGACGCATGTCCGGATTTATTTATTACTAGCTGATGCGTATCCGGCCTTGCTCGGGTTTATATAAAGTTATGATGTTGAGAATTCTCGCTTGTCATTAGGGTGCCATAATAAATTTGGCAGCGAAAGTAACTATCTCCAAATAAAGAAACATTCATTTGAATATTTTATTTCATTCCAAACGTTTATTTGTTCAAAATATATCTAAATATATCTAAAGTTCTTCACCTACTCGTGTTTTACTTTTTGAAAATATTCTACCCAAAAAAACCTTTTTATTTTGAATATGCGATCTGTGGCTAACCAGAGTGTTATATCTATGGGCTAACCAAAAAAAACATGGCGGGTTCATTGTTTTTCATACTAATTTTAAAACGTTATAGCAACAGTTTTACATATTGGATTTCATTCAAACTGCTTTCTAAACCTTCCCGGCACTAATAAGAACAAACTGTGCTATTTTCAGCGAAACCGGTCCAGTTATTTTCGAGAACATCGAGCACAAAGAAACGAAAAAACTTACATAGATATATATATAGATTTATTTACGAGTACCTACTTGATTTCTGTATACATGTTCTCATCCTGTTACTACTTTTCATAATATTTATAATACAAGTTGTAAGCTTCGTCTGAAATTTCAAGACATTTTTCTCAAAATGTTTCCTCCTTAAAAAATTGTATTGAACAGACAATATGGGGTCCTGTCTTATTTTTTGACCGGTACTGGTACTTGATCTTATCTTTTGTAAACTGAAATAGTTGCGTTAACTTAGATATTCCAGACTGAAATGCTATACAACTTTTATCATGCTAAAACTTATCGTTCGTGGGTAGTTGTTGCTGCTCGTGTCTACATCGTATCATTGTTCCATTACTTAAAATGATTACATTAAAATGAAATATTCAATGTTATTATTTTTTACAGGCAAAGCATTCGATATAACATATGTCAGGCTGGTGTTTTACTCACCGAGGCCCGAGAGTTTCTCCATATACAAGAGGACGAAAACAGATGGAAACTGGGAGCCTTATCAATATTACAGGTAAATTGTTTATATTAACCAACCGTTCTCTCTGCTGGCGGATATTATGATTTTAATAATTGGGTCAACCTTCTTGACAAACCATATTAAATCTAGATTCGTTCATACAAATCATGCTTTCCTGATAAGTTGCACAACCTTTTTAGCACAACCTTTTTAGCCGGAGGGCCACATTATCGATGTTCAATATTTTCGCGGGTCATAGGGGGTAGAGTACCCAAAGCTTGATATGGTTAACTTTGCAGTCGATGGCGTCTCCACTGTAGATTTTAAAATTATTTTTGTAAATACAAACGAAATACAAACGTCCTGTCTATCCGGACCTTTTCCTATTTTGTAAAACAGAACGAAAACCGTTAAATATTTTGATTATAGCACCTAGACGATTGTTATTAAATAAGAAATATAAAAACTCACTTCCGTTACTTCTATTTTTTTTAAACATTGTCGTGTACCACTATAAAATGAAACACATACATAAATTACAGCGTGAATAAGGAAAGCAACATTTTTCTAGACCCGCGGTCAACCCAAATAAATTAAAGATATATATTGTTTATTTATAAGTGGGCGGCATGAAAAGACTCTCGGACCGAACGAAATGGGCTCGCGAGCCGCGGGTTGTGGATCACGTGTACCTGCATTAAATACGGATTTCCTTTGTAATCGAAATGAAACTGCTTGATGCTACTCGATTGAATTCGAAACAATCAGATCCAACCTAATTCATCCCGTTTCGACTGTTTCCCAGTCGTTCATCATCGGCATTACGATCTAAGTAGAGCGCTTTAATAGTATAAAACGTCATTGATGCGAAAGCGGGAGAGGTTACAACAGGGAAGCTCTGCAGCGAGACTATGGTCGTTCGATCCGACTATGTTTATATCCCGGCAGGACCTGATAAAAAGCTAACCCTGTAATATATATTATACTTATATGGCTGGTTAGATTATGGGTAATTTGATTTCTGGAATTAGTCCAATATGGCAAATTCGTAGCTTAAAGTCGAACGGTCGTTTATTGATTCGATTCATTTGATGTAAGTTATCTTGTTCAAGGCGAACCCAGTTGGCCCGATCACTTGGATGTTGATAAATAGGAAGTAAAATACCATGACAGATACTCTGAGGCATTTCCTTTGCGAAAACGACTTTTAATTATGCTTGTATTTTGGATATTTATTACACTTTAAATATTTTTGAAATACTAAATCTATCGAAATATCTGAAGAGTCACTTTTTTTTAAGGTTCATAACATGACTATAAATGGAGGCCATTATTTGTGCAGGTGGTCTAAAATGGAATTATTGACGATCGAACTATTGATTGCATCGTTTCTACAATTACTGCGATAGCGATCACCCCGACTGCACGGACACGTTTATATATCTATTCTGTATTCACCTACCCGATTAAAAGCGTAACTGATTATGTATATATTTATAACGAATTCACGTTCGTTCGAAGCTAATTTTATGAATTATTTGATTGATTCAAACCCCCAATGAATTACATCCAATTTAATATCCAGAACAGTTATTGAGATTATTTTGTGATATTACATCATTTCAAGCGACCTGTTCTAAGAAATGCATTTCAACAGAACACAAGAGTTTCAAATATATGAGAATTTGCAAATGTGGTTTGATTTAACTTACTAAGAAATATCATTGTTTCTATTAATTGTGCGACCTATCGCGACATATATAAACATTGTGTACACTATTACAATGTACTCTTATCTCAGCATTTAGCGTTGAATTTGCGGATTCCCCTGATTATAAAACATATAGTTATATTATATTGGTGTGTATGTATTAATAAAGTGGTGATTACAAAGTAATTTTTAATTCATTTATATATAATTATTTCTTCAATAGTTTTGTAGTCACTTTGTGGCGTAATTAGCATACTTTTTATCCTGTTGAGGAATGCTTTGCTTTCGAAACATGTTGATATTTAAATATTAAAAAGTGATGGAAACAAAGTTATTCTTATTAATTTATATAATTATTTACCCAACAACACAATAAATTATTAATTATGAGTTATACTCCATATATACAATGTTAGTATAAGTACTAGCATAAGTTGATCCTAACATTGTTTATGGAAAAGCATAAACTAACTTTTTAGTTATATTAAATTTAAAAAAAAATGTTTTGCTACTGGACTCCTGGGTTCTTCGGTTGAACCAACTAACATCAGTTGTCCGTAGAACTGAACCATTTTACAAAAGAATTATAATAAAAGTGCTCATCTGCATTTTGCGTTGTTATGGGATTCGAACCTGACAATTTTCTGACTCAAAACTAAATGCGTGGGATGCAATTACATATCGAAGGTTTTATTTTGTTTTATCATCTCAATTTTTCAGGAATAAAAATACTTTCACTTGCTTTTTTTTTCAAAGTAATTAGTTTCTAATTGAATTATCGTTGACAGATTTTTTTACAAAAGTTTTCGATTTAAAAATTCCACTCTAAAACGATTTTTTCTGGAAAATCTTATGAAAAGCCACGACATGTTCCTGGTACCACATAACCATATTTGATTGAAATGCGAAAAGTTTTGCATATTTGGTACCAAAAAGTTTATCATGGCAAGGTTGATTAGAAATTATTAATATGTCATATTAATAATTTCTATTAATTTTTCATTATGTATTTGTTGTATTTTGTTATTCTTATTGTATTATGTAAAATGTTTTTTTTTCCAAGACATTGCGTTATTATGCGGAGTAGGTTCCCAGATGCGATATATTTTTTCCGAATTTTCCACCCGGCAATGAACTATTATGCTACGTGCTTCCTACAATATGCGATATTGCGATCGAAGCAAGTTGACCCAATAATGGAATCTGTAATCTTACGTCATGGTGTAAATTTTTTAAAATTAAATCCTTATCTGTAAATTGAGTTCACGTTATATTTTGGAACAAATTTTTTTGTTTTTGTTTTTAATATAACTTCAATGTATGTAATTTCTAACATTTAATTTTAAATTAAAGTTATAACATGTATTAACGTATGCTAGTTTAAAAAAAATCATTTTGCATAAAATCCGTTTCCCGCTTTGGATCAATCTGTGATTCTGTTACATGCCTAAAGTCGAGTTTATGAGAATTTTATTATTATTTTCCTTTGTAATAATTTTATAAAAAATTTTTTCTTCATTAAATGTACATATTCTGGTTCAACGTAAAACCTGTTATTAAAAGGTACCTACTTACCCTGAAATTACCGATTACTTATTGCCTTCCACATTTAAGGCTGCTCTCTGACGGTCCGGTGAGGAACGAACATTTCACTCGTTACTGCAGACACTGCATAGAAAAGTCAAGTTTGCTAAAGTAAGGTACGGTGAGTACAGCGAGTGATAAGTTCGTCGTTGAAAAGTCAGAGAGCAGCCTAAAACATATAGGGTAGGCTCTATTTTCTCAACTACGCTTCTGATTGAAAACATTTAAAGGTGACCGGTTTGATAATGTATATATTAATTTCTGCTACTCAAATTTGATGGACACCTGCTTGTATTTATAATCGTTCTGCAAAATATTATTTTAATTATGTATATCGTTTCATGTAAAGTAGTGACCTCTAATTTTATTTCGAATTAATGCGATATTAGCATCAACATACTTCATAGCATTATATCCATGGATCTTAGCTAACGTATATGCGATTTAAAACATATGTTTGCGTTTTATGATTTATTTTTTATATATGTTACCTGTAATGCGAACAAACCTGTGTAATTTTTGCAAATGGAATTTTTTTTTATTGAATAACTTTTCTTAGCGATTAGTTTTATTGCTTTGTTTTACTACAAATTAATAATAATTAAATATACTCAACAAAGTGCACACCATGCAAATAACACGGGAAGCAATTATCAACAAAGTTGTTTTTTTAACGGTCTGGTGGTGACCAAATTCTTCTAAAAGTATTATGATATCAGAGATTCAATCGAAGAACTAAGCTACAAATAATAAAAAAACAACTCGAAATTGAAACACAGAAACATTTTTCTATTGAGAAATAATTTTAGTTGTTTCTTCAATAAATGAGTAATAATTTTGTGGCGTCATTATTAATGAAATTATAAAAAAAGTTTTTTGTTTAAGGAATACAACCTAACCTAACCTAACCTAACTCCACCTACCCCAACCAACTACCCCAATAAAAAAATTTCACCACCACTGTTTAAAATAAAAAAATATTTTATATATTATATTTTATTACTAGAGTTAAGGAGCACCTAAGGTGTAAGCAATAATAATTATTCTGAAATTGCCAACCATATTTTGGAAACAAATCATTCTCTTGACATACGAGTATAAAAAGGTTTAAAATTTTTATGTTCCAATACAATTGGTTTACAATTATATAAATTTGAAATTTTGGAAATTAATAGTCAATTAAATATTACTAATAATAATAAAAAAAAATAGTTAATTTATTTTCACATTAATAACTATATGTAGAATACTAGTAATATAAATTTTTGTTGCGTCTTGTTATTTCCTTGATTTTATTTATGTTAATAATAAACATAATTTCTTTTTTAAATAATTATAATATACATTTATTTTATAATATTATTTAATTTTTCAACAATTTTTACATTTTTAATTAATTACTTACTTATCTGCTTTCGTCTATAATAAATCTCAAAAATACCCAATAAAAACTCCGCCATTGTGGTTTGATTCTAGCGACTGACCAATCAATCATGCACTTGTGTAAGTGCGAAAATAGTGTTTTTCAGATTTAAACTCAGAAATATCCGTTTGATCATTTTTGCTTTATAAATATACCGCATCTGCTAAAAACTACACAATATTTAATAGCATTTTTTAAAAGATAATATAAAACGTAACCTATTAATTTTATAGAAAGCAACATAAGAAGCGCCTTTTTAATTAAAAAAAAATAACAAACTGAAAACCATTATCTCGATTTCGACCCTAAACACACCGATTTCGCGCTTACAGATCTTTTGTACTATATGCTAGAATGGTCAATCGCGAAAATCACTCACAAGTTAGTTGGAATTACGTCATGTAATAGATGATGAGACAAATGTCGCCTGACGCCCCGTTTATATTGCAGCGCGTCTTGTCGTGAGACGTACGGGCTGCCCGACAGCGACAGCGCACCGCTGGGCGCCGAGACGCGCGCTCTCTGCACCAGCGAGTACTCGGACATCTCCCCACTGCGCGGCGGGCCCGTGCCCTTCTCCACGCTCGAGGGCAGGCCGTCGGCCTACAGCTTCGACACCAGCTCCGAATTACAGGTAAGCACACGCATTATCTTAATTCATTATCCTAATTCCTTCAATTCACCATACTACCTATATGTTCTTTGTACTGGCTTCAAACTTATCTCCGAAACTGGTATGTCTAACAAGGACTTGACCAATGTCATTGTAACTCGCAGTGGAAGGACGAAAGTAGGCCGAGTGCAGGAAAAGTAATATAATATCGATTTAAGGGAAATGAACAAGATTGACAAAGGGACGTTTTGTTGATTTAGGCATGCAGAGAGGATGAACGAATAAAGAGTGTCGGGAACGGGAATAATATAATGACTAATGACCGAGTGAATGATCGAGTAAATCAAATACGTTAGGTTAATAGAAGAGAACGAATGAGACAATGCATTAATGTGAACATAGCAAGTATCTGCCAAAACAGAGATGTGTGGGGTTCCATCGTCTCTGCCTCCCTAGACCCAACTCCATTGAAATGGCGTGATGGTTAGTTAGTTAGTATTCCTCATGAGTGATCCTTTGCCTTCCACACATGGACAGTGCACCAAGCGAAGGGTAAACTAAATGTAATACGCGCTCACAGATGATGATAATTGAAATATTTTGGAAAAAACAAATTCTAGGTTTAATGCTCGAGTCCTTCAGGAATCCTATACACATACAATATATTATTGTAACACTATTAGTGTGAGGGCGCATCACGTTCCGTTTACCCTTAAAGAGCTCTCTTTTCCTCTTGACCTTTTAGCTGTATGCAGCCTAGCATGCAAATGGTCGTTCTTATACTACGGAATTTATTTCAAATTGACTTTGTTCCATAGCTCTGGGTGACAGCCACCGACATCCGAATCACCCTCGACCGCCTGAACACCTTCGGAGACGAAGTGTTCAACGACCAGCAGGTGCTGCAGTCCTACTGGTACGCCATCGCCGACATCGCCGTGGGAGCACGCTGCAAGTGCAACGGGCACGCGTCCAAGTGCGACTTCGTGCGCGCCGAGAGCGGCCGCCGTAGGGTATGCCAGTGCGAACACAACACCGCGGGGCCCGACTGCGACCGCTGCAAGGACTTCTACAACGACGCCCCCTGGGGCAGGGCTTCTCAGAACCACGTCCACGAGTGCAAGGGTGAGTTTCCAAGTTCTTTTATCTTATTAGATGCCCAACTATCATTTTCAATTATAAAAACCTCAGTAGGTGCTGATACCCCATTCTTCCAGTTCTATGTGTATATGTATATATTTTTGAATGTACGAAATCTGAATCCAAGTGCGAATATATTTGTGGAGTTTAAGGTTAGCGTGTTGATGAAATTACTGTAAATATCTTGTTATACTTCATGAACTACACCGGTATAATATATTTCATATTGTTCACTAAGTTCGGGTTGTTTCATTCCAATGTTATGGGTGGTTCAGTCAAATTAATATTTTGCAATAACTTGACATTTTTAATTCCGTTCTAACGTTTTAAACTTTGTGTTAGAACGGGTTTCAAAATATGTATGAAAATTAAAATTAAATATTTTTATTTTTATAAACAATAATTATTAGCCTGAAACACTCATTCAAATTGAAAAAAACCTTTCCGAGCAAAGATAAATGTCGCCGACAGGACTCGAACCTGCACCCTTCTGATGTCCGGTCAGATGCTCTACCGTTGAGCTACGTCGGCTTATCGCAAACCCGCCAAGTTAATCAATATATACTAGTGTTTCATTCAATAATTACTGTTTTTATTATATTTTCACCTGTAAACAACCAACTTTATTAGTATGAGAGAGGCTTGTAACGGCTAAATCCCTCAAATAGATGGCGTCGAGACAAATTATGTCTACATTTTATTGGTGAAAATTGCTTTTGATTCTGTCAAATATGACACTGATAACCAGCCTTCTGTGTGGTCTTGTTTTTAGCGCAAGGGAACACTATTTATAAACAATACCATTAGCTCGAACACTCATCCAAATTGAAAAAAAAAAAAAAAACCTTTCCGAGCAAATATAAATGTCGCCGACAGGACTCGAACAATTTTTTTCAATTTGGATGAGTGTTTCAGGCTAATAATTATTGTTTATAAAAATAATTGTTACCCTTTGCGCTATGCACAAAAATCTTGTCTTAAGTTTTTAAGAACTTTAGTTTATCAATTATTAAATATTTTTGATTAACCTAGTCTAAAACATGAAACATCCCAGACTAAGTTAACTACCCGGCTTCTTTCGAGTTTCGATAATATTTTTAGTAATGATTTATTCTTGGAAACCGTTTACGCTCATAGAAAAACGAAGAGTGCGAAAAAATGTACAGAAACGGTTAATTTGTGTTCATGGCTACAAATAATTCCGTCATATTTCACAGCTTCAAATTCATGATTTTAAAAAAATGCGTCGTTGGGAGTTAATATAAAGCAAAAGATGTGTTAATCTAAAATTTCCAGACAGAAAAGCTATGCATATTTCATGACACTAGCGCACCATTCATGAGTTTTTGCTACTTCAGCACTTAGTTTTTCTGAACGAGCACAGCGTGTGAGCACAAATCGTTGATTTCTCGTGGTATTTATTAAATAATATTTCGTGGCTTGTCAAAAACAATTGATTTAATTTGACTCTGACAAAGTAAACATAAAGATGAAATTGTTGCCATTTTTTGAGGAATCGAACACAACACGGAATGAGTCACACAATAATGATGGTAGAGCCAGCGAAAAATCCGACCACCCAACATTTAAGATTTAGGATTGTTATTTGTTCAAGTCACGTGAAATAATTCGAGTTAGGTACAGGTTTTAATGTAATTTCAATACTGTTTAACGTCTCGCTATAGGATGATGATTATCATTTGTAAATTACTGATGTTTATTAGGTTTGGTGTTTGGGTTGGGGCAATTCAAGTTCACTCCTTCCTATCCTCTAAAAGACCCTCCACACAGCATCCCCAAAGATGATATAGGCCTTGATGGAAATTATTTCCCTCAGGGTCTCCTGTGTGGAGTTACTATAAAAAAAATCAGATTGTTAGTATTATGCCTCAGCTGTAATATGAGAAAGTTCTTTATTCGTCATTGCAATATTGTCGTAAGTATGTCATTGCATATAAAAATAGTCACGAGCAGTGACAGTTTTCTCTAAAGTGCGTTTGTGCAGTGAACTCCCATAAACAAGATAAGATAATATGACAAACCTGTATTATAATTTCATGACATTTAAAACGGTGCGCTATTCAAATTTCGTGCTAAACAATTCACCTGTCCGTATCGAGAGCGAGTCCGAAATTAATCCCATACGTGCGTTGTGAATTCAGCACCTAGGACTTTCTGTTGGTCAAGACCAACATGGAATATATGGACGAAGGAAATTTTTTCTCCTTTTTTTAATCTACAATTGAACTCCCCATGAAATAGGCCACTAATCGATGAGGTGGAGATGCTGCATTTGTTCTAACCGAATTTCAATGGAAGGTGCGTCATTAAACTCTTATACATCAGGGGACAGCCAAATTTATACACTGTTGACACTTTTCGTTTGAGAACTATTGTGCTCGACAGTCGACTCCTCGACTGTGGAACGATTTCCTTCCGTTCCTCTTACAACATGGATGTCTTCAAAACCTAGGTTCATTCGTTCTACCTTTAAAAACATCCCCCTCACATCATCTCCACATATGCCACTGGCTCTGAGGTTCTCTTCACGGAAGGACATAATTTATGTAAAAAATTTCTTTCCGATACATGCGTCGTTTATAAGAGAGAGAGAGAAGTTAAAACGGAATTATCATTGGTACGCCTGTAATGATCTTAACTTTACATTAGTGATTCATTTAAAAAAAAGATATTGAATCCATCTTGGGCCATTTGTCTTCAAAATGCTGTCACTGGTTAGTATTTAGTATTCAGTTTGGTGGAAGTCTAAAGCAACGGACAAGATTGTTCTATGTAGTAAGTAGATCGGGAGGCCAAAGAACTCTCATTCTCTCCCTCTCTTTACCATGTACTTCCATCCTGTCTAATTCTATTTCGAGATATCCATATTTATGTCATTGTAACGCGCTCGTTTACCAATGAATTCGTCATTTATTTACAAACGTTTCACTTCCGCATTTACAAAAATGATTGAACAAATTGTAAAATCATAATTACTTTACACCCCTACCCACCTTGTGATAATGGATAGCTAGATAATTTGATATCAATTCCATTTGACCAACTATGGGTAGGTATTATAAAGTACAATCACTCAAATAAAGTCGATGAGACTTATTAGGCCCCTCTATTTAAATATTACATATGACCGATGCAATTGTCACTTCTATTGCGCTGTAAACTAAAACTTCTCGTATTCGCTGATGGTAGTTTGTCCAACACTTTACCAAGTAAATTAAAAAAACGTGAACGGAGCCTCTAGTGGCAGATGCGTAGGTATCTTGGTCGAATACATAGGTCTGAATTTCGATTCAGAATTTTAAAATTGTGTGCTATTAGGGATTCGAAATTGAGTAAATTTAATAAACATTCACCGTGTATGTAAGTGTTTGAACAACATCGGCAACCGTCTTGTCTGTCATTGTCTAGGCCAGTGGTTCTTAACCGGTGCTCCGCGATCTTGTTTCAAGTGCTCCGCGAAATGATGAAATCCGAAATTTAATGCTGGCTCATCTACTTATGTTGGATTAAATTTAATAATAGATTATTCAAACCTCACACGATTGATACATCGAGTTGTGAATTTTCACATCGAGAAGAAGAATTGGTTACCTTATCAACGGATCGTAACTACTCTAAAAATAAAATTCTCTGAAATAACTGTAGAGGAATTTTTAATTTTTGTCCAAGACGAATACCCGACTTTCTCCATAAGGGCTTTTAAAATCTTGTTACAGTGTTCAACTTCGTATTTGTGTGAGCTCAGTTTCCCGACAATAACCAATATAAAAACTTAGAAACGCGAAAGACTTACTAATTTTGACGAAGAATTGAGAGTAGCTATATCACATATTATTCTTTATATCGCTGAAATCTGAAAAAGCCGACAAGCTAAGGTATCATCACATTAAATGATTTAAGCCTCAAATAAATTTCATTTTAGATTTTTAATAAATTTCATTTTTAACTGTTATTTAACCCGTTTAATTTTTAATAAAAGTTATGTCTATATGCTTTTGTTTGTTTTCCAACCCATTGATTTCGGTGTTCCACAAATTTTTCTTATGATTAAAAGTGCTCTCTGTTTTCAAAACGGTTAAGAACTGTAACGCAAATATTACGTTACAGAACCACTGGTCTAGTCATTTAAATAGGAGGGTGTTGGTTTAACGAAACAATCTCAACCTAGGCAAGGGCACTAAATCAAGTCATCTTCCTCTTATTTCTATAAGATCCTCCCATATAATTATGTTATAAGTCATTCTACTTGTATATTATAATAAAGTAGTTATGTAAGTTAGAATGTCTTAGAATATAATTATATAGGAGGATCTAATAGAAATAAGAGGCCGACTTGATTCAGTGTTCTGGCATGGGTTAAGGCGGTTTTGGTTCATCACGTTGTCATTATAGTATGTGGATGTATTATTTCATGCACCGTGGTATTTTGGTTACTATTGAGCGTCTCATGGCGCGATGGCACCCTCCGCCTTGGAACACGTTTCAGTTTCCCTCCACAATCCACATACGAGTATGTACGCTTTCGCTTGGATTAATGATATTATAAGAAATCTTCACATAATTGGCTCTTCTTTATATCAATATTACTGTCGATCAAAAACGTATATAGGCCTACTTCGGAGAAAGCCCGCTTTTAATTTTTCATCCTATTTGAACACCCTATAGGCGCATTCGCACCTCTGCACGTGCAGTAATTTGCAGCTAGGCAGAGAACCAGCTCCATCGACCGGTTTGGTCAAGAGTGGTCCTACAATCCGTCCATCGTTCCATACGGGACATGTCAGTACTCAGTAGTCTTTTACAACTCTTCCGCGTTACTCCTCTCCAATAAAAATAAGTTTTACTGGCTCCGGTAATCCTTTCTCGTGCTCAAAAAAGTGTAAAGATAAATTGGTTTTAAAAAGAAACACGGGCTTTGTTTGTGAATTAAGTTCTGCCCCCTAATAGTGTGTTCTCCTCTTTTTTATTATCATAATATTATAATTAAAACAGGGACAATGGTTACTTCTCTTATTTGAATGGCGAATCTATAAAGTCGTTAAAGAAATCAGAAATTTTTAATTTATTAAAAATGTTCTTTGAAAATCAAAAAAGTATACACTATGATGTGCTTATTTCCAAGTTTAGTTCGAACGTCGAGTAGAAAGGTCCGAGGGCCTCGGGCTGATGCCCTCAAATCTACCGACCGATGTAGGTATTTTAAACGCAATCTGGTAATCGGATATTTTCTGCTGACTCGATTAACGGTAAAACCTGTCCGGCGGATCCCGCGTTTGCTCACACTTTCCTTTATGGGAACAAAGGACAGGAGAAGCAGAAATATTCACTGTTGTTTATGTAATAATGAGCGGGTGTACTCGTATGGTTATTGTTATTATAATATTATGTCCAAACAATGACTTATGGCATTCCAGTATTATCGCAGCTCAAGTGTTAGATATCCATACGATCAGTGGCGTGAAGTTCATAAAGTCTAAATAAGCTGTGCCTACCCAAAAAAGCCTAGTCAAAATAAGAAAATTCTAATCAAAATGTTTTTTTTTTCATGAATTTAGTAAAGAACTTGCACGCTTATTTAAAAACGGAAATTGATAAGAAAATAGTCATTTTCAAATATTCAACGCATTTATGTCTGAAGTTGAAAAACTACTCACAGCCTACGCACGCCACTGCATAAGACACTGTTACTGGTGAACGCAATGACATCAAATTGAATTAACTATAGTTCACTACTCTCAATCGAATTTCCCATCGAAGGGATAATCGACTATTTGCACTTGTTAAAGTGATAAACTATTCATAGACAAATATTAGAAATTAAAACGCTGATTTTCCTTGATAAATTTATTTTATTTTTTTAAACATTTAAAATGTCGATTACGAATTTTAAGAATTCTCCGTTTTCTATGAATAGAGTTCCCGAAGAATATAGTAGGTACATACCATTTACCGGAAACATAATTCGCATTATGAGTTAAAACCGTATTCAGTACAAAATACTTCATCGTAATATTCTATTAATTTGACATGTTCTTGGGTTCTTGCCGGTGTTAAGAGGAACGGCTACGCGGCCTGTTTCATACAAAACTTAATTTTGGATTTGAGGCCAAAATACTCACCTAAACCCAATGATCTTTTTTTTCATCAAAAAGTATCGTAAATATCTAGTACGGATTGGAAGTAATTTATTTATTTTTGTTTTACATTATGAAATATAGGCCATTAAAAGAATTAATTTTTCGAGATTTTAGAGGTACTTTTAAAAATTATTTGGGGACTAACGATGATTTAAAAAAAAAGTTTTACCCCGTCTAATATGGAAATATAATGAAATATAAAATAAAAAATATTAAAATTAGCATTATGGTGAACATTAAATTAAATTAAAAAAAAACGACCAATTTACGTTGGAACACAAATATGCCGTTCATAATTTAAAAGACAGACCCGAAGAAAGGTTTCTTTTTAAATGTTTTGTTTTTATATTTTTATTTACGGAATCACACTTACATAGAAAATTTGATAATTAAAAAAAAAACAATGAATCCGCAGATAATGTTCTAAGTTGCCCCTAAAATTATAAAAAATGATTTTTTTTTCATGGCATATACTTCATAATTTAAATTAAAAATAAGTAAAATAATTATCCCAAATCCGGGGAGAATGAGAATGTATACTTCAGGGGATAAATCAAAAAATCAAAATAAGTGTTGGTATAAAATTGGGTCACCCCCTCCTGAAGGGCAAAATCCATACTAGATACTTACTAAGCCTTTAATTAAAAAAAAATATATATATATCATTTAGTTTGGATGAGTATTTCGGCCTCAAATCCAAAATTAAATTATGTATGAAACGGGCAGCGCAGCCGTTCCCCTTAACACTTTTACACTCAGGCCTGAAATTTCACCTGCTCTTTAAACTCACTACAAAGAATATTTACGTTTGTAAAGTGGCTTTCTGATAGAAACCCCTAGAAGATAAACCGACTGGTACCACTAGTAAAAATTACTGAAATACCGGACCTCGGCGTGCGAACTATTTGCTTAAGTGCCCGCGAGAACAATAATTTATACCTTCATGAATTTATTACAGATCTCAGCCAAATATTCAATATGGCTAGATATTGAATCAATATGTAAATATTATCGACAAAGTTTTTTAAAATGCGTACTTTTTGGTTGTGTCTGTGCCTAGTTCAGTGTATGGGATTGAGCGCGAGCAGAAGCTATTGGAGCGGAATGTCCCCGTGGTTCTCGGGTTCTTGTGAGTATTAAGACTTGGGACCGATCACTTTGATTTACCATACTAATTAATAATTTATTTCAATACGCGTATGAATCGGCACAATTTTTAAAAGTGATATAAATTCGTTAAAAGTACGAAAAAAAACTAAAACGAAAACCTAACCTAACCTAACCTAATTAATTAAGTTTTTTCTTCAAAATTTTGCCGAATTGTTCGGTTACCGTAATTTATTTGAAGATTTTCCAAAAAAAGATTTTTTTTACTGTGCGTTGCTAGTGCAGACACGTAAAGTGGCAGGTACGGCAAAATTGGTTGCTTAAATTATCTATGAACACATTCACGCACCGTGTAATATAAATACTCCCCTCTGTGCCGTGCCTGTCACTGTACGTGTCTGCACTGGACGGTGCAAAATTGTTATGAACTATAGTGTAACTTATAAGACAAAACTAATAAGAAATACTTATATACTGTATATCCTGATGGGGGAAGCTTCGCTTCGGAAACATGTTGATATTTATATATTATATATAACAGTGGTGTACACAAAGTATTTCATATTAATTTTATATAGTATGAACTAATTATTATCTATGCAGTCGGCCAAAGGGGGACTAATGGACTACCTTTTGAAAAATAGTATAGCTCATTTTGTTCAGGAGTATATAAAACGCGTAATATTGGGTTGTAACCTTTCTTGTTTTCTCAAAGACGGATTATAACGAAACTCTCAATGGAAGGAATATAGTTTCCGTTGTAAGTTTTCTTGGTAACGGTGCATTTTTTTGAAATATTAGTTTGATTTTTAAGATACGACATAAGAGTCCCAGCTGCTACCAACCGTCTGGAGCCAGTAAGGCTATGGCATCCTCAATAGGGGTATCTTGTGAGGCTGAGGGTAGTGAGGAGGGGAAGGATATGGGGAAGAGGAGGGTGTGGAAGTACCTGGCTACTCAGATCTGGTCACCAAACCCGGCCAAAGCCACATCAAGCAACGTTTCGATTCTGAATGGTGGTATTCAGAATCGAAACGTTGCTTGATGTGGCTTTGGCCGTGTTTGGTGACCAGATCTGAGTAGCCAGGTACTTCCCTACCCTTGCCTTCCCCATCTCTTTCCCCTTCTCACTACCTTTAGCCTCTTTAACCAGGGCGATACTGAAGATATCTACCACTTTGGAAAGTGCCGCTAATATACCAGGTGTCATGTTTAATGAATGAATTGCGAAATAACACAAATGAATCGAATAAAATTTACCTGCGCACGCCGGGATATGAACCCGCACCCGTTCTGCACTGCGCGGTGCTGGTAGATGTGAATAGATTTTTTCCCTTGATAATATTCCAATAACAAAAATACCCACACATTTATTAAGAAAATCAATGAAAAAAATGTATGAATATTGCTAATAAAAAATAGTAGTAGTTTTTTTCTCATGGAAGATAGATACCACGTTCGCTAGTTCAGTAACCTGCTCCGTAACGATGCAGGTCCGAGCATGGGATGCTGGTTGTATTGTTGTAAGTGTGGTATGGTAGTGTGGCTGCACGGTTGGTTCCACCACAGCCACTAACCACTGGCGTCCAGTTCAGTCCCGCCGTGACCGTACAAGGCGCCCAACTGAATTCAATTTGTTGTGCCCTTTATGTACATGGCTCATTATCGAATTGTGGGGCAAAATGACTCGGTGCCCATGTCATAAATGGTTCCATGATAAATCAACCCACGTATGAATCGGAACACTTTTTAAAAGTGATTAAAAGTACAAAAAAAAACTAGGCTGCAAACCTAATCTCACCTAACCCAATTTGATCACAATTTTTTATTAAAAAATAATAATAATAAAATAAAATTTATATTAAATATAGAAAAAATAAATAAATTAGGTTAGGTTGATTTAAGTTTGTTCGATTCACATCCACCAGCACCGCGCAGTGCAGACACGTAAAGTGCCAGGCACGGCAAAATTAGTTGCTTACTTTATCTATGAACATATTCAAGAACGGTGTAATGTGAATACTCCCTTCTGTGTCGTGCCTGCCACTGTACGTGTCTGCACTGCACGGTGCTGGTAGATGTGTCAAAAATGTGCCCATGGCCCATGGCGCAAAGGCTGTCGACTTGTTAGTAGACCTGACTTGTGTCTATAATATATATAAAGTATATAATATTTCACACGATGTTATGTTTGACAGCTGATCGCATTTTTTCGTTCAAATGATGTGCATCAGGAATCGGGGCGCTGATCGAAGATTTAGGTCTATTAATTTATATCTACAGACACCGTGCAGTGCAGATACTAAAATTGGCAGACACGCACAGAAGAGAGTATTCACATTACATAGATAATGTAAGCAACTAATTTAGCCGTGTCTGCCACTTTACGTGTCTGCACTGCGCGGTGCCGGTGCCGGTAGATGTGAATCGAACATTAATTTTCATCAAATGTGACGAGGGTTTGAAACAACCCAACCTAATATCAATACACTTGACACTTGCAGTCAGCCAAAGGAGAACCTGACGATTTTTTTTTTTTTAATTTCATTGTATCAACTATATCCACTCTAGCGGCGCCACCAACTGCAAATTTAAATGTGTCAAGCATTCCCTGGCTTCATGCGAGTTTCAATGCTCCTTTTTCGAAATATTTTTTTCTCATTTTGAAACGAGCAATATGGCGTCTTTCCTTATGTTTTACTATCGTATAGTCCTTTCAACTTCCACACACGCAATTGACGTTTTGGGCTAAAAATATTTGGACTGACCTGTTTTGTAAATTTCATAGCGACCAGAGCTTACCGTTAGAGGGGTTGGTTTTGGATTATGGTCTCCTTTCCTTTGAAAATTTTCACACATTTTTCTTGTGTTTATTATTTTCAAAGTTACTACGTCAATGAAGAGAACTCGCCCCTGAGTTTGGTGTGGTAGAGACATGTTAATAATTATTATAAAACGTATTAATAATTAGTGAATATTACGTATTAGAAGTTAGGTAGCATTAATACATATATATATAAGTATGGCTAAAATTTACAATTATTATTATTTTTAGATTTTAATTAACGATTCTACATGTATAAGCAGATTATTTTTATCCTACATATGATTTTTTTTGTTTCTGTCCGTTTCCCGGCAGGGATAGAGAGGATAGACCGTCACATAACTCTGACTCGGCACACACTCCTTGCTTCATTCACATTCATACATACTCTTCTGACTCTTGACATGACCCGACTGAAGTATTTCGTTAATTTGATTGTGCTGTTTGCCCCGGGCGTCCCCGACTTCTTCTACCATTAACTTCCGCATCGTATATTCTCCTTAAACTCCTATATTTGTTCATCCGCCCTATACAACCATACCATCTAAACGTTCCTTTCTTAATCTTAGCTATTACGCTTACATCAGCCTTGCATTCTCTCCAGATCCCAACAATCATGATTCATTTTGTTAAGAGCGGGAGTCACGGTACCAGCTCAATATTTTCGTATGACTCAAAAGTACGACTCAATTGAACGACGGCTCATTTAAGAGCTGGCACATATTGAGAGCAGAGTCCCGGTTCATGAGTTCATACCCCAGTTCATACGACTCCCAGCTCCCACGGCTCCCATCTCCTAGCGTATAGGTGTAGCTACAAAGATGCTAGACTGTTAGGCGCCGTTCATGTACTGTACAGTGATTTTATATAAACAAATTAGAACAAAATACCCTTTTTAAAGATGCGTCATAATAGAAATGCGTACGAATACTATCGAACATCTGAGATCTTTTCATCTTTTGAGATAAATAAACAATCTTTCTTAAGTGGTTCCAAGGTTTGTCAAAAAGTGTCGCTTCAATTGAGCCGTGGTGCGGTTTACCAGGAGTCGTACGCTCATGGCTCATCAAAATGAGTCGGCACAAATGAACGGCTCGTTCGTGAACGACTCATGGCTACCCACATATAACAAAATACCTTATTTTTCCTCTTAGCGAGTCAAGTTATTCCGTGGTTTTTGCCGAGTGCCGTTTTTTTGTGTTGAATTTTTATTACCTATATATATTTTTTTTTATGGAATTGTATTAAGGGGATCCAATCCGTAAAATTTGAACGTAACCACGTACTTCTTACGCAGGTTGAAATTCCCGCTAACACCGGCCACCTGCTTTGATTTATGCAAAGAAAACGTTTTTATTTTTTATTTTGTGAAGTTTAGGTACAACAAATATTTAAATGTTTTCCGATCATACTCTAAAGAACTTAATTTGCCACATGCAATAAATCCATATTCGAAAAGGGGTTCGTAAGGAGGAGATTTTACACTTCAAAGCATTTTTATAGGCCTGATATATATATATATATTTTAGGCTTATAATAAGACTTATCAAAAAATTCCCGATTAAAGCAAAGGCCAAGATGTGTTCTACATAAATATTTAAAAGCATCTATAATTAATTTTTTTTTAGGCGATACATTTTTCAAATCAAAAAACACTAGCAAAGTTTGCTTGGAGAGAAATTGTAAAATAACAATCATTCATTAGAAACAAATTATTTTTTATTATGTGATACCACACAAGAGTCCCAGCTGCTCCCAACCGCCTGCAGTCAGTGAGACTATAGCATCACCAATTGGGGTATATTGTCAGGCTAAAGGTATTGAGGAGGGGAACGAGATGGGGAAGAGGAAGGTGAGGAAGCACCTTGCTATTCAGATCTGGTCACCAAACACGGCTAAAGCCATTTCAAGTAACTTTTCAATTCTGAATGGTAGTCTTTTACCAGGGCGATACTGACAGTATCTATCACTCTGGAACCTGCCAATAAACTACATTTTTTTTAATGAATACATTGTGAAATAACACAATTTAATCAAATGAATAAAATTCCAGATTCGTTGCCAAGGATCGTATCCACTCAACCACGGAGGCCGTCATTGAAAATAAATTACAATATTTGTCACCGTAAATCAATTAATAAATAATAAAATTAAAAATATATTGCAAGGTAGGCACTATGACTACTTTCTTATATTGTGTATCTGCGATTTTCTAACAAATAAGTTCCTATATAATTAACAACCAAGGCAATACCAATGGCAAGATTGGCAAGCTACGCTACCAATTTAGGACTGTGTCATTCATACCTGTTCTTTTGCGATATTACCCATACTTGATATATTCGTTTGCCGGTATTACGTTATTTTCACCGTTCCCAAATATTAGGTACGCCTACTAAATGTTTACATGGGGGGGTGTTCGTGGGGATTTTTTTTAATAGTTCATTTTTTCTATACATTTTACAGTAAGTAGTGTACCCATAGATATACCGTGTACCTAATGAAAGTAACTACTTTTTAGTAGTTTGTCTAACGGGGGCTTGTTATTCAAAACCTTATAGTAAATTTATACCTAAGGTTAAGTATCTACATAAAATAAAAACATGTAAGAATTATATAGAATATTAATATTAATACTTAAATATATTTTTAAAAACAAAAAACAAATGACAACACTAAATCATACAAAAAATAATATTTTCCAATTATCCAATACATAAAGTTCCTTTCAGCTAACAAAGTTTTCAACATATGATATTTAATAACTGTTTAGTTTTAATAGATTTTTATTTTATTTCAGCAGATGACATATTTAAACACCTAGAAATCAACTGATCTTAAGTTCTTTGTACGCTTAGATAATACTATATGCTGATTAAAAATAAAACAAAAATTCATTGAGACATTGTGTACATATTTCAATTGTTCGAGTGTGTTACATAGCATGAAGTTATGATTTATGATGGATGTATTGATCCAAATATAATGATTTTGGTTTAATAAAATGTCCCAGATACGGGGATTACCAAAAAATTATCACCGTTGAATCATCTGTGGCCTCTGACAATAAAATACGAAACTGTCAAGAACTACGTCCAGAAATCGGGTTTTCCCCGACGCGGATACAAATCGACAAAGGTCGAGCTTTCCGGTATGGCTGCTTCAGCATTTTTTGAATTCTTCTTTCCTCGATGACATTATAAAATAAAGAATTCAAATATTGTGTTCACGTATAATACTTGTGATAGGTCATTTTTAGTGGCTTTATAATTTTTGCAACGAAAATAAAGTTTTTAATCAAAGTAACCATTCAACCGTTTCACTGTAGGATTATGCAAAGAGGATAGACCGCCAAACAACTCGGTCTTGGCACATACTTCTTGCTTAATTCACATTCATGTATTGTCTTATACAGATTATTCTGTTATTCTGACTATTATTGACGTGGCCCAACTTAAGTATTTGGTTCATTTGATCGTGCCATGTCTTCCTCAGGCGTCATCGACTTTTTCTATAAATATACAAACACTTTTTCTCATTCATACATATTCTTCAGTTATTCTGACGCTTGACATGATCCGACTCAATTAATTGGTTCACTTGATCGTGCCATGTCTTCCTTGGGCGTCACCGACATTTTCTGCCATTCTCATTCCTATATATTCTTTGTTGTTCGAACTCTCGATATGATCCGAATAAATTAATTGGTTCACTTGATCGGGCCATGTCGTCCTTGAGCGTCACCGACTTCTTCTACCATTCTTATTCATACATATTTTTTGTTGTTCTGACTCTTCACATGATCCGACTTAATTAATTGGTTCACTTGATCGTGCTATGTCATCCTTGGGCGTCACCGACTTCATCTACCATTCTCATTAATACATATTCTTCTCTTATTTTGACGCTTGACATGATCCGACTCAATTAATTGGTTCACTTGATCGTGTCATGTCATCCTCGGGAGTCACTGACTTCTCCTACCATTCACTTTCACGTTAAACATTAACACTCCAATTAAATGTAGTATAATGTCAGGAACTGAAAACGTGCTTTTTTCGGAATCAAAAGTAGTGCTCTAGAAGTGATTTTATATAAAAACGGTGCTGTATAAATCATCCATTTATTATTATTATTATAGATTAATCACCGAAAACAGGATTGTTTATTTTATCAAATCTCATAATTACTTTTAAATCGTCAATTTCTAATGTATCTGTCAAAAATAATGTCAATTGAATATACCTACGCCTGCACGCGAGTATGGCGGCGGGCAGAATCGCGTTGAACTTGCCCGATACCGATATGGATAGGTACCTTGTATCTGTCAATATCGTATAACGATGAATAGTGGAGATGATACTTGTATCGAATATATCGAGATCGGCCAATAACGCAAGTGTTAAATATCGATATACGATATACCGATACTGAATATCAGAAATCACGTATTCAATAAATATCGCTTACATATTCGTAACGGCCGGATCGGTTAGAACGCTAATATCTGTGGAGCCAGTATCGATATATCCGATGAATGGCGGTATTATAATACGTATACCTGTTATGAATATATTAGGTTCAGGCCTACTACCAATGAAAATCCATGATGGCTGCCGTTTGTTTACATATTGAAATGTCATTCGCGAAATCGGGCAAATTATAGCCTCGAAAATTCAAAGAATGCTATTGTTATTTCTTCTTGAAAACACGCTCGTAATGTTGTTACTCAGTGAAAACAATCTCTGGCGTGATAAAGTAAACCTTATTATTGATATAATATGTTTGTATTTAGGATATAATTTAAGATTGCTTGCCAAATGTTGCCAATAACTATTCTGAACATTTAAATTGCACTGTAGTATAATGTTTGTTGTCACACATAATATTGTAAAATAGCAAGAAATATAATCCAAACACGTAGTTAGATACTCCCTTTCCCCAAAAGTCACCAAATGTGCTGCTGTTATTAAATCTATAATGTGCCCACACACACATAGTGCTAAATGGTAAATTTTAATTGAATACTTGGGCCAAAGCAATACATTTTAACCCCTTTTATTCTTAAGTATAATAAAGCAAAAAAAATCTTGTTAGTTTTAAGGACCAAAAACCCTTGAACGGTGAACCCCGGCCTTACGAATATGACGCACCTTTTTGTGTATGGAATTTCTAGGTCAGCACAACTATTTTAAGTTTGCCCATAGGTCAAATTGATGAGTTTGCCAGACCATTTATATCCAAAATATGAAATATTCAAATAACAGTTAAAAAATAAGATAAGATACCATATTTTTTAAATGTCCAATAAGAAAAATAAAATAAAAAAAGGAGTTGACACCAATAACATTACAAACCTTGATACTATCTACTGAGAAATAAAATAATAAACCGAGTCTTGGGTGCACCCGAGTAATAAAGCTATTAGTTAACTTTTCCGACTCGTTCTTGTGTAAGATGGCTCAAATGTGAAATGAGCTACCGCATCAGTCTTTCATCACTCATTTAATACGAGACTCTTCAAGGCCCTCATGAACAAATCTCTTCGTACATCCCCTCCCTCAACCTGCCTCCCAACATCACCTAGTCGGGTGGTGATATAGTTCTATTGAAATATGAAAGCATTTAATATTTTACACTCTTAAAGAAAAGGCACAAATGTTGTTCAATATGTGCACAATTTGATATTCTGGACCTGTTAGAAATGATAATGTTCGGGTACCTAGTGGAAATGCAAGCAGTATAGTTCCATTTCGTGAAGAACTATTTCGTATTAACTTTGCCTCTAACTCGTCCATATAGACTTCATAGCCACGGTAATAAATATTGTTCTGCGGATATTTTAAAATCTGGGTTACTGAAATACAAAGTTAAAATTATTGAACTCGTACTGTAATCTTAGTCTATTATTTTAGTATTAAACGAGTATTCCTATTGTATTTCATTTCATTCTTTCTTATTGTACTTGTAATTACAGTTGTTGACAACTATATTTGTATATTCATAAATGTACCTATTTTATAATTTCATCTACCTATGTTTCGTACCTACTTTATAATGACATCTAGATTCATTGTTATTTTTCATATACGAGTATAAAGGAGATATTCTCCACTGTACACTTTATATTTATATTTTCTTGTATCACCTTTATGTAAAAGCCTTTTTAGGCGTATAAATAAATAAATGTGTGTAAAATATTAGTCTGCTTCAAATGTACTAGATTCACACAAGCAATAAATGTAACGTTTGTTCTTTCCAGCATGCAATTGCAATGGATATTCCAACCGCTGCCTCTTTGACCAGGATTTGTACGACAGGACGGGTCACGGAGGCCACTGCCTGGACTGTGTGGATAACAGGGATGGACCCAACTGCGAGCGCTGCAAACTTAACTACTTCCAGCGCAATGATACTGTCTGTGTCGCTTGCAACTGCAACCCCACAGGTACATCATACATCATCGTCATTATAACTCTCTTCCCCCCTTTCTTCTATGTTCAGAGACACTGAATTAAAAACACTACTTTGGTGGGTCCAATATATGTGTATCAAGTTTACGACTGTGATCAAGTTCTTAACGTTTGGAATGCCAAGTGCCCGCAATCTAATACTTCCGTAGTGTGCCAGGGTTAAATTTGCAAGTTGCCGGCTGAGTCTATTTTTGTAATAATTTACTTGTTTTTTGCAAATTGATGTTTTTATAAATTGTAGTGTCTTACTAGATAATGCATTTATATATTTAAAAACACATTATATATGCATATCTATCATAAGTAGTTTCCTCAGAATAGGTAATTATATTCAGTGAAATACGCCGGCGTTTAACAGACATATATTTTGCATATCCGATGGGTAATTTCAGTGCACTTAGAGTTAAAGTAAATTTTATGTAAAGCTGTTTTTTATCTTACCTACTGAAAATTTTAACATTTTGGCTTGGTTTACATATATCTTAGCAGAGATATCTGCTAGCTTATCAGATGCAGAATCCATTAACAGATGACGGTTAAAAGCATTTATCTACATGCGTTGAGTATATAGTTTCTGTTGTTTAACCAATAAATTACACTTTAATTAAAATTGATGTGTTTTATAGGTTCCAGGTCACTTCAGTGCAACAGCGTGGGTAAGTGCCAGTGTAAGCCTGGGGTGACTGGGGATAAGTGTGACTCTTGCGCCTCCAACTTCTTTGAGTTTACGTCCAGCGGCTGCAAGCCTTGTGGCTGCAATGATGCTGGCTCCATCGACAACAACCCTACCTGTGACGCCAAGACTGGAATATGTCGATGCAAAGAAAACGTAGAAGGAAAGAGATGTCGCGAGTAAGTTGTGAAGTATTATTGTGTAAATATATTACATATGTATATTGCACTCCCGCTTTTAGACTGCCATAAGTAAAACATATAGTGTTTTGATTTAAGTACTACGTTTGATGGTATACATTTGAAAGAACTAGCAAAATGCCTCATGGTGACTACTTTAAATAAACTTATGTCTTTTTAGACCAACTTTTTTGTTCTTTTTTTTTTTTTAATTCTGCTGAACTGTCATATTACATATGTAGTTATTTAGAATAAAACAGTTTTTCTATTCCCAACCCTTAAAAGAATGTTAGTATATATGTAATATGTATGTGCTTATTTAAAATTGCATATTCATTTACATCCAAACGTAACCTAATCTATATGTAATGTCTATTGAATCTTTTTGTATTAAAGTATGGATTAATTACATAGTATTAATATATATTATGTTACATCTAAAATCCAAACCTTCTTCCTCATAATCGCAGTGTAAATATTATACGAGCGCATAAGGTCGAAATAGTGAAAAATGTTACTCACAATCAGTAGTCGTTGACCGGCCATATCCGGCAGTATAGTAGCTGTCAGATTTATGCAGACTGCCATAAGAATAATAATTTATAAGATCGAAATAGCACCGGTAAATGGCAGATTATTTTGACGTTTTTTCATGAGGTTTGACAACTATCAATTTCTTTTCATTTACTTTGCACAAGGAAAATGTTAAAAATAGGGGTAATATCCATTTGCAACACTATCAGAAAAAGATTTTCAATTGAAATATCGATTTACCAAAGCAAATATGAGACACATAATCGATTTAGTGAGACCGGAATTTGGATGCACATAGAAACAGAGGGGGTCAATGACATTACAAACGGACTGCAATTCATTTGTGTTATAAGAAACTGTTTATATACCAGTGAAATAAATCAGCAAAAATCGATAACCAAACCAGCTTTCAATAATTAGAATTACTACACATGGGTTATTATTATTATTATCACATTATCATACACGCGTTCAGTCAACAAACGGCATGTCATGTTCTGAATTTGCAGAGTTACGAATCTATAGGAAAGGGTGTATTATTTACCATTGATATATAAACTATTGGTCGATGGGTAATTCTCCTTAAATAATAATGTCCAAGTGAAACCTTAATATTGAGTAATGTATCTATGTAATAAAACATCATAACATAATGTTTTCACTGTTCTGCATTGTACGTGGCATAATAATATTATGACACCCGAAGAAACGTGAAGTTAGCAACACGATGTGTACAGGTGGCAACCTGCGAAATTGGTCAAATTTTTCAGGCTTGGAGCAATATGATGCGATTAAAAAAAAAAATAACCCATAAACCATTGGTAAAGCTATTCTCTGCATTAATATTATTATGAGTAACGATATTAACACGAGCGGTATAGGGCCGGCCCTATTGCTTTCGTAGCTATACCAACGCTGTATGGGCACAATAAGGAATCTTTATAAGTAAGACGGAAAGAGGGTAATTCTTCTGTTATTTTATCTATTCTTTTAACGATTTTCCTCTTCCTTTAATGTTATAATGTTCTCCTGATTAGATTGGCGCTATCAGGGTACTATAATGTATCATTTTTTTAAAGATGCAAGCCTGGATTCTTCTTTTTGGATTTGGAGAACAAGTTTGGGTGTACCCCGTGCTTCTGCTATGGCCACTCGGCTGAGTGCCAGACAGCCATTGGATATTCTAAAGTTGTATTGGAGTCCAACTTTGCAAGAAACTACGAAAAGTGGTCTGCCCAGGATGAAAAGAGAAAAATACTTGGCGTCGAATATGATCTTGCCAAGAAACATATTGGTGGGTGGTGTTTTAATACATATTTTGCATTTTCAGTATTAACTGTTACTTGATATGATTCATTTTTTAAGTATCTGTGCACTTAGATATTTATAAATTATTTATTTTTTTATATGTAGGTGTCCGATCTCCTAGCAGTGAGCAAATATTCTTTGTGGCACCGGCCATGTATCTGGGAGATCAGCGAGCTTCTTACAACCACGACTTGAAGTTCAACTTGAGCATTGGAGATCAAACAAGTTATCCTTCATCTTCAGACTTGATCTTGGAAGGAGCCGGAACATACGTAGCTTTACCTATATTTGGCCAGAACAACCAATACCCGGGTAAACAGGTATAAAAATAATTTGCTTTCCTACTGCAATGAAGTTCTTTGATTTCAAAATGCGAAATGTTTTATGAATTTTTAGCGACTGTAATAATATATATTTTTTGTGTTTTTTGCGTCAATGTATGAATTTTTTTCTTTCTCAGGTAGTCTACATTATGTCGATGTGCTTGATTTTTTTTAGAGTAACGAGTATGTGTTCCGGCTGCATGAAAATTCGATTTATGGGTGGAGTCCCAAGGTCTCGGCCCGTGCCTTCATGTCCATCCTGTCTAACCTGACTAGTCTGAAGATTCGTGCCACCTACAACGACAAGGGAGTTGGCTTCCTGGACAGCGTGAGACTGGAGAGTGCGGCCCGCGGAGGGTCGGGCAAGTCGGCAGAATGGCTGGAGATGTGCACTTGCCCTGTGGGCTACGTGGGACAGTTTTGCGAGTCCTGTGCGCCGGGCTACCGCCACAGCCCTGCCCGCGGAGGCCCCTTCAAGCCCTGTGTGCCTTGCGACTGCAATAACCATGCAAAAATCTGCGACTCTGAAACTGGTAGGTTATTAACCATTTCATGTATTGGTGATATCACAGCCTTGTATTGTTAATATACTCCCTGTGAAGTGTTTATTTGCTGCTTGGCACCTCAGCTGTGACACTGTCATATTCTTTTATGTAGTAAAACATTACTCTAGGCCTAGGCTATAGACACTAAACCCATTGGCAACGCATACATTCAACTTGGCATCTGGTAAATCAAAGTATTTCAGATTCTACACATATTATATTTTATAACAGATGTTAACCTTTTCACTGCTAGCCAGATGCATATAGAATTATGGGTGTCCGCTGCACTTTTTGTGACATTCATACATTTTCTATGAAAATTAAAAAATACACGTGTGGGGCAGAGTTTGCTTAGACATACATGTATGCATGTAACGGTGAAAAGGTTAAGAATAAACCAAGATTCATTACCATTTGAATACTTTCTTAGAAATTGAATCCTAGCTATAGGGTGCCACCCCATCACACAGAGTAGCAGCAAACAGTCTTGTAGTAAGGATCAGTCGTGACTGTTTTGTTAATACGTAATTTATTTATCTTTGTTTCAGGACGATGCATTTGCGAACACAACACCAACGGGGATAACTGCGAGCGTTGTGGCCGGGGCTACTATGGAAATGCCCTCGCTGGTACGCCTTACGACTGCACGCAATGTCCTTGCCCCAGCAACGGTCCTTGTATTCAAATGCCCGATGCTACTATCATATGCACAGAATGCCCCACTGGATATACAGGTAAGAAAATAGTGGCTTTATTTTCTTTTTCAATAATGAAATATAACCTTTCCCCTGTCCCCACATCCTTTCCCTGTCATATTTTTCAATCTTATAACATACCCCAGTAATAAAAGCGTTTCCAGAGTTGTAGATATCATATTATTAAATGTTGCTTGAAATATCATTAGCCGCGGTTAGTGACCAGATTTGGATAGCCAATTACATCTTAACTTTCCCCTCCCCCATATCCTTCCCCTCCCCACTCAATTTAGTCTCACAACATACCTCAAATGGGGATTCCATAGTCCCACTGGTATCGTACCATGGGTAGTTGGGACTCTTATTCGGTGTTCACATAAAAAAATCTTAGCTGCGCTAGCCTATTCTATTATCCTATTTTAATTTAATAATATAATATTAGTTTTTATAGGAAGCCAAGTCGGTGACCCCAAATGATTGTGATAAGAATAATAATAATAATAATAGTTGGATGATTTCTATAGCGCCGTTATTGTGAAAAATCACCTCAAGGGCGCTGTACAAATATTTCTTAACTAGTTATGTACAAACAGATACAGAGAAACATACTTACCTGGCAGGTCGCTTCAGATGAACACAGTTTTAGAAAAATTTATTTATAGAGATAATAGTTTTACATGGTTATTTGTTTCTCCTTTTCTATTGATGTTACGTTTATTAGATGATTGGTGGCACAAGAAGAGGTGGTATTTATTGAATTATTGGTATTCATTTTTAGGACTGGAAAGTATTCATAAAATGAATTTTAGGACTCGAAGATATCTATAAAATTACCTTAAAAAGCGTAAGAAGCTTTTAATAAATATTAACGTTTTTTTTATTTATTTTACACTTTGGTTATTTACAGTGTTGCTGGCTGCGGACGCATTTGCGCACCGATGCGTGAATTTTTAAGTTAATTTAATTATTTTTTTTTTAAATTTTTTTTTTTATTGATTTATTTAATGACTTTAGGTAAGTACTAACCGGCTAGCCTAGCTAAGCAATTTACAGGTGAATTTCTTCAATTTATGGATACGATTGTCTGAAAAGATGTGTTTTAAGTTTAGTTCTGAATTCTGTTAAGTCTTTGATAATTCTTAAGTCATGCGGCAGCTCATTCCAGGCTTTAGGTCCTGACACTCCGAAAGCACTATCACCGAACTTAGTATTAGGTGTGTGCTTTGGTTTCTTCAACCTGCCGATAGCTGATGACGCTGCTGACCTAAGGGTGGACTGCCGTGAGTTGGTATTTTCGGGAATACACAGTTCTGATAAGTAAGCCGGAGCCATTCCGTTAAGTGACTTAAATACCATCCAGCAGAGCTTGAACTGGATTCTTTCAGGACATTTGAGCCAGAGGAGATTTTTGAGATGCTCTGAAATGTGAGAATATTTAGATACGCCGGTGATAAGTCTTGCTGCAGCGTTGAATACTGATTGCAATTTATTAATTTGGTATTTGGGGAGACTCGCATATATTCCGTTGCAATAATCTAGACGTGACACAACGTACGAATTGACGAGCAGTTTAGTTGCCTCTCTTGGCAGGTTTCTCCGTACTGCTTTTATTTGCCTCAATTGAAAGAACCCTGTAAAGAATGTCACTTCCCGAAATATTTATTGAGGAGTTATAAATGATATGCTGACGTCTGCTTGTGGCGGTCCAGAGAAACTCAGTTTTTGACGGATTCAGCTTCAATCTATTTGAGGTCATCCAGCGAGTTATTGCTTCTAGACACTCAGCTATGCGAGTTTTTAGTCTGTCTATTTCTTCTGGTAAGCAGTAGAAATAAACTTGCTGGTCGTCAGCATAGCAGTGGGATTGAAGACCAAACGATTCTATTATTTTAGCTACATCATTTGTGAAAATGATGAACAGCAGAGGGCCCAGAACGGACCCCTGGGGTATTCCAGATGAAAGGGTTGCATATTTTGATTGGTTTTGCCCCATATTCACTGCTTGTAAACAATTGGTTAAATACGATGTCAGCCAATTCTTAACGCCACCGTTTAAACCAAAGGATTCTTCTAAACGTGTGATAAGGAAATCGTGGTCAATCGTATCAAAAGCGGCACTCATGTCTAAGACTGAAAGAAGTGCTAGCTTACCCGACTCTATGGCCAGAGTTATATTCGACAAAAGGCGTAGTAATCCAGTTTCCGTTGAGTGGAACCTTCTGTATGCAGATTGATATTTAGTTAACAATTTATTTGAATTTAAGTGACTTATTATCTGTACAGCAGTAATTTTTTCTAAGATTTTAGATATAAATGGAAGATTTGAAACGGGTTGATAATTTGAAAGAGAACATAGATAAAGAAGAATAAGGAGGTTATTTGATTCATTTTGTCTTTTTGACTACGACATATCATATTAATTTAATGATTTGGGTTTCAGGAATGAAATGCGACGTTTGCTCTGATGGATACTATGGCGACCCAACTGGTTTATTTGGATCAGTAAACATCTGCAAACCCTGTGACTGCAATGTGAACATTGACCTTAATGCTGTTGGAAACTGTAACCGAACAACTGGAGAGTGCCTGAAGTGTATCTACAATACTGCCGGCTCACACTGTGATCAGTGTCTACCAGGTAATAATTATTATTTTGTATGGGAAAGAAGGTATTTCTCTATGATTCCAACTCTAAAACCCCACGGAGGTGGTGAACATCATGATAATAGAATAACATGCTTGTGGCATGAAGGAGATAAAGAGAAAGCAATAAGACGTTTCATTATTCTTAAACAATTGTTATATAATATATATGTTGTGATTTTGGACAAAATCATTATTGGTTGCAACTTCACTGTGATTTATGTGGTGGCTTTTCCTGAGTTCATCCTCTTCAACCGCAGTCTCTATTGATTTTCCCTGATAAATCGGCAAACAATCCCCTTTCCAAAACAATTAACATTTTTGACATTGGCATATAACCCCCTCATTTAATTGAGATATATTAATAGTATAATAAACTATAAAATTATTTTAGTACTAAATATACAATAATATCTTTAGTTTCCAATTTCATCATGCTCAATCTCGGTGGTGGTGCTATAAAAAAAATATTGTTATTTATAATGTATGTATTGAAAAACACTGAATTACGCATGCATATTTGCAGGCCACTACGGAGATGCGCTAGCTGTACGCAAGGGCGACTGCCGGCGCTGCGCCTGCGACGGAGCTGGCGCGCTGCTGGCTGCACCCGGTGTGCCGCAGTGCGACGCGCTTGACGGGCGTTGTGCCTGCGCGCCGCATGTGGCTGGGCCCCACTGCAGCCGTTGCGAGGATGGCTATTTCGACCTCACAGCCGCTGGCTGCCGCGCTTGCGCTTGCAACGTCGAGGGCTCCCTCAACAAGACCTGCAACGCCATCGGCGGGGAGTGTCCCTGCAAAACAGGGGTTACCGGGTACTTGCCTTGTACAACAAAAAACACGCATAACGTTTTGTTTTAAGTGTGGTTTTTGTGACAGCTTTTAATGCTTAACCTTTCCCTTACGGTGGTAGAAAATCCCACGAGCTCCGGTGCTGTACACTCGGTGTACATTTAAGGTTTTGTGATTTGAAGTCATATCAACATAAATAGTTTACATTTATTATTTATGATAATCATAATAATAATAATAATAATAATAATAGATGTAAATATAAATTTATAAATGTATGTATATTGTTTATAAAATAAACAATTTTGAAAACTAGGAAAAAATATTGGCCACGCATAAAACTCATTACACAGCTGGCAGACCGTCGTCTACTAATGAGGACAGGCGATGGCGGAAACCACGCACCTCTCGCTCACTACCGCACCATTGGCAACTTGGCAACGAATGCACACATGCATATATTGACAAATTTTTGATTTCTAGGCAAAACAATTTTGTCTGCTGTGTTCCATAAATATTTATATATTGTAATTATTTAATCTAAAGAGGAATTGCGGAGGAATACTTAAAACGTGAACTCTGTGTTTAGTATATTTACATATTTAAGTATTTAGAGACCATGTCAACTTAGTTGACACCACCGGAAAGGAAAGGTTGGGATTATTTTCTTTGTTTTCGTCTATTGTTAACATATTCTTCTTTGTTTTATTTTATACTTAACATTATTTTGGTAGTTTTCTTCCATACTACTATATATCGTCGGGCACCACGTAAAGTAGGTTATGTCAAACCTAGTCTTTAAAGTCTGTATTCATTTTGCATGCTAATTATCCTTGAATACAGTGGTTCCTCTTTCTATACTACTATATATCGTCAGACACCACCTAAAGTAGGTTATATCAAACCTAGTCATTAAAGTGTATTCATTTTGCGTGCTAATTAGTCCTTGAATACAGTTATTCCTCTTTTTATAAATAAAATTTGGAAAATATTGTTTTATAATTTGGGCTAGGTATGGTAGACTTCTCTATTTTCTTTTAACCATTATATGTCTTTTTTTTCTTCTATTCTTAACCTAAACGTTGTTTTATTTCAATAATCTACTTTTTCTATCTAAATACTTTCATTATTAAGGTGGTGGAGAGGGACATCAGAGAGGGACTATTTATTAATTCAAAATAATTCTAATATTACTATTTAATACGATAAACATAATGTTTTTAAAGAGAAAAATATTTATTACGTATTTTTTAAATTATAGGCTTAGCATTTATTAAAATCAAATAAAAAATATGACCTTTTCTGACCGTCCTATGCATGTTTTACAAAATATTTTTAAATGTTGTATATCCTCAAACAATGCTGTGAAGGTTTTTCTTCAAAATGCTGAGAAGAAAATTTCTAAAATAAAGAAAGAATAGGGTGTAGTTTCATTTTTTCATGAACACTAACTATGGTCAAACTGGTTACGCACTAGAGGACCGACTAAATCTTCTCCTTACAGCCGTTAATTGTTATATCAATAATAGTTTTTTTTTTTAATCGTATGTACCTACCTACCCACCCCTATTATCAATATATTCATCAATGTAAAATGAATTTTCAAAATACGAATATTACTTCTTAAATAAAATAAAAAAAATAATAGAAACATTTTCACTTTTATTGATAAAATTTATAATCAATGATTAAAGATTTCCATGCTTCTCAATTTACCCCTCTAAAACGCATTATAAATCACCAGCTTCGAGTCTTCCTAGAAATGTTATAATATTTTTCTCTTTAAAAACATTATGTTTATCGTATTGTTTAATATTATTATCATTATTTAATTATTTGGTATTAAATAGTTCTTCTCCCCCTTAACTAAATAATCTTCTTTGTGCATCTGCTACAAATATTTGGTGGTTGTGTACTTGTGATCCAAAAAAAAAAAATCAAAATGTAGAATTATAGATCTAATGCACTAATATTTTATTAATAATATCATTTCTACTTATGTACCAATGTATGTTTAATAGTATATAGTATTTGTAAATAACACTTTTGCATTTAAATTTCCTCTGTATTTTATTTGTATCCAAAATGTTTCCTCCCTTTTTGTAACGAGTGCACGACATGCATAGTAAGTATTTGAAAGGCAATGAGAGTAGAGTAGGTGCTATTTAATTATAAAGCGCCCTTGAGGTGATTTTCCCAAGAAAACGGCGCTATAGAAGTAATCCAATTATTATTATTATTTGTGTTTTTGTTGTTGTGTTCTTACATACAATTCTCACTTGTATGAAGCTTGCGTGCTACACTCAACTTATTGTGGCATATGGCAAGAAAAGTGAGCTACATATGTTAAGTATTCAACGAGAAGTACTCATAGCGAAGTTTTAACTTTAAATTGGATGGATAACATAAAACTTGTGATGAAAAATGAATATAATCACTAATTAACTAAACTAACTAATCATCACGCCGTTTCTCGGCAGGGACAGAGAGGATAGACCTCCGCATAACTCTGACTCGGCACACACTCCTTGAACAAATTCACATTCATATACAGTCTTATGCAATATTCTTCTGTTATTCTGACTCTTGACATGACCCGACTCAAGTATTTGATTCACTTGATCGTATCATGACTTCCTCGGGTGTCCCCGACTTCTTATACCATTAACTTCGGCATTATATATTTTCTTTACACTCCTTTCTTCCTTCATACGCTCTACATGCCCAAATCATCTAAGCGTTTTCAAGAATAAGAGTTTATGCAAAAAGCAGACAAAATCAGTAAAAATTAGACTTACATCATCAGCCTTACATTCTTTCCGGATCTCCCCGTTTGTAATATGGTCATACAAAGTTCTGCCACACAAATTCCTCAGAGGTCTCATTTTTACAGCTTCGGTCTATTTTAATCCTTCCTTTCAGCATTCCAAATATTAATTAATTTTCCAAAGACTGCTAGATTCATTTTTTTGGAAAAAAAGGGTAGTGTTAATTATTATTTGTTATTAATGGAGTTTCCTGCTTTTATCATTTTTTTAATGTTCCTCTCAGCCTTTCCATCTCTCATAAACATACTTTCCAAATACTTAAACTTATCCACCTGCTCTAAGTATGTATTTATTATTCACAACTATATTGCACAATGTTTTCATACTTTCTCTTTCAAACACCATGACTTTAGATTTACTTAAATTCATCATTAACTCATTCTCCATGCATACTTCATTCATTCTAGACAAAAGACTGTAGATCTTCCATACTGTTAGAAATCAGCACTGCATCATCAGCATACAACAGTTAACATACTTTCAGATTACTCATTTTCGTTCCCAAGCCCACCTCTTTTAATTTTTGAATACAATTATCCATGTGTAAATTGAATAACCATGGTGACATTACGGAGCCTTGCTTAACATCTTTAATGGTGTCAAACCACTTCGTAAAACCACCGTTCATCCTAGCACATGCAACGCTTCCCTCGTACAGAGACGTGATTGCCTGTATGAGATTCGTACTCACTCCATACTTGTAAAACACCTTCCATAGCTTTTTTCTATCAATTCAATCAAATTGACAAAAATACAGACATACAATTGACAAAAATAAAGGTGAGTTTCTGGTTTTTTGCCAGAAACTTCTCTGTGAGCATACGCAATAAGAAAATCTGACCCATGCATCCCCTTCCACTCATGAAAGCACCTTGAACATCCCATGTTTTATCTTTTGTTTTCATTTGTACCCTTTCAATAAAAATTCTACCATTTAATTTGCCAACTGAATTTAGCAGGCTAATAGACCTATGGTTTCCATATTCCATGCGTGACCCTTTATCTTTGTACACAGGCATGATCACAGCCCTTCTCCAATCTAATGGTGTGTAACCTTCCTCCAAACACTAGTTATAAAGTTTGAACAACCATGTGAGAACTACATTGCTATCTACTTTAAAATATTCAGTAACAATATTCTCAACCACATACATTTAATCAATCTTCTCCATCAATTCCATCAAAGCTGATTTTGGTAACACTTATCCCATCATTATTCACATCTAATTCGGCGCTGGAATACCTGTCATTCGGGTTACTGTCGAAGACCTCTTCAAAATATTTCATCCATTTCTTTTATTTCTCCCCATTCATCAACATTTTTCCTTCTTTCGATTTGATAACTTTCATACACCCGCTTTCTGAACCGTCCCGTGACCTTTTGCTTCGAATGGCAGTTTAATGTTTTCTTGGAAGTGATTTGTCATTTTGACTTCCACTTCCTTTTCCAGGCGTTTCTTACATTCTTTCATTTCAACAGTCACGCTTTTCTTATATCCCTTGCACACTTCTTTCGTTCAATTCCTTTCTTCACTAGAAACACTGTATAGCCAAATCCAGTCGCTATCAGACATAACCACGCTTTCTTCTTCTCTGAGACCAGTGCTTTAATCTCGTCATAACACCATGCGTTGCCTTTCTTCCCACCTTGCGAGATATAATCACACTATAGTAAAAGCTTCATGTTAGTATTATCAATCGAAATATATAAATATGCACTCTCGGGTCAGTAAAGAAGCTACTGATATAATAAACTATCTATATTTATGTAACCTCTCAAACTGCTCTGCAATCAGCACTTTTTTTGTATTTGATTTCATTTTGGTTTGCAAATTGATCAACAGATCTCCAACCTCTGGAGGGTGTTTTTTTTTACTGACCTCACTACTAAATAACATAACAGGAAACTGCTATATGTAATAAAACGTAATTAGAAATGCTTTATCTTAACATATACATATGTATGTATTGAAAAGCTTTTTTAATGGTTTTTTCTCATATTTGTTTTGCTTTTTTTTTTAATTTATTTATTGTTGTACACACATTTAGACTTACATATTTGGGTATTAAATTTTTCAACCTAATAGGTCAAAGGTGATTTTTTTGTGTACATGTCATGGCCATTTTATAATAAGTGAGGAGGCGCATATCGTTCTCGTTCCTCGTTCTTCAAACTTTTAGTCATTTAGTTTTTACATTAGGTTAAATTTAAAAACATGCATATCAGATTTTCCCTTATATCCAAGCATTTGAGCTCCTAAATCTTATTATTGCATTTTAGAGTTTAGTGACTTTTACCTGCCCTGTAGAACCGATTTTTCACATAATGTTTTAGATGGCAGAATGAAATTTGTACTTTATGTAATCGTGAAATGACCCATTAATACTTCTTTAAGTATGTTGTAGTACTAATGATATACATAATATGTATAAACGTAATTGGCACTTTTGTGATAGTAACAAATATTACATATTTGTATATGTGTATGTACGTAGGTACCTATTAAAAATAATATTTTAACTTGTTTTGTTGATTTAAGGTCAAAGTGTGATATGTGCAAAGCATCTCAGTATGGATTTTCAACGGAGGGTTGCCAGGAGTGCATGTGTGACAGGATCGGATCCAAGGGCCCGCAGTGTGACCCCCGGGGGCAGTGTCCCTGCTTCGACAATGTGGAGGGGCGCCAGTGTGACAGGTTTGCTAACAGATACTTATATTAATCATCATTATCACCATCAGTCACTGTCTAACCATGGCTGGATGATGACTTACCGACCCGTTCTTTGTTTCTCGCTTTATGTTAATTATTAGATTTTTCCATCAGTTGGTTCATCCTCCGAGTATTCAGTCATTTACCATTTGCATTTTTAATAACTAAGTACTGCAGTTTATTTTTAATCCCATTACATAATATTGGGGTTAAAAAAAACCGAACAAATGGTAGACTGGATAATGAGAAAGATAGTATTCCTCAATGAATCAAGAGAAATGAAGCAAACTTTTATAAGATATTTTTCAACGCTGGATAGTCAGCGACTGATGATGAATCAATGAATCTATAAGAAGCACTTGAGTGGTTCAACTTAATATTTAAAATATTATTTATAGTTAAGTTTAAATAACATAAATTCATATTTGCCAGATGTTTATGTGTAAGATTTTACCTTCACAATACCTTTTAAATTATTTTTCCTGTATTGTATGTTTTTTCTCATAATATCGAATAATTAGTTATGAAATGCATTTTGAAACCACAAACCGCCAGTGATCCATTGAAAACTTATGCAAACATTTAGATCTAGTCGGTTGAACCCCTGTCACATTTGACATTGTGACAAATTGAAGAGCCTTTAAAAAAAACTGACAGTCGCCATTTCAAATAATGCCATCTGTTATCCGCCGATTCTCGACCCGTGCCAGCTTTTGATCAGCCGTCAAGCACAGTGATCATGCTGTTGTTATGTATATGAAGATGTTTGAATTTTCTGTTTATTTAATATGGTATTAATGCTTTCTAGGTGTAAAGAGAACAAACACAATCGCCAAAACGGGTGTGTGGACTGTCCCGACTGCTACAACCTCGTTCAGGATGCCGTCAACATACACAGAACCAAGTTACAAAAGCTTGAACAGGTAAATAAAACTTATTCATTTTTCTTAATAAATACGGTACTTTTGTAATTTTTGTTATTATTATAATTTTTATTATTACATTGCTCTTATTATGTTTGACTGGCATAATTCGGGCATGCACCTAGTTTGGTGGGGTTGGTAATTTAATAAATAAATTAATAATGAGAAAATTTTATCGGAATTTTTACTAAATCTGGAAAAATTGAACTTTGTTCTGCATTATGATGTTATTATTCACTGATATTTTATACCTTCAATGACACTCATTTATTTATCATACCCGTTCAGGAAAAAGTTACAACATCGAAACTTGTTTAATTTTTTAATGTTCAATATCGACTCTTATTCGTTTGCATATTTTGACAATAGGTACATTATGTAAACTTTAAAACATACATATCTGATTTTACCTTCATATCCTAACTTCCAAGTTTTAGCATCTTAAAACTGTGTTTTGGTGTGCTAGCGTGAATAGGGACTTGTGATGTTTTTATGTGCCACAACAAACAATCTTAAGTATTCTACAAATGTTAGTGGTATTTAGAGATGTTATTATTTATGATGATTTAGTTTATTGATTTCTGTACTTATTTGTAATAGATGCTTCGAGACATTGAGAAGAATCCAACGGTCATCCCCGACTCTGATTTTGATATTGACCTTCAAAAGGTGAAGAATGACATCAATTATTTGTCAGATAAGGCAAAGGAGGGAGCAGGAGCCAGCGCTGGTGGAAAGCCTCTTGCAGATCGCTTGGAGGATCTCAATAAGAGATTGGAACATATCAGGTAAATAATAAACTTATATTATGTTGTCTGTACCTTCTGTATGATCACATTATTTTTTATAATGCAACCTGAAATAGGAAAAATTGGTCTTGCTACATTATAGTCTGGAAAAGCCAAATTGAACTCATTGAGATGCTAAAAGTCATACATAATGTGCCATAACACTAAAGTGAGTTTTGATGTGATAGATCAAGGATTCCTAACTTGTTGATCGCAAAGCAAAATATGGTAGATCCCAATTACGATTGCATAATTTGGAAATAATGATATTTTATCATATCGTGGTTGTAGGACAAATCGATTGTGCTAGATTCTTGCTTACCTGTTAATGAACCGGTTTAATGGTCAAAGTAAGGACCCTTTTTGTGGTATTGTTTGACTTTATTTCAATTCTTATTAGAAGTCGATCATCTTGAAAATTAAGATCAAACTAGCTCCCAACCTCAAAAAGTTTGAACCCTTGGTATAGTTTCTAGAAGAAAAAAATAGAATAGAAAATAATTTGACACTGAGAGTTGTTTGTTCTTGTGCATAATGTATTCTGTAAACAATATGCATATATTTTATCAAAAATTAAACGATTTCAGGGGACTATTGGAAAATGTGGACAAGTCTGCAAGCAACGCTCACGAGTTCGCTAATGATGGGTCTAAGAATATCATAATTTCCAAGGAACTGATTGAAGGATCTCGGAAAGAATTGGATGTAAGTGTTGACAGTTTGTTATGCCTACTCAAATTATTAGTTTGAATGCATTCATTGCTGACCTTGTAACCGTGAAAGTTTGATGTCTGCCAACTTTTGTACTTTGTCTACCGACTACAAGTCATATGAATTGTTTTCTGCCAGTTGAGTATGTATATAATTTTCCAGAATGCATTGGATTATTTGAATACTGATGGTGCCGCAGCTCTGGTGAAGGCCCAAAATCGCTCGGAGACATTTGGCCGGCAGTCCAAACAGATGTCCAACATTGCACAGGAGTCAAGACTCCTCACCGAAAAGCTGGAGAAGGAGTCCAAAAATATCATTCAGGTTGCTAAGACCGCTTATGATACGTCTTCCGAAGTTTACAAACTAGCCAAGGATGGCCTTGGACAACAATCCAATATAAGGTTTGAACCCATTTTTATCAACATGATCAATCATTGTCAAGTAAAAGTATTAATTACCGTTGTATCTAGTTATATTCCTTTTAAGTGTTATTTTACTCGATTTTTAAACATTTTGACTTCTCTTTGAGTCGTTTATTAAAAATTTTGAGGTCTGTTTGACTTGATTGTTAAACATTTTGAGTTCTCTTTCATCCGATTGTTAATCATTTTGAGTTCTCTTTGACTCGGTTGTTCAACATTTTGAGTTCATTTCTTGAAATTTACAGTCAAAGCCCGTTAGGTCTAATTTTGTTAGGTTTTTTTTAAATTGATCGTGTTGTTTATTTAATACAAATTTCGCTAACCGGCTTCGCTTTATATTTATTTTTTCTCGAAAAATATAGAACAAACAATAAGGCTTGTCTTATTTTGGTCACATAAATGGATATTAAGAGATGTACAAGTAGTTGTAATGATGAAAATGGCATTGAGAGCTGGAAGTAGTGGTGTTGATCTAGAAGTTTCATTATAAATAAATCTATTCAATTTTCGTGATGCCAGAGGTCACACAGTTTGTGATAAAAACAGATTTTCTGCTTTATAGTTAAGAATAGAAACAGTTAGATACTCTCTCCATCTCTCCGTCGTGAAAGACTACCGTTCAGAATCAATACGTTGCTTGAAGTAACTTTAGCTATGTTTAGTGACCAGATCTGAATAGTCAGGCACTTCTCAACCTTACTTTTCCACATCTCCTTCCCCCCTTGCTCCTTTCAGTCTTGCACCATCCTCCAATTGGGGTGCCATAGTTCCACTGGTCAGGACAGTTGGGAGCAGTTGAGACACTTGTTCTTAGATATACACATTGAAAAATAAACTACATTGATTGGTTTTATTTTAAAGCAAGCTTCTCTGCATGTCATATTTTGAATATATACAGTGTGTAACAGCACGTACCTGATAAACTTTAACCAGTGATTCCAGAGCATTTTTGGAGTAAAAAAAGTAAATGAAATCTTTGTCTCCGGTGAAACTTTTTTTGGTAAAAATAAAAACATTTTTCAAATTCAAACAAACAAATAAATTTCTTTCACATGTCGTCACTGGTCACTCAGCTGAGTAACTGCCCAATACCTACTGATTTTATTTTTAGGTGAAAAAAATAATCGTCAGAAACCAAAATGCTATCTACATTTTTTACTTCAAATAAGCTCAGGAATCACCGGTTAAAGATTGTTTCATACATGCTCTTACACCTTGTATATCATTTTATGAACACATTCAATATATCATAAGTATACAACAAAATGTGGCCAAGTCAAGTTCCCTGTCCGTTGGCAGACGAAGACTGAAATTCTTTGCATGGAAATTTTTATGTATTTGAAACAAAATATACTTTAATTAAAAAATATCCTAACTTGCGAAACTATGAGCCTACCTACATCCATGCAAAAATCCCCAGTGTCCATCTGCCAAACCACAAGGACTTTGAATTGACCATTTTTCATTATATGATGCAATGTTTTCTCGCGCTGGTTCACCCCAAGATCAATTCCTCGCCAGGAACTCCACACACCCAATAAACAATATATTGATATTTATGTTGAATGTTGCAGCGCTGAACTACGACTTTTGTCTGGAGAAATTTCCGCTGCCAAAGGAAAGCTTAACAACGTCCAAGACATGGCGACTCAGTCTTTGAACATGTCATCCGTTGCCTACAATGACGCTCTGGACATTTACGCTCAAGTGGACAGAACAGTTATACCGAAAATTGATACCAAGAAAATAAGATTCGATGCTGATGTGATACAAACAAGTGTGAGTAATAAACTTCATAATTAATTTATTCTTCAAAATTAAAACAGATTAAGGTGTTCGGCTCCCACTGATATTGTATATTGGTAGGAATTTCTAGGGAATTTAGTTTTGGACATGGAAAATTGAATTATATATAAACACAGGAAACAATGTCATTAACAATGTATGAATGTGTTCACGAATTTATGGAAATGAGTATCTGAACAGATGAGTTTTTAGTGTAGCTCTAAATTCTAACAGACTGGTTATGCATCTCAATTCCATAGGGAGTTTATTTCATGCCTTAGGGCCAGATGCTCCGAAAGCACGATCACCAAACTTAGTGCTCGGTTCACATTTAGGTTCTTTCAGCCTTCCGATAGCAGATGATGTCGCTGATCTAAGAGTTGACTGCCTTAGACTTTTTTTTTATTTTTATATGAATACCACACAAGAGTCCCAAGTGCTCCCAACCGTCTGGAGCCAGTGAGACTATGGCATTCCCAATTGGGGAATGTTGTGAGGCTGAAGGTATTGAGGAGGGGAAGGAGAAGGGGAAGAGGATGGTGGGGAAATACCTGGCTATTCAGATCTGGTTACCAAACACGGCTAAAAGCCATTTCAAGCAACGTTTCAATTCTGAATCGTGGTCTTTCACCAGGGCGATACTGAGAATATCTTCCACTCTGGAACGTGTGCAAATATACTATATATTATTTTAAAATTAATTGTGAAACAGCACAAATTAATTAAATAAAATTTACTTGTGCACGCCGGGATTTGAACCGGCGACCTTTGGATTCGTAGTCGAGAGCCTTACTCCTCGACCACGGAGGCCGTCAAGACTAGTATTTTCCGGAACACATAGCTCAGAGATATAGGGTGGGGCCATTTCATTGATAGCTTTGAACACCATCCAGCACAACTTGTACTGGATCCTCTCAGGGCACTTCAGCCAGTGAAGATTTCAGAGATGTTCCGAAATGTGCGAAAACTTAGGTACCCCAGTGATTAGCCTTGCTGCGGCATTGAGCACTGATGGCAGTTTATCAGTTTGGTATTTAGGAAGACCTGCGTAGATGCCATTACAGTAATCAAGACGTGATACAGTATTTAACCAATATTTAACCTTTGTTTAACCACTGAAGAGATATGCCGATAGAAGTGCGTTGTGGGCATATCTGGTATGTTTGGAAGATTTATTACCCTCACTTTGGGTGATTATTGTAAAATTTAAAAAAAATATTGAATTTATTAAATTATTTCGTGAACAGATAATTATTTCCATTGGCTCCTGGAGTCTAGGAGTTGAAAGATCAAGGTTCAAGTCGGTATATGTAGATCACACTTCTAAGGATTATCTGTTCAGTAGGTTCAACAATGAATATTTAGCATAATAGACCAGTAAAACGATTTAATTACACCTCTACAAAACTTATCGTTGGTTGGTATCTTTATGTTTATTCGTAATCTTTCAGGCTAAAGACATCGAAGACAAAGTGGCAAAGCTGTTATCGGATAACAAAGAAATGCTGAAAAATCTTGGTGATCAGATTGACAAGTCCAAGAATCTTCTGGAGAGAGGCACGAGCCAGCAGGAGTTGATGCAAGGCCAGCTGGCTCAGTTGGATGCCATCCACAACCAGACCGAGTTGGCCGTCAAGCTGGGAAACAGCACCCTCGAAGAAGCCCGAAACATCAAGCAAACCCTCAAACGTAAGTGTAGTTTGATTTTGAATAGAACTTCATAGGAGCTTTAACAATCAGTTTTTAAATAAAACCTAGTCCGCCTCGGCACAGGAACCCCTAGTGAGGAGGCCTAAGAAAAACATTACAAATTGTCTTATTAGCTTTGTAAATTTTTATTAACTAAATGATAAAAAAAATGTATGAAACTAAATAAAAAAAATAATTATTTAGGAGTTTCAATTTCACAAATGAATGCATCAAATTTTCTTCATAAATTATAAAACCATTTCATTACACAAATGAATGTAGCACACTCTCTTTTGCATATGTTGGTTTTGTCTCAGAATGTATAGATTATGGAGAAAAAAAATGATGTGTGTGCAATTCTAAAGTGGTCTAACTCCAAAATGCGATTTTTTTTTATTATTGGTGAAATCTAGTATCAAACCTCTAAAATTATCTTAGTAACAAATATTTTCACCATTTTAGCATATACAATTTGCACCTAGATGGTAATATGTGTTGTTGTGCTCTGAACATTTGTATGAAAAGAAAAATATTTAGGTTCTATTATCTCAAAATCAACTTTGATGGAGTTAATCCACTTTAGAACTGTGCCCCCAAATATAGAAAGCTTTTGGTTGGAGTAGTATAGTGAAACCCACATCCCACTTAAGAAGTTTTTAGGCTAGAGAAGTTTTATAAGGTTTTCTTATTAGAACCGGTGTCAAACTATCATACGGCGGCTGATCCCTTATTTTTCTGATCATGAACTCGATAAAGACTGCATTGGTATGGCGATGTCTTCATGGGGAGGCCCCTACTATAAATAGTAGTCTGTCGATTAATTGATTCGTTGTTGATGATGGTGGTGATTGTAGTTATAACATGTTCACCATTTTTTCAGAATTTCACAACCAAGTGCAGACGTCTAGCAACGAAGCCGAAAACGCTCTGAAGACATTCCCCATAATTGATAAACTCGTTGATAAGGCTCGAGAGATGCACATTAATGTGGAGGCAGACCTTGAAATGGCCGGGCAAAATGCCAAGATGGCAATGGACACAGCCAAAGATGCTCACCACAAATATGCTCAGCAAGCATCAGAGGTATGCAATAGTATTTGTTAAATATTTGAAAAGGTTACTTAACATTTTTCACTCTGAGAAGTGAAAAATTTAATTTACAATGGTTTCCAAAAGAGCACCCTTTTATAAAATAATGTACATCTTCACTAAATTCAAAGAATATTAATAGTATTCATATATTCCTTATGAAGAAAGCATAGCTTTTGAAACATGTAGATATCCATGTATATTTATAAAGTGGTGAATACAAAATATATTTTTTAATTCATTTATCAAAGAATATTAATAATTGTGTATAATTTAATGAAGTAATCGATGGACACTGTATAATTCACAAAATTGCCATTAAATAAACCCTACCATTTAATGAAGGGTTCCCCAATTCGATCTCAATAAGCTAAATTCCAAAACATAGTATCTAAAATGTAGTAAAAGTAATATGTATCATCTTTTAAAATATTGATCATAGGAATACGGGACTTTTTACAACAACACGCATAGTACGATATCATTTCCATTAGCCAATATGGATGTTCCATTTCACTAGCCACATCTCTGAACCAATCATAACTAAGAAAATTGTCTTTAATTTCAACAAATTGTTGAAATCCATGCTCATTTATTTGTAGGACTTGAATTAAAGTCGTGCACTTACTATGAAGACTTTATTGGGACTCAAGCGCATATCGAGGGTTAAATTAACAAAAATTTAGTACTAATATATATCAGTGCATTACTCTATGACCAAGGCTAGCTGTCTTCGATATTTTGTATTTTATTACATAGTAAGTATTTTCACTATGCTTTTTTCATTTATAGTAAATTGATGGTTATTTCTTTTAGGAAGCGCATGCTATTCGCACAAAGGCAGCCACAACATTGAGAGGCGCCGGGATGTTACACGACGAGGCCAAGCAGCTTTCAGGTGAAAAATCAATCTTCTATTATTGTAATTTATCGAAGAAAGCAACCACTTTGTGGCTTGACATTATAATTTAAATGAAAGATTTTTTTTTGTTTTAAGTCACTTTATTTTATTTATATTTATACATTATCGACCGGTTTCGGTTGAACTCAACCTTTATCATAGAAATTCTAATTAGAAATATCAAAATCAAATAAAAATAGTAATTGCCGTATTTTAAATAAACAATTAGATTTAACCCAAGGACCGATTTTGAGGATGTCCTTTTCGTCCCCTCCTAAATAATCATATTTATAAATTACTGAGGATGCCTAATCAAAATGTACCCTGTGTCGTTTTTCACCAGCAACTGACATTGGTTAAAAAAATATACCAAAAAATATGAAGAGGATTAATGCGTATTGATATAAGTATCATATACATACATAGAGTCAAGCTTAAATGATCCTTTTCAAACAAAGCTTTCGGAAGTTGATAAAAGTCTGAGAATTTTTTTTCATCAGACATATACATTCCTTTTTGTAACTCCTCTTAGCTAGTACAAAAATATGTTGAAATGATTGTAAAAAGTTTTACTTTAAAATCTTAAAATACATATACAATTTTATTTTTTTAAATATAATTAATAAGAAGAACTTTATTTACACCACTGTTTTTAATATATATAAATATCTGCATGTTTCAGAAGCAAAGATTTATTCAGGATAAACAATATATAATAATTTTTTTTTTTTTAGTTTTTAAAATTGAATAATAATAGTTATTATTAAATGAATAATTATTAAGTTTTTAAAAATGAATAATAATAGTTATTATTAAATTTAAAAATACTTTTAATACAAATGGAGTTCTATAAATTAAATTTGAACACAATAAAAAAAAAAAAATATGTGTTCAGTATTGGGGTTTAGTCAAACAATAGTTTATTTAGGTAAATGTTAAAATGCTTTTCGTATAAACAGCATTAATGTTCGTCAATATCATTTTCACAACTTTGTGTATATCTATATCTTTGTAACATGCAGGTCGCCTGTCTGAAACTGGAAGACAAATAAAGATCCTGGAAAGACACGCTGAAGACGATGATCAGTTGACTGGAGATGCCAAAACTAAGGTACGATTTACTTAAACAATGTTTATTATGTATATTAAAAATAAATTAAAATTTTGTGCAATGTTCTCACAATAATAACCTTGTTTTGAGATTGGAAAATTATGTATTCTTATCAATTGTTAATTAAATTCTTTCACTTAATGTAAAAATAAACTGGGTGGGTTTTATGACGTATTTACACATTTTTATGAATCATTCAGATTTGTTCAGAAAGAAAAAAATTATGAGGTTGTTTTAATTGGTACAAGGGAAACGGAGGACAAAAGAAAATGCCAAGACAATATTATTCATAATGTAGGCAAAAATAATTTTAAAAAGTTTAAAATATGTCTTTTAACATTTTAGGTGGGTCAAGCTAAAACTGATGCAGCTGAGGCCGAAAAGATTGTTCACAAGGCACTAAACGAAGTTAACACTATTGTCGATGAACTTAAAAACTTGCCAGAGATACGCGATCATACCTTGGATCAATTGGGTAAGTTTGCTTATTTGATTGCTTTGAAATAATTTTACTTTGTAAAGTTTATTGCTGGACCCTAGCACAAGCACATCGATTATCCGCGATTTCAGTTATTTGTGAACACTCCTCTGTACGACTGCAGATCACCAATGAACAAACAGTGGTTCACGATGACTAAGTCTGCTTAATTTAGTCGCTGTGAACTGTTGTTTGTTCGTTGATGATCTGCAGTCGCGCTCAGGAACGTTGGCAAATATGTTGACTGATATTTCCATAAAATCTTTATCGATGTGCATGTAGAAGAGGCCTATGGTTATAAATTTTGTTTCCTAAGTTCCTATACTAATATATAAGACGTGAGTCTTGAGGGAAGCCATTAATTATTACTCATATTCTTTACAGCTAAAATAATTATGTTGTTATTTCTTATAAGTATTGTTAGGTCATAATTATTATTAATAATTGGAATCTCATATCTTGTTTTCAGAACGGCATTTGCAAGAGGCTGAGAGAGAGTTGAAAAATGCAAACTTGACGGGACATATCCAGATGCTTCATGAGGCTAGAAGTTCACACCAAAGGTAGCAATTGACTAGTATTATATATAGTAAACTAATTATATTATTATTGGCAAAGCTAATATCACCGCCATACAACCAACATTGAACATCTGCAAAAACATTGAAAAAGTGTTTTTGGTGTACCTTTGTTCCACATAACTTTACGAATGCTGGCTAAAAGTGCCCTGATATTAGTCGACTGATGGCCCGTTTTTCAGTATACTCAGGAGTGTTATGAGTCAGATTGAGTTTCTGACTGGATTTTTATCCGTTAAAAACTTGATGAATGTAAATACAGTAAAACCCCTATTTTACGTTTTTCAAGGGACTGAAAAAAAAAAATTAAATGGAGGGAAAATTTAAATCGGAGGAAATGAAAAAAACAACTTTTAAAAAAAAAATAATCTTTGTTAATTTTTTCGGTTGAAAAAACTGTGTGTAAATGATGATCGCAAATAACTTCAAACAGAAAGACGCGTCACAAATCGAGTTGAAAACCGAATAGGAAAATCGGAAAATCTAACTGGACAGATCAGATGTTATAACATTTTACAAATCGCTAAAATTGAAAGCTGTCGACCAATCATGGCACGACAGATAAACATGTGTCTTCTGCGCCGACTCATTGTCAAGCGCGCGTAAATCACACATTTTGAATATTTTCGACGTAAATTGTGGGAAAAAAACGTAAAAATCGGGTAATAAATGTACTAAAATACATCGGGACTGAAATAATAACACACAGCGCCCTTGAGGTGATTTTTCACAAAAACGGCGCTATACAAGTCATCCAACTATTATTATTATTATAATTGTCGGGAAAACGTTAAATCCGGGGACGTAAAATACGGGTTTCACTGTATCTCTTAAGCCGAGCTTAAAAAGCAAGTACCGGCCCTAAATATTATGTTTTTCATTTTTATGTTTTCACCTCTTAAAATATGTGCTAAATTTGAAAGTGAATTTAATATTTACTAGGTCAAAAGCGTTATTGTTGTAATAAAAATAATTATTGTAATAAAAATAATTATTGTAATAAAAACAATTATTGTAATAATACATACACACAACTTCTTCCCTTTGTCACACTCGGGTCGGGAAACCATTGCATCGAGCACCTCCAGGTGTACCTGTTCTGCTCTACTTCAGCAGCCTCCGTCCATAGCAGGCCCAGCCTCTCCTCGCATAGCCTCTCGAGTTGCTTCTCTTAACTGTGTCTGACTGACGTTTTCCCTTTGGATATATAATAGCACTCGGAACTTTCAGTGGAATTCGATCTGTCATTTTTGAAACATGCTCAATCCGCCTCAGTTGCGACTTTCCTATGAAGAGTAGCAGTGGTTCGATGTTTAGTTCAGCTCGTGTCATTGAGCTACTTATTTGGTTCCATTTTGTAACTCTTCTCAAAAATCTCATCTCGGCCGCTTTAGATCCTAGAACGTGTTCGCTCGTTCATCGTCCAGATCTGGTGACTGTATAAGCGTGAGACGGTACACTGACTTGTACACTGCCAACTTTGTCTCGATACTTTCAGCTTTCCTTGTCATTGAGTTGTAAAGCCGACATAGCACACACGCTTGTCACACCTATTACACCTACGGTCAATTTCTCAGTCATGCCGGCCATCTCTTGCGAATTCAACCCACAAGTATTTAAATTGGTCAACCTGTTTCAATTGTGCCCTGTTAGTGAAGGTGTTCATCCCCATTCCTGCTGATGTGCACTCTTCTTTGAAGTGGTTGATCTACTCTTGTAGCTCCCTTGGGACGTGTTTAATCTCGTGATGTCATTAGCAAATAATAATAACAAACTTATTTCTGTATCTGGAACTATTGTTGTATCCAGTGTTTGGCTATTTCAACTGATTCAAGATGAAATGTAATTATTTTCATAAAATATCAAACTTTTTTTACTTTGATATTTACAATGATTCCGAGGATGTTCAAAGAACAGAAAAATCTTTAAACCGATCTCCTGCAAAATTCACTTGCCCCAATGAACAATGTCGGATGTGCACATTGGTTACTTTGCATTAGAGCTGTGTAAAGATACCATAATATATTTTTTCAATGTAACAAAAAATACTGGTTTATGTGAAATATCAGAAAATCGCTTTATTTCTTACTTTAAAAAACAATAAAGAAGTAGACACAAAACTTTAAACAGCTACAATGCAAAGTGACCATTTGCACATCTGACATTATTCATTGTTATATTCGAATTTGTCTTTATTAGTAAGTACATATCGTCATCAACAGGATTATACCTCCTGTGTGGTCGATTTTGCGAAAATTAGTTAAATATTTATAAAATCACACAAATTGTATTTGTTAGTTGCAGGCCCCTCCCTGAGCCAAACGGTGTCTGGTGAATGTAAAATTTTGGTGCCCCTTGTCAAAACCAATGTTAACAACAACATTTTTGAAAAACCTTTTTTATGTAAAAAAAATGACAACATTTCTTTCCAGTTTTCTTTTCAACGTCGAAATATATAAAATAGCTTATTTTTTAAATTATAATAACAGTTTTAACTATTTTCCACGTGGACATGACGTAAAACTTTTACCAGTGGTGACGTTTTGCAAACTGGACGATAATGCTTTTATGAGGTATTTGATAAAATATGTAAAATATTTCTTTTGTATCATAAAATCGTATGTATTAGCTGGAAATTTTGCCTTAATTTATAAGTTAATAGCTATTTCTTTTGCGTCTGTCACAAATGAGGAAAAGCCAACATCCAATCGGTATTTCACTAAAAAATCTAATACTTGATTTAAAAGACTAATTGCACCACTAAAATTTAATTTCGGATTATGTAACATTTTACTGACTACATTAATTTGATGCAAAATGTCGTGCCACATAATTAAAGAACAGATGAATTTGAATCTCAAATATTATTACCTAAGGATTGAGCTAAACTCTTCGTAGCATCCTTGTGATCACTTAATTCTACCGAGGCTTCATAAACATCTATTAAAAAGTATCATGGAATAGTGGCATCTATTCGACTTTCCCAGCGAGTGTCATTAAGTGGTTTTAATGTTAAACTAGGAACATTTCTTTTTAAAACATCCCACCGTTGCGTAGAACTACTAAAAAAAACATATAAATTTTGAACCGTATCAAAAAACCGAAGACATCTGAATAACCTTTAGCGACATTATTTACAACTAAATTTAACGAATGGGATGTACAAGGAACAACGAATGCTCTGGGCTCAATTCATCTAATCCTACTTTGCATACCACAATTCTTACCATGCATATTGGACCCATTATCGTAACCTTTTCCACGTAAATTTTCAACCGATAATATCATCTGTGTTGAGTTTTATTTGTATGAAAACAAAAACGTAATGATGCAATTGTATAGACAAGATGCGTTGATTTAAGATTCAAGTAAGTAGTAGCTAGGCTAGGTGCTTTCTTACTGCATTGTTCTAAAATATTATAATCATTTAATTTTTTGTCAGTATATGTAAATGAACCTTATGCTTAATTTAAATATGTTTCAAATTCGCGTGTATTCACATGGTGTTAAAAAAAGTGGTCGCAGAAAATGTCCTTTGGCAGTGCTATAATAATGAAACGGTAATCGCACATCCTTACTCTTTCATTAGAACGTTCACCCGGGTGGATACCTATATGCATCTCGTTTTTCCCCATTGTGTTCTATATATGTCTCGTTTTTACATTCGCATTTATTCATATAGAACGTTGTTTAGTATACGTTTACCAAAACCGCTGGAAGAATGCTCTCTTCATCTCTTTTCATTAGAACATTCTGTTCTGGCGCCTATAGCCATCTCATTTTACACTGTGTTTTCTGCATCTGTCTCGTTTTCACACACTTGTGTGAATTTTTCATTCAAACAATAGATGGGTAGGGACATTCATACACATCATATACTCATAAACGCATGTTATGGTGCGAGTTGAGTTGTATTTTTTTTGCGCTTAGTGCCTGTGGAATTTCAGAGTTTTTAAAATTAATATACTTTATAGGCATTGGGCAGGTTAAAAGATCCCTATTTAGTAATTAATGATATTTCGATGATTTGTTTAGCATCATTTTAGTGAAAAATAATTTCAAGGGTGCTGTTTCATGTGTCAGGTATTATTAATGCCTTGACAAGCCCGGAGCGGACTTCTACAATTGCGCCAGCACAGGGCCGGCCCTGGTTAGTTTAAGGTTTTTATATGAGAACATACAATGTTGCATCTAAAACTATAAAGTGTATTTTTTATGTTTTAAAAAACAATTTGTAACTCTCAAAAATCAGTTTTTAGTTCCTCCTGAATAATTAACATTTTTGACACATGAGAGGTATATCCCGTTGACAACGATACATATATATTCAGTTTAAGCTTTATGGCATCAATCCACAATAAATATGTATATCTATTGGAGATAAAAGAAAATTGAAAGATTGCATTCAATATCGATAGTTTGCTAACTGACCAATGTGTTAAAACTGATTACTAAATTCTATTCCTAACCTCTTCTACGCATCATAAATATGTATGACTTCTCTCTCATGTGGGGCTCTTTAAATTCTGGTAAATTTGCGACGCAGAAGTGAGCTGCCCGCGTACAGGGCATGTATAGTGTGGCGCAGGGGTGCGCTTCCCACGGCTAATTAGATTATTTTATAAGTGATACTTCTGAAATTGAGTTATGCCTTAATTGTTTTGTGTTATTTTTTCAGATGGTTGAAGGAGTACGAAGATGAGGCCAAGATGCTAAAGTTACAAGTTGAAAATGTTAAGAATATTTTAGACGTTTTGCCCAATGGCTGCTTCAAAAGAGTAAGACTTGAACCGTAGGTTAAAATATTGACACGGCGTGCCGTAGACGGAGAAGACGAGTAGTATTCGGTAATATTAACGTAAAGTAAAACCATTACTTTATCACCAACAGCTAATTCACCCAAACCGCATCTGTTAATTTCCATATTACACCAGTGCCTTGTGAACATATTGCAGTGCCTTAAACACAATAATGTTTATATAAACCATATAAATTAAATTGAAGCACAATTTTATTTCAAATCTAACATTCTTTATTGACATTTATTTCTCTACTGCTTAAAGGTAAATAGCTCGACTAGAAAACTTTAGCTGTTTGATTATAAAATAATATTTTATAGAATACAGTTTGCACGTGTAAGTAGACATAATATTTTGTTTGGTTCTTACTAGCCATAAATTTTTGATTTCATATGTGTACATAATTATATTAAAATAGATACATTATTATGTATTAAGAATATTAAAATACTCTTAGACTATACTTTTTGTGGTTAAGTGATGGATTGTCGAATTAATTTTAATATTTTTTTTAAATCAGTTATTTTGAAACAGAAATAATCAAATATACATAGTAATTATATGTTATCATAATACTAAACGCCAAAGATTTATCCGCAGTTCACTAAATATGTTGAATGTTAAATATATAAATTCCAAAATGTGCCAGGATGATCAAAATATTGCATATTTTTATAATCATTAGATGCACAGCAGGCGTTGCGTTGTAAAGCAGGATATTCACTAGCCAATGATGTTACAAAAATATCTTTGACATGTTCCAATTTATCCTTTCCTTTGTGTTTTTGATACTTATAATAAATGTGTGCGTCTAAATATGTTTGCGCAGTGAATAGCCACAATGTTTGTCAACCATGCTTATATTATATTTGTTTTGAATACGTTAACATATTGCAATAAAATATGAACATAATAAATTTTACAGATTTTATTCACCAAGCCGCTGTATTTTTCCATTCATCTTGTAATTACAGGCAAACTGTAGTTAATATTGCCTATTTTGTATGTTTTATTACGCTATTGAAAAGTTCAGGATATTCTAATATACGCTTCCAATAAAAAAATATGCTTTTAGTGATTGTTAAAATTTGCATTTACTATTTTTAAGGTTTAGCGTAACTTATCAGATTAAGAAATATCCATTCAAATTAAGGCCCATTTCCAAATAATTTTCAGTTGTAACTATTACTGTGAAATGGATGTTAAGTATAGCAGTACAAAATGCATAACTGTTTTCGTAATAAATTTATTCTGTGTGTTTATCTAATTTGAAAATACCTAATAAATTTTAAAAATTAACAATGACTTTTTAGTAAGTTTTTCCTTCAGGTGTTCCCAGAAGTGAGTTTCTGTTGTTAGCCCTTGATTGTGTATAAGGATTGGTAAGGATAATACGAAAAAAAAACAATGATTTCTGGATTGCTGCTAGTACTACAAATGTATTTGGAAACTATGCGAGTAAAAGTATGAACCAAGAATACATATTAGATTAAAATTAAGCAGCGAATTATATTCACATCTATCGTTTATTTTGACAACACAATGAACGGATACTACATGAAAGTCTTAAGGTAATTAAAAATAAATAAAAAACATTATAATGTACAAGAAAGGAACTAGGTTGCGGGAGAAACTATATTGAGTATTCATATATTTATAAATATGTTTGGTTCAGCCAGGTCCAAGAAATTAAATAAAATCTCGCAGCAATATCGAGGTGGAGCAAGTCTTGTCTTCTCTCGTGTGAGGCTTGGTGCCAGCTGATTGATGGGTTGAATGTTGTCAGAGGTATCGATTTTCTGTTTCAACTGCTTTGCTTTGGAGTCACTGCACAGGAAGATATTTAACCGGGGTGATGTGTTGCAAAGGCTCAGGTCGATTTCTTCTATAGACGAGTTTAGTTTCACAAAGAAACCAACATCGATTAGAATGTTGAAAACGAAGGCGGAAACTACCCTTCTCTTAGTTGTTGCGAAATATTAAGTTTGGTACTATTGTGATATAAGCCGTTTCGTTTCGGAAAACCGGGAGGCCGATTCACTTTTTCAAAGATGGCAGCTGCGGAAGTGGCGTAGGCGGAGAAAGAATGGCAATGCTACGGGGAATGGAGAACAAAGCGTGTGGTGAGCTGGGGACATGTGCTCTGGCAAATGTTTAGTGGCTGTGCTATCCGGGGGCCTGCCAATTCTCCACGTATCCGTATTCAGTCAGGTTCTTCACGTCCGTGTCTGGCACCAGTAAAGGGGTTATAGTCGGCAAAGTCGGGATGTGGCCCGGGAACATGTTACTGATTGTAACAAGACAATAAACCATCAAACAAAAACCGTAATAAATAAATAACATCACCGTCGTGAGCGTCGTTTTGACCGGTTTAGTTTGACGTTTTAAATTGTAAATATTGTGACACCGTCCACGTCCAGTGTCTACCGTCTACGATTGGTCAATAATTTTAGTGTGGCTAGTGCTGAAATATGTTCAACTCCGTGAAATTATTTTATATGGCGAGAATTTTCTACGTATTCACCCACAGGGGTTATTTGGTTCATTTTCTATCGGCTCTGATTTTGTTCCGTATTTGGATGTACCGAGTTTCAATACATTTACAGTCTAAAGCCGCGTCTCCTGCGAACTTTTTTCCGAAACATTACACAAAAAACCATACACAAAAACATTTGTTTTCATACACATCCCGTCTCCTGCTAAAATGTTTTGTTTTAGTTAAAAACAAAATATTTTATGTGTAGACGTCAAAATGAGTTCTGACGAGGACGTGCTTTCGGTTTTAGCGATTGTAGACATTGTATCAGGGACAAAAAACAGATTTCAAGTTAGACCTTACTTACTATCTCGAAATTTTAATATTTATCAGGAATTAAGAATAGAAGGCAATTTCTTCCGCGTCTCTGAAACCGATTTTGAAGAACTGGTTTTGATTTTACGTCCTGATGTACAAAAAATACTCAACATGGAGAAGAGATGTCATTTCACCAGAAATGAGACCTGGCATTACATTCAGGTTTCTGGGTACTGGCGATTCATACACTAGCTTAATGTACCATTTAAGAGTTTCGAAACAACAATTGTCCAAAATTATTCCTGAGATTTTTTGGGCCCTCTACAATAGACTTAGAGCACTTTATTTAAATGTGAGTTCATGATAAAAACAATCATTCATCCATTTATTATTTCGGTAACGTTTAAATACGTATGGATAACTGAAATAACACTTAGTTTCAATTGAATTACAATAAAAAACGACTATTTACGTCGGCGGAAATGCAAAATTATAAATGCTTATAAAATTTTAAGTTTTCTGATAGTTTTTTTCTTTGCTTTGAAACCCAATCTAATAACCTATTTTATTAACAATACAATATGTTAATTATATATAAAATAGGTTCTTAGTTGGGTTTAAAAGAAAATAAATAAAATAACCTAAAAACTAAATAACTTGTAATACACAACAATTCACACTTGACAACGTGGATTTGTGATTTGATTTGATTTGCTCGACGATTTGTGCTGAGCGGATGACACTGACAGTGAAACGAACCCCGCGGTGCTCGTAAAAATATGAAATACACCCCCTTGCCCCTTCCCCTCTTCACCCGCGAGAGGAATGTTTTCCATTACTTTCGGAAGACAAAAACATTCTATACGCACACAGAAATGTGTATGGTAACGCCCCTTTGTTTTGTTTTTTTGTGTAAATGTTTTCAAAAAACAGTCGCAGGAGACGCGGCTTAACATTTAAAAGTAGACAAAAATTGAGGGTGCTGTAATCGTTCAAAAGGTTTTAAATGACAACACGAATATGGCTCATGGGCACAATGGTCCAAGTGAATGTTTTGTATTATTTATTTAAATTTAATTATAATTTATTCAAACGATTGGTAACTTTGTGGCGTCATTATTAATTAAATAATTAAAAATGTAATTTTTTTACACCACCTTTATAATAATAAATAAATATATCTACATGTTTCAACAGCAATGCTGTCATCCTCAGGAATATATGAATACTAAAAAATAATTTCTATAGTATAGACAAATAGCTCTCTTAAATTTATTTTCAAATTAATATTAACAATAATAATAATAAATTTGTTATTCAATGTTTTATAATTTTTTTTTAGCATTTTTGATTAATTACTTACCTACTTTAATTAATTTTTGTTTATGTTTATTGTTCTAATTTTTATCATTTGCCTATACTTGAAATTATTTTTTAGTATTCATCATTCCTGAGGATGACAGCATTGCTGTCGAAACATGTAGAGATATTTATTTATTTTCATGAAAGTGGTGTAAACAAAGTACTTTTTTAATTATTTAAATTTAATTATCTTTATTCCTCTTTAAAAAATTATGAAACTAACACTTTAAAGCATTTTTAAAGAGTTATATTGCTAAATAAGACAACACCCAAAAAAATAAAAGAAATAAGGTAGACATATACGTAAAACAAGTAGCTATATAACTTTTTGTTTAAACGCAGCTTCATTAGTGCTAAATATGTCGATATCCGAAGTGATTCTATTTAACAGCAAGATTGCCTTCCCCATCCACCCAAGTTGATAGGATGTTTAAATGATGCCATAAAGTGTATTTACATTCATCGAAGAAGTATATTTTTACTTTATACAAACGGTGTTCATAAATGTGAATACAAAAATGAAATAGGGATAATATTAAATAAATAACTTATTTGTAATAGTACAATAATTTAAAAAAATATTTATTTAAATAAAAAAACATTTAGTTACTAAGAGGAAGTGTAAGTAAGAGTGCAGTAAAGACGTAATTAGACGATACCTATTTTCATCCAGATTGCACGCGAGTTGTCTTTTTCCATGAAAAATTCTATAGGAAATTCCATAGAAAAAGACAATCCACATGAAAACTGGACGAAAAAAATGATCGTCTAAGGAGTCCCACGGGGAAACCAAGATCCAAGAGGCACTGATTTACCTAGAATTTGGAGCACACACTCTAGGATGAGGAGGATATAATTTAATTAGGCCTATACATGGCAACCTTGAGCCAATATGAGAATGTAGGATAGATGGGGCTAAACCGCTAAAGGAATGGATTGACCATTGGTTTTAATTTCTTGATTCCTGCTTCTTTTTTGTTTCACTTTCTAGCTTCCCGCATTTATGTTTAGGTTTTTCTTCTTGTCGCATCTCGCTTCTTCTTCTTGTTTCTCGTTCCCAGTTTCCCGGTGTTTCATGCTGTTTCCCGCTTCCAAAAAAAAAAAATTCGCCATTTAAATTATATTTAAAAAAAAAAAACAAATTTATTGAGTCGTTTTTCTTCTGGCTGTTTTTGTTTACAATAAACTGCCAAATTCAAACGTGATGCCTAACCAAAAATCTGAATACACATTGCCATAATTGTTTAAAAATCAGCATAAATTCACAAAAATATTGTTTAAAAACGTATGAAATTGATAAAGTTTATCAACAGATCATAATACCTTCCCAGTAATTTCAGAATTGTGTTTGTAAACGTCTTCAAAATTAGACAGGAGTTTCCTAGCTTCAAATACACAGTAAATAACTTCCCTCGTTGCGCTGTTTATTGGTCTATTCATTTGAATTTATTTGTAACTATTAATAAATAACTAAAGTAAACAACAGTGATCGGGTATGACAGTTTTTGAAAAACAACAATGAAATGTCACTTTTGTGTTGCCATAGAAATGACATGCTTAGTTCAGAATTTATCATTTGTCTACAATATTCTGCCAGGCTGTATGTTTTATTTTTATCTCTTAGTACCTCCACTTTTCCAGGATTATGGAAATTTTTTAAAATTAGTTTTATTTTTAAGAATGGCTCCAATAAAAATCTGTCGATAATTTAAGACCAGTGGCCATTCTTTCAGCTCCCGCTAAACTTTTTGTAAAGTTAATTTATAAATTCATTATGCCTCAAATAGACGAATATATTATCCAAGAACAAAACGCTTTCAGGAAATTTGAAAGGGTTCCTAGATAGTGGATGTCAAGTAGACTGTTCTTATAACGACTTCTCCAACGCTCTTCCTATCTTATAACAGAACCCAATTTGTTACAGACGGATTCTTCCTATCCGCCGAGTTTTCCATTTTCTCTGGGGTCCCCCAAGGGTCGGTAATAGGGCCACTTATCTTCTCGATTTTCAATAATGACGTTGCTGAAGTTATCAATTTTCCCGCTTTCTCCCTTTCGCAGAGGATCACCAATTATTTCTTTCGGTTATAAAAGTTATGGATTGCCTACATTTGCCAGCTGAGGTCGATAATATTTTTGAATGGAGTCTACGAAATCAGCTAAATTTCAATATCTCGAAATGCATAGTCACGTCTTTCATCAGAGCATTTAGTCTCACCTAACACAGGTATACTGTGCTCGATCATAATTTCAAGCGTGTTTCCACTATAAAAGATCTTGGAATTATGTATGAAAGTAAACTTGCATTTCGTGTTCATATCGAGGGGATGTGCTAGTTTGCATTAAAGATGTTAGGATTTGTTTACCGAACCGCCAGAGACTTTCGGGATATCTGTACTCTAATAATATTGTACTCCTATTTAATCAGCACAGGCAGGAGAGTGGCTCAGCTATTTGAAATCTTCACGAGGTGAGATGCTCCCTCATCCAGAAAAAGTATTTCAGATTGAAAAGTTTACAAAAGTACCCTTATAGTGCACGTAAAAATATAATGAAACCACACACAGAAAATAATATTCCTGTTGAACTATTTAAAACAATAATAACCAGAAACCCCATAAACCCATTGGTTTTTGCGAGGGTAAATACTTATTTTCGCGTGACCAAAAGAAGAACAGGTAGTTCAAAAACAGGGAGTGATTTTATGAAATGATTAGAAAAAAATGTGCAATAAGGAACTCCAGTATATTTTAAAATATTTAATTTATCAATATTTCATTCCAACTTAAATGCCATTCTATATTTTCGGTTTCATAGTTAAAATATTTGTTAAAGTGAGAATTTTTTAAAGTCCGCTAAAACGCACGAAGTCAATTGCTTGTTGGGTGTGACGTCCCTTTTGCTGTCGACTTTAGCTGTTAAAGATTTCATACTGAATTTTGTATGCAAAAATTCGAGACGTTTTTTATTCTTTACTTAAAATAAGCAGTTTTAACCGAAAAACACATTGTAAAATGTCACCAACTCGTCAGTATTGTTTTTGCAGTGTAAAATACAACAATAGCCGCACTTTCATGAATTTTTTCCTAGTTTCTAATATTCCGAACCTCGTTTTTGAACCCTCCATTACCTTAGTGAGCGGGCTTAGATATAAGATTGTCATCAGCAAGTGCCGTTACCACATAAAACACAGTTTACAATTCCAAATAAAAATAAATAAAAGCCCTACAGTAGCATTAGGTAGCCCGCTCACCGGGTAGAGAAGATTATCCCCTCATTTATGCACCTCTAACTAGAGTTGACCAGGACGACGAAGAAATTTCCCTGGTACTGTACACAGAAAATCGAAAAATAAAAATGCCCATAATAATCCAAAAACAGAATCGTCGTTTGCTGACCTACATGAATACATATTTTTAGAGCCATAACATTTTTCACTGGAGTTACTTATTACAGAGAGACATTTAAGTCACCAAATTAACACCAGAATGCACGTGAACCTGTGTGACATTAGATGCCGAGAAAGCAATGGTGCAGCTTAATGTTTCAAACCTATTAATATTAGCATATTTCTCTCGCACAACTGCTGTACATTTTATTGTTGTCGTTACAGGCGCATACGCAGAAAACTGTTTCGTAAACCGTCAGAGAGGCAACTATTCACGAAATACAAAATGTTATCTAATGTATTATTAACGCAAGCGATTTTAATTTCCTATTCATACATAATTCAAAGCATTAAATGTTAAAATCGCATCCAAAAATTCTAGCCATGTGCCAAGAAAGCACGAATAGTTTTGTATCACACCTGTTCTTTTGTGATATTACCTAATATTGATATATTAGTCTATCGGCATTATGTTATTCATCGTGGGTGTTGTTAAGGGTTTTTTCATATCATTTTTGCATTGATTGAATAATTCTTCTGCCATTTACTTTCGCATTATGAATTCTCCTGACACTCCTATTTTTTTATGCGGATACCGCACAAGAGTCCCAACTGTCCGAAGCCAATGGGACTATGACGTCCCTTTTTCGGGTAAGTTGTAAGGGTAAAATGTATGGGGAGGGGAAGGCGATGGGAAAGAGGAAGGTGAAGAAGTACCGGGCTATTCAGATCTAAGCGCTAAACACGGCTAAAGCCATTTCAAGCATCTGTCACTTTGGAACGCACCATAAATATACTATATATATTATTTTTAACAAATTAATTGTAAAACGACGCAGATTAATTAAATCAAATTTACGTGCGTACGCTGGGATTTGAACCCACAACCTCCGGATTTGTAGTCGAGATTAAAATAAAATAAAATATTTCGACCTTTCTTCAGTTTTCGTCGATTTTGAATCCCGAATGACTAATTTTTCGGGATAAATCATTCAATACTTTTTGAAGTAGACATAATTTGCGTACAATTTGGAATCAAAATGGTATCTGTGGACCTATATAACCATCTGAACGCAATATGTACACTCCGCCTCTTTTTTTAAAAGAAAGAGAAATATTCCCTGGTTACGAATAACCTGACAATATTTGAAAATCTCCTACTACCATCACAGTAAGCGGAAGATATTGCTTGTGTTGTAATGGAGGACTTGAACTCACGACGCCTGGGTGAGACCCAAACGCGATGTCAACTCAGCTACTGACCTCTCTACACAAGCATTGCTTAAAAGAGAAGTATAATGTTGTAATGAATTAAGTTGTACTAAATTTCAATAATGAAAAAAAGAGCATTGGGAAAAAAATATTAGTACAGCGTCCTTTGTGATTTTCGACAAAATGGCGCTACAAAAATCATCAAAATATTATTATTATTATTATCACGTACCAAATCATTATTCAATAGATATAAATACCAAAATATCGTTCAATATCTCGGAACGGTCAAAACGCTAATATTTGTGGACCCGGTATCGATTTATCAGATATGCGAGGGTATCATAATACGCATTTCTGTTACCAACATGTTAGGTTATGGCCTAGTCTTCCAGTTTAGGTTTTAAAAAAGTTAGATTAAACGTGAGCTATGGACTTTCTTTGAATGCTGATAAATTGTTAATCAGTTGCTGATATGAATGTATTTTTGCACTTTGGTATAATGCATCTACACTAGTAACGAGACGCTGATATTCTACAATGTTTCCTTCAATTTAAAGCAGTTAAATTTGAGTATAAAGTTCTCGAAGTTTTGTATGGAATCCATACAATATCGATTACCGCCTATTGAATCGCTAATCCGACTGCTCGTATGACGTCACACCCAACAAGCCATAGATTTCGTGCGTTTTGGTGGGCTTTAAAAAATTGAAACAATAACATTTTTTTTAACTACGATAACGAACTTTAAAAAAAAATACAGAAAGTTAAGTTAGAACATCAACATATTCATAAAAAAATGGACAGGAGTTCCTTATTATTCTTCTATTATTAAAAGGGGAATGTTTGATGGTCGTAGGCTTAGAGTAATAATATACCTATTACTCTAAGCCTACGACCGAAGCCTACGATGCTACGAAGCACAACAAAATACCTAATTTATTTAATTTGTAGCAACCCTGTAGGCCACACCCCTGAGGTCACCCATGGTCAAAAACTCGCTTCAACATCTCGCAAAGTGAGGTATCTATATATTGTTACTCTAAGGTCGTAGGTATAAAAATTACTGTACGTCAAATTAATGTTACAGTATGGGTAGATTATATAAATAACCAGCCAGCCAGGGGTTGGCGATTTTTTTAGATTTTCGGGAGTTTTCCGGAATAATATGTGTTTGAATGGTACCTTCGATTTGACATTTTGAAAGGAAAAAATCTACTTCCGCAAAAAGGATTTACTACACAAATGATAGCTTTTTGAATATCGCAAAACGTCACGGCATCAGTTAATTGCCTTTGGTACCTAATAACTCCGTAGAATTTTTATTTATTTATGTTTGTAATTTGGAAAAATGGCGACTCTGTTATTGTAGGAGCTCATGAACATAAGAGTATTATAGCTATGTATGACATATTTAGTCTTATAATGTAGAATCGAGGAGTCCAGTCCGTTTGATAGTTTCCCCTATTGCAGGATTGCAGTCGTAGTTGTCGGGTAGGAATGCTGTTCTTGTTCAATCGGTATTAGAGGATTTTATGAAGAACTAGCATCATTAACCCCTTCGACATCGGTGCACAGCCGAGATACGCCAAATGCATTCCCAACAATTGTAGACGGTTGACATTTGCCACATAAAACGTTTTTACGACTCGTTTTTATGTTTAAGAGCTCGGTTGTGGAGCGATTTGCCGGGGTTTTTGTTTATTTTTCCTCCCTCCTACAATACAAGTCTCTTCAAACCCCCGGTTCACTACTTTCTTTCATCAAAAAGATCCTACAAATAGTATCTCCATAGATAAAACATGAAAGTATTTTAATTATCAACGCGTAACGTGAAAAAAATATGTACATAACCCTATTTTGGTACATAAAATAACCTTGAGAAGATCCAGGCAGAGGCGCGTTAAAACCCCAGCCTACAGAGCAACCGAGAAGCGCTCGATAACAAATTATCTAATCTCCGTCCTTACGAAAAGAAATTAGTTAGTCCCCGGGCTACTTGCCGCTAACAAATTGAAACAGATAAATAGCACTTTGTCTTGTTGCACACATGGAAACTTGTGTAATGAATATAGCGGGCGCGGGGCGGCGTGTTTCTCACCCACTACCCGCCATCCACTGAAGAGATAAACTGATGGAAGTGTGTTGTAGGAGTGTTGTGTACCAGATGTAAGGTAAATGGATCAAAAATAATATAATTGTCTGTTTTTCTATAATGAAAAGCTGCGTATCAATGAAATCTGCATTACCAATTCATTTTGACGTGAAATTGTGACGTGTGACGGTTTTCAATTGCTAAAACCATATGTAACGAAAACATATTATCGTAAGATCGCTTATGTCATTGTAACTGTGCTACCTACGTACCTTATTTTTGTATCGTTGTAAAGTATCGAAGAAAAAAGCCATTACTCGATCACGCACGTGTCGCACGCGCAGACAGCGATGTTGTCGCGCCACGCATAACGTATTCGGGCCTAAATTTAGCCTTGCGCTTGTGTTTAAAGAGGCATAGCTCGGCAAGTTTGTCAATCTGATCGGGAGTGGTCGCGTTTGAGAGAGCTCACTTTGACATAGTAGTTGTAATGCATTGAATTCAAACCGGTGCTCATCAGGAGTTGTAAGGTTTACAGTGTGTAATTTGATGCAGAAATTTGAGGGTTACAAAGCTATGGCGCCACCGCGTTCGACACGTAGGGTCCCAAAACGGTGTGAAGAGCCCTAGACAGTAAGACAGTACACAATATAGTGTCCATACACCCACTGCAACACGCACAAGACGTTTCACGTAGCCAACTGCGGCCGCGTCTCCGATTATAGCTCATTTTTTATTACTAGATGGACATGTTCTTTTTTGCCTCCTCAAATGTTCCCCACTCGCTGTGGTTCCTCGGTATTCACCTCCAATCCTCAGTCCTCGTCCTGCTCCAATTCTCTTCCACATAGTCTATTCTCCTCTTCCACTGGAGCACCGACTTAATTATATTTTTTGGTGTCTTGTCAATTATTCTTTTAACCTGTCCAACCCACTCACAGAGCAAATAATACATAGAGATGTCCTAACATGCAAGGGGAAGAAACCGAAATACGGAGGGGGGGGGGGGGGGGGAGATCTAGGCGTACCGCCAATTTACCGCTCATATTCTTTCAAATCGGTATGGATAACCCTTGTAGGAATTTTCCGCTCATATTCTTTCAAATCGGTATGGATAACCCTTGTAGGAATTTTCCGCTCATATTCCTTCAAATCGGTATGGATAACCCTTGTGGGAATTTTCCGCTCATATTCTTTCAAATCGGTGTGGATAACCCTTGTAGGAATTTTCAGCTCATATTCTTTCAAATCGGTATGGATAACCCTTGTAGGAATTTTCCGCTCATATTCTTTCAAATCGGTATGGTTAACCCTTGTAGGAATTTTCGGCTCATATTCTTTCAAATCGGTATGGTTAACCCTTGTAGGAATTTTCCGCTCATATTCTTTCAAATCGGTATGGATAACCTTTGTAGAAATTTTCCGCTCTCTGCCTAATTTCAAGGAGATTCTTGCTTGTGTAGTGGTGTACACCGATATTGGTTCAAATTGGTTCTAAATAGTTTGGAACACCCGCCCGCAGTCCCTCCCCTTATGTCCGACGATACAGTACACCACATATCCTTATGTAGGAAGAATTTCTTTAAATGATTCTACTGTTCTGGCACTGGAGGGTTGGGTGGTGCGAACATATTACAAACTTCCCCTTGAAAACTTGAAATTTTTATGCAGTTAAAACAATATATATGATAATTTTCAAGAAAATCTTTATTCAGATATCTAGTTGAAAAAGTAATTATATGAAATTACCTCGTTATAAAAAATTGCAATGTATGCTCCGTATTTTTTTTGCTCTTCTAAATATGTAATGTTTTATGAAATACGTTTAAAAGGATCGCTTACGCCCTAAGCGTTATTAATATTAGCGCGCTCCCTCTATCTTCCATATTAATGTATCTCCTTTTCATACAAAGTTCAGTTTCCGCTCGGAGGGTATTACTGGGTTTTATGTTTAGATAAATAAAGAATATAGTGAATGAGGATAAAAAAAAAATTATAGCTTCACAAAATACATATATATGGAACAAAAGATTGTGCTACTAATTGAATACTAAGCTTATTGTACCTATATGGTTACTCGTGCAATATTTTTAATAAAGCAATTTTTGTTTCAAATATTAATAAACATATCTAAACTCTCAGGCTCGGCTCTGACGTCATCCGATACCGCTCGGGACATCATCGTGGAGAGATTGACAATTATGTGACGTCATCTGATAACAAAATCACATTCGCCACTTATAATTCTTCAAATTGAACCTGTTTTCACGAGTATCAATATTTCTGAAATTAAATCTTCTCTATATATAAAAATGAATGTTTGTCTGTTTGACCTCTCGAAAATTACTCGGCTGGTTTCGCTAAAAATAGCACAGTTTCTTATTAGAGCCAGGAAGAGTTAGAGTTAGAGAGTAGTTTGAATGAAATCGAATATGTAAAACTGTTGCTATAACATTTTAAAATTATTATGAATGCCGCCATGTTGTATTGAGGTTAACTAACCCATACCACTCTGGTTAGCCACAGATTACATTTTCAAAAGCATAAGGTTTGTTTGGGTAGAATATTTCCATAATGGAAAAAACAAGTAGGTACCTACTTAAGAACATTATTTTTTAGATATATTTTGAAAAATAATGTTTGAAATGAAATAAAAATTTCTAATGAATGTTTCTTTGTTTAGATATAGTAATAGTCGTCACAAAGCATTTCTTTTGCTGTGAAATCAAGTATGACACCCAAACGACAAGCAAGAATTCACAACTTCATAACATTATTCCGAAAAAAAAAATTATAATCCCGAGCAAGGCCGGGTATACATCAGCTAGAAATGAAAATGTTATCTAAAAAAATAGTGGAAATTAAGATATTGTAAAAAAATATAACGAACGATTCGTCCCTTTCTTCAACACATACTTTACACTCAAAATATCTACGGCAGCATTGCTCCCCATTGGAGAGATTAGATTGTAAGTTTGCAGGTAACATATACGTACATGTTTTCTTTACTTGCGGGTTAGCGGGTTTCTTTTAACTAAGAAAAAGGATTTTTTTTATTTTTTTTTGTGGTGGAAATTGTTAAATTGCAGTGAAAGTTGGAGTGCATAAATAATGACAATAAGAATTGGCAAAATAATAATATTTTGTAGCGTTATCGTCATGGAAATGAGGGCGGCATTATGAAATATTAAAGATATTCTATTGCAGCATTCCGACGCGCCCCGGGTATGTGAATACACTCCGCTCTCCGCATTTATTGTTGCGAGCTTAGATATACGAAGATCCTACTCTGCTTCTAGGCGGTTCCCAAAGGGAGCCATAACAAAGCGCTCAAAGAGATCTATAGGGGCCTAATGCCTGTACATTACGACTACCTCCACGGTTTCATTGCTTCTCTCGGCGTACTGCGCATATATTATGTTGTACACCCACACACTCAAATTACTACAAACAATATCGTGTTTACTTTACAATACATATGTGTACCTGCTGCCTTATATCCACCACTTCTATTTACTCTTCTTTTATTATTTGTGTTTAAAAAAAAATTAACATTTTCACGAGCAAGACTCGTTTATAAACTACATTTTAAATTATTTAAAGTTTTTGCGAATTAACAATGTTTCATTTTAACCAGAGCTAAAGTTAAATATTAATTTTATATATAAGGGTCTCGGGAGAAAACAACTAGAGCCCACGGATATAATTATTCATATAATTGGATTTCAAAGATTAAAAAAAAATGTCATTTCAAGTCATAAGAATACAAATTCAGATTATATTTTTTTACAAAGATTTTTTTTATGTAAGTACTAAGATATCTACACATTTGGGAGAAAACAGAGTAGGTCCATATGATATCATGTGAAAACAGTAAATGTAGAGGTAAACTTCAGTGCTTCTGCTACTCATAACGTTTTTCCCCTTTGGGATTTCTGAGGTGAATGTGTGTAAAACCATGTATGATCGTGTGAAAAATGTTGAGATTTGAAAATAATGCAAGGCTGATGTAAGGGCAATGAGTAAGATTATGAACGGAACGCTTAGATGGTTTGGGCATGTAGAGCGAATAAACGAAGAAAAGAGTGTAAGGAAAATATTTTACGCGAATGCGAATAGAGAAGAAGCCAGGGATGCCAGATAAAGACATTTTTTAAAAAAGAAAGATTTATATTCCCAGGTTACGAATAACCTGACAATATTTGAAAACCTTCCACTACCATCACACTAAGCGGAAGATGTTACTTGTGTCGTGATGGAGGTCTTAGACTTAGCCAGCCGAAGGATTGAACTCACGACGCCTGATCAAGTGAATCAAATACTTGAGTCGGCCATGTTAGAAGTCAGAATAATGTACGAGACAAGAAGTGTGTTCCAAGACTAAGTTGTTTGGCGATCCATCCTCTCTGCCTACCCCTTCGGTGAAACGGCGTGATGGTTAGTTATTGATTCCCTTTTCTTTTTCTTTACATAAGGAATTTCAGCATACATTTTGATCGCTTCTTTATTGACACAAAATTTAGTTAAATCATGTATTTATATTTAGATTAGGTTATATGCATATGATTAAAACATGACTGTTAAGGTAGTTTCAATAACTTTTTGTTGTCGCCTATACTGGTCATTTTTGTATGAACATTTAAACGGACCTATCGTCGTTTTAACCAAGTCTAACTATACATCTTTGGCTAACAGGTTGCATACAAAACATAAGATTTTAAATGTTTCCTCCCGAGAACCTTCATTTCGTATGTGGTATTATTTTTTTAAATTTTATTATGATATATGATAAATGATAATTTTGTAAAAAGTATGTCATTTCAAACTTATCCCTGTATATTTTACCATAGCTTATATAACTCGATCTTATACACAAATAATGATCCAGCGCACTTCTTTTTTTGGTTCATACAAACTGTCCCAAGACTACACATACAATATAACACATTTCCCGGAAGCTTTCTGAAACGATTTTCCCGGATTTTCAAATATGGATTTTAGTCAGTTTTAAAAATAGTTCACAGTATGCAAACTGTCGCCTCCGTACTCAAAACGGGAAGTTAACCAACTTAGTATAATGTAAAATTAATATTATTTATGTATACATATTTTTACTCTCGTCCAGGCTGTCGCCTAGTGGTACAACGTGTCCATAAATCATAGACGGAGAATTTCCGTAAAGCCACCGTAATACAAGTGGTAATTTGTTATTTTTATTTTTTGTATTACTGTTTTATGTTATCATGTTTAGATAGTTTTATCATGTTTTAGTAGGGGGACCCAAAAGTAACCGAAATTTTATTCTAGTGGGCGGGCCCCTTTCTAATACAAACTTAAACTTATTAGGTAAGTGTCCTATGAACCCTTCTGCATCAGCATGCCGTTGTCGTAAGAAGCCGCGTTCGGCTTTAGTAATTTTTTTGTGAGACTCTCAATGTATTTACCTATTTTTTAATAGCGGTTTTTCACTAGGAACTCGCGGCGGTGTAATTTTCCTTACAGCTGGCGGAAAATGTGACCTAAATAGTTGTTAAGCTACAGATAGCTTACAAAGAAGCTGTTCCGAGTAAAACCCAAGTTTACCAATTGTTTTTCATTTCGAACGAGGAAAAATGTTGATTGATAATCAACCTCGTTCTGGAGGTTTTTTGAACAGCCGAATTTAAGAAAATGTGGACAAAATTCATTGGAGGCCACCAATTTAAACACTTCCCCTTTCTTTTAAATTGGTCAGTATTTGGAAGATCCTCACCGCTCTATACAGCAATGAGTTCTGTGATTTTGACTTCTTTCGAAAGGGAAGTCGTAGTTAATTTCTTCTTCTTGTAGGGTGATTATGTTTGTGTTGGTGTTTATTAAGTTTTCGCTAACATTCTGAACTTTGTTGGCCATTTTACATTTAAAAAAGAAAAATTGCTCCATTTAAGTACACAATTTGTTTAAAAGACATTTAGGATCCGTTTATATTTTTATTTTTTTTAATATTTGTTTCGATTTAAAATTATTCTCATAGCTTTATTTTGCAAAATTGTTAGTATTCTAAAAACCTCCTCTTCTACCAAAACCAAATACTGCTTCAATAATTATTATCAGGAAAAATGATGACATTATATATAGTTTTACAGGATTCTGCATTGATGTAATCTTCTTGTGCTTTCGAGTGGTGAAACTTTGTTGGCAATTTTCTTTGTAACATAATATAGATAAAGTCATTTATTATAAATAAGTAAACATACTTCAACCAAATATCAGGGAGAAAAAATTCTCACTATATACTGCCTCTCATTTATTGGGTAGTATATTTTATGGGGCCCATTGAAATATGCACGTATTTGATGATAATCTACGCCAGTGCGAGCGAGTGAGGGCAGTGGAGGCAATCTGCCGCGGGCAAGTCCGATGGCGGGAATGGGTGGATTTATCAATTTACCGGCATATTTTTAATCTTTGGAGGGCCATTAAGGGGCGGTAGCAGGCGCAATAAAAGAACTCCTCCGCCTTACGTGGCGGTACGTGGCCTCTCCCTATACATTCTCCCAGGCCGGGAAGCAATTCCTACCTGACGGATGGATGCAAGGCGTCGCCAAAGCGGGGGCCGTAACCTCTCTTTTATGGGCGTCGAATTTTATTAGTTTTACTACTCGGCTTCGCGAGAGATTTCAACATTCCTGCGTTCAGTCCGTTCTGCTTTTTTATATGTTTAGTTTTTTTTTAAATGTCTCCCCTCGAAGTCAAAGCTTCCTAACCATAAATAATATTATTATAGCTAATTTTAGTTTCTTATTATTTTGGAACTACAAAATTTTATTACTATGGCAACACAAAGCTATTCACTAAAATCTTTGAATTGTGTTCTTCACATTAAAATCTTTTCACAGTTCGTTTTAAAGAAACAAGGCAAAACAATAAAATTTATTTTTTGTGTTTTTTTTATTTATTTATAAGTTTGTTCTGTGATTTTGATTGGTTTTAATTGTATTTATCTAATATCGAATACATGGTTATTTCGATGGGTAAAATTTTGGAAAAACATAAAATTTTTCCTTGGTATATAAAATTACCTTAAGAGTTGATGTAGAATCATCTCCTTTCGGAGAGTATCCATTAATTTCTGAACTCCGTTTTGTTTAAGTAAAAAATATGTACTTGGACCATTGTGCTTTTTAAATACATAATAATCTTCCAATGAATCTTTATGTTGAAATCTAAAACCTTTTAAATGATCGCAGCATCCCCAACTTTGATTATTTTACCTACTATATTTTTTAAACTCTCGATTAAATAGACCTAGACATTGTGAACATTATAACACTTTGCATCATTAGTTCCACATCGCGGCAGTTTTTTTTTAATGGAACAAAATTGCGTCTTGTCCTCAAAGCTCTTCAACTCACTTTGAAAATGATGTTGCAAGCTGAAAATAGTTGAATTAACTGATAGATTAAAAAAAATCAAACGAATGTAGGTTTCATAACGCTAGAGATCAGCGTTAGAGAATCTCTCCTGTGACACACAATTTTGTACGTGTTTTTTTTTATTATCATTGTTCCCTACGGTACATGTGAACCCTTTCCATATTGAATCAATTATATCAGTTATATCATCAACATCAGCTAAGCCGGGAATGTCTAGAATAGACCTAAATTTATCTGAAAATTAAAAAAAAACTATTTTATGCTCCCTCGAAGATTATACAGGCTTTTAATGCAAATATCGTGGATACACAATCAATAAATTTTTATATTATAAAATTTAAAAAACACAAATAATTGTTTTTGTATGACTTGACGTCTCCTGCCTCTGCCAGGCGAAAGAGAAGTGCCTTGCGAGGAAATGAAAATTCTGGAAAAATAAAACAAACAATACTTTTTATGGCCCTTTAAGCTCAAAATGCGAATGGTTACCTGATGTTCTTGCAATAAAACTCAAATAAGCGCCCAAAATTTCTTTCGTGGAGAAAACACGGCTTATAATTGCGAGGGCAGAGGGCGTCAGTTCTCTCAACGTGTAGTTGTTATATAAAACATCTAGGCACATTGTATAAATCTACAAAATAAACAAAAAATTAACACCTTTTTGTAACATTAACTCCACTTAGGAGGCTCTGATGGGAAGGAAAACGGTTTGAGGGATGGGTGGGAATCTGGGTGTCAGTGTGTCCAGTAGTGACGGATGTATGAATCTATCTCTCCCACTGCGGTGCAAGGCGATGGATCGAGAGAGCCCGGCTAGAGAGGTCAAGCGGTTTCTCTCGACCGGCCTCTCCGATCCGATTTGGGTGAGTTGACTACTGATTGTATGGTAGCGATAGGTCATGACTCATTTTATTAAGAGCGGGAGTCACGGTACTATACCTCAATATTGTCGTACGACTCAAAAGTACTCATTTAAGAGCCGGCACAATGACTCCCAGCTCACACGACTCCCAGCTCCTACGGCTCCCAGCTCCTACGGCTCCCAGCTCCTAGCGTATAGGTCTAGGTACATAACGTCTAGATGCAATGTCTACTGTGGATCTATACACGTGTAAATTCGGTAATTATTCTTATCTCTAGGCACGAATTTGTAAACCGTAGACGACAAAGGGAATGCTTTATTTATTATATTATTTATTTATTCATTTATATTTATTTACGGACATTTTTTATAATATAACCATTTACTATATAGAATGATGCGTATATACTGTAAATTATTAATATATAATAGCGTATTGTGAACACCTCACTAGAATAACCTGTACTGAAATATTCACGTATTTATGATATAGTATTATTGTGAAATGGATATATAATTATGTCAAAGAATAATAAGAAATAAAAATAAAAAAAAAAATTAAAAAGACCAAAACTCAAATGAATTATTTGTATTCCATGTAAATGTTATTACGCTATGTTTGATTTGGTATGATTAAGATATGGAAAAAATCTGTTCCTTTTGTTTTTATCCAGAACGAGATATTAAATTTGTTAAATGTATTGGTGTTTTATTTTATTTGGAAAACCAACAGTTTACAATAAACATTATGTAAAAAATGAACTGATAATAGATTTTCCTTAAGTATTTAGATTATTCAATTAAAAAAAGAAACGTTTCAAGGTTAGCCTATGAGGTTAGGATGATGGGAGAGGCGGGAAGGGAAGGGATCTAGTCTGTGTAGAGTAATATGTATTGTGTGAATGTTATTTCAAAGATGTAGGCATGTGATTATATAGTTTAATTGCGTAGCATTTAAAATGTCTTTGTCCGTGGGTGGTAAATTTTAATGGGAGATTAAGGGTGTAGTTTGTTGAAGATATTGTTAAAATAATTGATCCGGATTCTAGGGGAAAATTTAGATTAGATTTGAAGAGATGTTGTCTAACTGTCAAAACGTCTTAAAGTTTGAAATTTTCAGCAGAATCTGTAAAGTATGGCTGAAGAATAATTTTAATTATTGTCTTTCGTGTTTTTACTAGTGGGCCTATACAAATATTAGTTGCACTTAAGACAAGTAGTCCATATCGATGGCTTAAAGTTAAAATGTTGTAACTACAAAACAAACTTTAAACGGTATGATAAAATAAAAACTAGTTTCTTGTTGGATGACGCGATATTATTAATAAAAATAATGCTTCTTGTATCAAGAAGACTTCATTAAACTTTACATTTTCATTTTCTTGTAAAAATTTTGATATTTAGAAATTGACATTTTGTAGATACACCATTTTAACTCTAAGCCATCGATTGAGAAAGTGAAAAATATATGGTCCTTGAAATTATACGTGGGAAGGTGTTCTTAATACTTTTAAAGAGAAACATATTTTTTAACGTTTGGTTCTTACATAGTCAATGTGTTCAGTCCAGCATAGGTTTGCATCAATTATGATTCCTAAATATCGAATTTTTGTAATATTATCTATGTTTTTGCATTGAAAAAATGAATTTAATTGTAAACAGTCTTTTAATTTTAGTTCGAATATTGAAGGAGGCTGCCCCCATTTGATTTATGCTATGTGTTGTGTATTTAGTATTTTTTGTACTTAGTGTTAGTTTGTTATTATTGAGCCAATGTTAAAGTATAGGAAAATTTTTCTCAGCCTTAGCGAATACTTTGTTCCAGGAGTCGGTTGACAAATTATTACGATTTTGTCAGCAAATGTCACAATATTGCCATCAATTTTTAAATCACAAAGATCACTGATGTATGTTAAGAACATTAAAGGGCCTAGGACACTACTTTGAGGCATTATGTACTTGTTCGAAAGTGGATCACTTTTTATGCCATCGATGATAACTGTCATGAAAATTTTGAACCAATTAACTTTATTTCCAGTTATTTTATAAGTATATTAAAAAGTATTTCAAGTGAAATTGTATCGTAAGCTTTGCATAAATCTAAGTATATGGAAATAGCTATCTTATTTGAGTCTAAATTAGTACTTATAAAGTGCATTAAGGCGCTAAATATTAATTGTCCCAAGGTCATGGGCATAATTTAGCCTTGTAGAAATTAGACACGTATACGATGATTTCATATAAATAAATTAGAAAAAAGGACCTTAATTAAAGATGCATCATCGCACAAATGTGCGAGAATACTATCGAACCTCTGTTCATCTTTTTAGATAAATAAAAAATGTGGTTCTAAGATTTGTCAAAAAGAGTCACGATTTACCAGGAGGCGTACTCTTACGGCTCATCAAAATCAGCTGGCACAAATGAACGGCTCGTTCATGAACGACTCATCGCTATTGTATGGGCTTAGCTAATGATCCATTGTTTAGTGGAGATTTTATAATTTAATAAATTATTAAGAATCACTTTTTTAATATATACGAGTAAATATCAACATGTATCGAAAGTAAAGCTTTTCTCATCAGGATAAACAGTATACTAAAATTAATGACAAGTATTATAGACTATACATCTCGTAAATAAATGTATTTCATCTACACGTGTTATAATTTTTAGTATACTGTTTATCCTGAAGAGGAAAGCTTTGCTGTCGAAACATGTCGATATTTATATATATTTAAAAAAAGTGATGCAAAGAACATTATTAATTTATTCCTAATGATGTCACAAAGTGACTACAAACCTATTTAACGATTTTTTTTTAATTTGATTAGTGTCGGTATTTCAGTGTACCCAGGAATGTTATAAGTCGGATTGGGTTGTCAGGAAACGTACACATAGCAACATGACGAACGTATATAATATTTTTCAAGCCGAGCTTAAAAAGTAACTGAAATATCGGCCCTTATGACTACTTTACACGATACTAATTTCCATACCGATCCCCATATGGAAAGCATATTGGAACCAGCTTGATAAAACTTTGTATTACACGATCATTATTTTAATACCTACGATTTAATATAGATATAGTTGTTATTAGAAGAAATAATCTTTTGGGAAGGTACGTAAAAAATCGCAACACCTTTAACATGTAGATCATATGGAAGTATTTGTCACAAAATGTTAAAAATAATTAAAAAAAAACAATATAGAAAAGAAACACGCGTACAATAAAATATAAACACAGTCTAATCTGCCTATAATCTTTTTAAATAATATTTTCCGAAATAAACACGCAACATTTCCACATAGTATAAAAAAATTGTTATGTAAAACAATGGCAGCTGTCAAATAATTAGCGGCAAACTGGACAATATGTGCTGAATAGGTGTCAATTGTGATCAATTTTTATTTCTCATGAAATGCCCATTAGACTTTTCATTTGGCTTGTTTTGTCAGGTAGGTTTTTGTAAAGTTTAGTCGCAAAGCAGAAGTTCCTTTGTTCGCACGTCGTTATTGTGTTAGGTGTTTGTAATAATAAACATTTGGTTTTATCATAAAGTTTACGTATAAACTCGGGAAGAATCAGTATTAAAGTATGAAAGATGATTGACAAAAAACAAATAATTTGTAGAGAGAAAAGCCATATATGAAAAAGGTACTTTTTATACCTATAAAGCAGATATCTGAGTGTATGATAGAGCAAAACTTCTCTTACGGTATTCTCTGATATCGCGAAGTCAGCACTAGATCGCAATATGTCTTATATCATGCGCTATGGATCTATACAATATTAATTTAACCGTCAAATGTAAGACAATATATCATATCTTTAAAATGTTTGATTAAAAAGAATTTGTTGAAAAAGTATTAAAACTCGAGCTAGGCAGGGTTATAATACGCGTTAGTCTGACAAACAGGAGAGTGCGCCTGACGGTTGATGCGCAGAAACGCATTTTGGTAGGAGGCGTGGTCGACCTGAAAAATCACCAATCACCATTTTGAATTCCAAAATAACTTCAGCAAAGTTGCGCAGTGCACGAAGGACCAAGCGCATTCATTAGTTTGAAAGCTCTACTGAACTGATTACTGAATAGCTACGATTAGGATATTTTAATATTTGTAGCTGAAAACTAAAACTGGGATTTAAATAAAATATTTGTAATAGCGAAGAGTAATGCTTACCAATCTATCGGACACATACGAAATACTTCAATGGAACTGGAATGAGCGACCCCTAACTTGTTATCCGCAAAACACCCGCATTGCTCAATTATATCGAATTCACCTCACCACGTTAAGTATCTAAAGAGAGGTATTAATTCTCACTGTGAGCACCCTAGTTAAAAACAAAAACATCTGAACAAATGTTTCATTGAGATAAAGGTTTTATAGAATTAGAAACTTCAAGGATGCTACGGTTGTACCTATCTCTCCCCTTCTTTTGTCAATTTGTCGATATGTACTCGTTTATATTTAGTTTTCGTTTTTTTTAATGTGTGTTTTAGAAATTTATAAAAAAAGCGTAATAGTACAGGGTTATTCAAAACGATGGACTCATTATTAATTGTTTTTGTGTTTAATTCGTAGAACTCCATTTAATTTAAAAAAAAATTTAATGTAAATCAAATTTAATGTAAATCAAATTTAATAATATTATTATTAAGTTCTGCAAGTATTTTTAGTTGTTATTATTGTGACAGCTGTTTCGGCGTTTAAGGCCATTTTCAAACTGTGGTTAATCCACATTGCGACGACTTATTTATATGATTTAATTTACCCCCACTCCTTTAAAAATTTGGATCGATCGGTAATGATTTATTATCGGTAAAACCGATTTAGTTAGAAATATGGAAAAATAGATGGAAATATGTATAAATAGATGGACTCAATTTAGTAACGCTATTTTCCCTGAATTATATGTGAATTATCTACATAGCAATTGAAAGAGACGTCCGATAGTTTAGAATCCCACCAGTAGATCGCTAATAGTTCCGCAAACGACCGCTAGAGTGCTCGCGTCGCCAAGCAGACATTTTGCTTGAGCTGTGAGTAAAATGCCTACCATGCAGTACAAGGATTTCTGTGTTCGTGAGTTTTGTAAATCTGTGTCGGAAACTGTAGTGCAACGTACCTTTCGTCTACATTTTGACATTGAACCTTCAGTTAGAAAGAGCATTTGTCATTGGTATCACCAATTTGAGCAAACTGGATGTCTCTGTAAATATAAAAGCCCCGGCCGACCGCGTGTACGAGTATCACAGTACAACGCGCGAAATTGAGTCCATCATTTGGAATAACTCTGCGCATTAGTTTCCGATTAAAATACGGTACCTACATTGTAAACGATTTAAAACAAATTTGATGTCGCCAGTTTACAGGAGACACGTTCTACCCTTAGGCCTGATGCAGATTCAATTGATTGCATGTCAAAGAAAGAATTACGATATTTGGAAATGAATTATCAATTTCACCAAGTAAGGAAAAATTTCCTTTCTTCGGGCACATGGAAACGTCCACAATACACTTCTATCGGTTTATATCTTCATTGGGTTGAAATAATCTGACCTCAGATAGTCGCAATGCATTCGAGGAGTACTAGATAAATTATTACTGATCAAACGATTTTTATGCTTTTGCAATCTGCATGCAAACAGAATTCAAATGAATAAAATATATTAACAACTAGCTGATGTGTATCCGGCCTTGCTAGGGATTTTTTTTTTTTTTTTGTAATAAAATTATAATGTTGTCAATTCTTGCATGTCGTTTGGGTGCCATAATTAATTTGACAGCCAAAGTAATGCCTTGTGACGAAAATTACTATCTCTAAACAGAAATATTCATTTGAAAATTTAATTTCATTCGAAACACTTATTTTTTCAAAACATATCTAAATAATAATGTTCTTAAGTAGGTACCTACTTGTGTTTTCCATTATAAAAATATTCTACCCAAACAAACTTTCTTCTTCTGTGGCTGACCAGAATGGTATATCCATGGGCTAACCTCAATACAACATGGCGGGTTCAATGTTTTTCACACTAATTTTAAAACGTTATAGCAACAGTTTTACATATTGGATTTCATTCAAATCATTCTCTAAACCTTCCTGGTGCTAATAAGAACAAACTATTATATTTTCAGCTAAACCGGCAGAGTAATTTTCGAGAAAATCGAGGACAGACAGACAAACATTCATTTTTATATATAGAGATTACTTTCTTATCGTAACTACCCACTTTACATGTTATATATACATCTGATTCACTTTTCTTATACAAAGCAACTTGATTTAATTTATATATTAGACCATGTATAATGTGGTCTTATCACGGGGTACCCCGGTATGGGAACCTTTTTTCTCTTAATGTAAGAAAGACATTACTTCAATACATACACAAAACTCTTATTTGCACTCAGTTACATGGAATTATGGGAGATTTTTCAATGGATACCCCCCAAAATAAAATAAAAATGATAACATCAGTAATTTTCGATACTGCCTACAGTATAACATTTTATAGTATATAAAAAAAAATGAGGGCGCAAAAATCCTCGCTCGAAATTCTGCTAAGCATCGCTCGAAAATGTCCAAAACCTCGATGTTGCCACAGTAATGAACATGCTTAATTCCAATTGATTCAATGTCCACAATATTTTGCCAGGCTGTATTTGCTTTTAACCTTCTGTGTATGTAGGTACCTACATGGTTGCATTGTGAACTGTCGGGATCGCGCTGCATGCGAGTCCAGTCCACGAAATGCGTACCGGCAATACTGCGATATTCCCAATAGCGATCGTATTACCAGCGTTAATCCCTCCTAACGTATTACCCCCGGCACGGCGCGCAGGAGAAATATATCTGTCATGACAAATAAAGAGAGGGAGGGCGCTCAGATCAAATTATAGACTAAACCCCCCGTCGAAAATAAACAACGGTCATAAAGTGAAATTAAACAAGATTACGCGGGGTTCAAATACTCCTTATTGCTGGCTTTTTATACGCTGCTGAAGGGTTAGTCCATATCAGATACGCCGATATTGCTCGGGTATGATTTTTAATCTTAATTCTTTTAAAGGGTTGAATGTCTGCACTTGAAATCAGATAGCGTTAATGTTACTTGCAACTTTCATGTTATGATGAATGCCCTAATGCTGCTGTGAAATATTGAAGATTTGAACGGATGTTTGTTGATTAATTGATTTTGTGATGGCTTTGTACAAATCCCTTTTTTCTTTATATTTAAATTGTTTTAAAAAATATGGGTTTCATAACAATCCGGCACAGTGATAAATCGGCACACATTTGATAAGTGATATAGAGTCATTAAAAGTATGAAAAGATAAATTTAAAAAAGCTAAAGCTTAAAAATCTAATCTAACCTAACCTAGTTTTTTTTCATCAATTTTCGTGATATTATATCACATTTGAAAACTGTCGCCGATTTATTACTGTGCTGGAATTTCCGGTTACCAAAATATTAAACAAACACTAGACACTAGTGTATTGTCTTTGATAGTTAAGCGGATAAGCAAGAAGATCCATAATTCACGAAGGAAATTATCTCGCGAGCTGAAAATAGTTCCGTTTTCTTATTTCTTATTGCATGACTCCACATCATTCCGTTTGAAAGTTTTGCTGCTTCAGCAAACACGTGTTTTGTAGTATAGTTTAGTTAGTCTATGTTCTAAGGTCTAAATATTCTATCGATTCTATTTCGACTTTATTCAATATCAAAATTGTTCCAAATGTGACCCAAATAAATTTATTTATTTATAAAATACATGATATTTGATGGAGACATTTACATGGAGTAGATACATTAGATCACCATAATAGGCGGCTGCCTGTTTCATGGTGACCAATGTTGTTTAGTTACTTTGTATAATTTGTCTAGTGTAAACATATGGATTTAGTATATTAATTATATTAACATGCTGACAATTGGAAAAATTATAAAAGAAAATAGAAGATAGAAAGGAGAAAATACATGCGTAAGGATTAGATCACAAAAATATACTTTAATTTTATTTTTATATGTGCACATAGGTGCACACATACATACACACACAAACACATACGCGTATAATATACACATTTATGTACACATATATACATATATGTACACATATATACATATATGTACACACATATACATATATGTACACATATATATACATATATGTACACATATATACATATATGTACACACATATACATATATGTACACATATATACATATATGTACACACACCTACACACCTCCTTATGTACGTATACATATACACACACATACACATGCACGTACAAATGAACATACACATATATATACCCACACACCTAAAGAACACATACACCTCTATCTGAATACGAGAAATAGGCTACTAACACTATCACAATCACTCTAAAAAGTCCCCAAGCGCCTTCTTAAAACCGTGGTATTTAGTTATTGCTTTTATTTCAATTGTTAAATTATTGAAGATTTTAGGAGCAAGGAAACAAACTTCATCCTTTGACCTTTACCTCGATGCCCTCTGCATCTTGTGAACTAAATGTATTTTATATTCTGATTTAAAAGTAGGTCCCAACATATCTCTACATGTAATAGAGATAAGCGAAATATGCATGAAGCGATGAATGGCGTTCATTGGTTCATGCTAACATTTGTTTAGGCACGAGTGGATAAGATCGGTCGGTAGGTAAGTAGGTATGTACGGAAGTTGGTGTTTTCAGTTTTCCACTCAATGGAAGGCGCTGAGGTTGGCCGGGAGACGTTGGAAAGGGGAAGGGCGGGGGAAGGGAGGGGGAAGGAAGGGGGCTGCAAATCTCCCCGTAATGACATTTTCACCTCGCGGCTATAATCTTAATCATGGTGGTTTGTCAACCGAGGGCACACCCGCGGCGACCTGTGGGACCCGGCGCTGAATACCGGCGTCGCGGCGCCCCGACAGCGCTCCAACGGCGCTGTCGGCACACAGCCTGCTTCGGCTGGTGGAAAATGTTAATGTGTAAGAGCAGACTGCCGAAGCCAAATTTACACAGCCTAGAATCTAGTAATGAGAACTAAAGTCCCTGCGAAAAAAATTATTGGTAAATTATTTGTTGGTGTTAAAATGTTTACTACTTAATAAAACTAGGAATCACGGGGCATTGTATAAAGCGATTGAATATAGATTGAGAGTTATGGGTTCGCATAAACTGGGCTTTATGTATCCAGTACCCACTACCAATTACGAGAGCACACTTGAAGGGGGAATTTCGATCTCGATCGACCAATTATAATTCCATGTAATAATTCGACATGAATTTAGGTGGAATTCAGAGTGGAGGATACTCTTAGTATCGCCCTGGCGAAAGACCACCATTTAGAATTGAAATGTTGGTTGAAATGGCTTTACCCGTGTTCGGTAACCAGATCTGAATAGCCAGGTATTTTCCCACCTTCCTTTTTTTTCACCTCCTTCCCCTCCTCACTGCCTTCATTTTCACAACATACCCCAATTATGGATGCCATAGTCTCACTGGCTCCAGGGAGCAGTTGGGACTCTTGTGCGGTATTCACATTAAAAAAAGAAAGGTACTGGTAATCAATGTCTGCATAAGCGACCGAGTACGGTAGAAATGAGATCTCTGAGGCGTGTGTGTGGTAAAACCATGTACGGAGATTTTAATTCAAGACCACCTAATCGCAATCAAATACGTCTGTAGTATCACGTCAAAATTAAAAATTATCAATCAGTAAATTTTAGACGATTGAAGCATGTAGTGTACAAATGCAGAATTATGAGTCTTTCCATCCATCTTCCTATCGTGTATGGGAAATATTGTGATTGTTAGTTGAAAATGGTAAGCATTCAGGTGATTTGAAAACAATTTTGAATGCATCAAAAAAAGGTGACCGGATACGGTCTATTCACATCTACCGGCACCATGCAGTGCAAACACGTACAGTGGCAGGCACGGCACATAAGGGAGTACTCATATTACATCGTGCGTGAATGTTTTCATAGATTCATGGGACCGGTCAGTGGCTGAGTTGGCATGGCGTCTGGGTCCCACCCTGGCATCGTGAGTTTTCAATTCTTCGACTGACTCCATAACGACACAAGCAATATCTTCCGCTTAATGCGACGGTAGTAGGAGATTTACAAATATTTTCAGAATATTCGTAACATGGAAAAGTTTGTCTTTCTGTAAAAAATAATTGAATTAATTGTGAGCAATTAATTTTGCCGTGCCTGCTACTTTACGTGACTGCACTGCGCGATACTGGTAGATGTGAATCGAACTTAATTCAACTCACGCATCAATCGGCACACTTTTTAAAAGTAAAGTCATTAAAAGTAAGGAAAAAAAAACTAGGCTGAAAATCTAACCTAACCTAACGATTTTTTTGTACTTTTATCGAATTTATATCACTTTTAAAAGTGTGCCAATTCATACATGTGTTGAATTTTCATGAAACCAAACGCATAGATGACGTTAAATGTACGCACAGCGAACGTTGTTACTTTTACAACTCACGTTCAAGGATGAAGTAGTTAGGCAGAGCACAGAGTATTAAGTTCTGTAGGTCTTCACAAATGTTGCTAAAAAAAATCTAGGCTTGCGGCCTGCCGTGTGTTCGCCTGCGGTTAGCCCCTCCCGCTCTCTCTCCCGATATTTACCTAACTAACTAAAAATTAATTTGTTTAAACAAATGATGCCGGCATTTCACGAAGTTGATCCCCTTACCCCTTATATTATTATAAAATTAATCCTCTGCCCGGGGCATCTAATAACCGGAATTGAATGAGGTACCCACGACTACCTCTACTGGCATATTTGAATAAGTTATGTAAACTTTAAGACTACCCACTCAAAAGCACTATCGCAAAACCATGATAATTTCATTTTATTTATTTGCTCTCCATAAAAAAATCATAATACGTATTTATTATAATATTTTTTTTTTAAACTGCGGTTTTGTTGCCCGATGTCAGTTTCTACCAACCAATCCTTAGTGGGAAAATAAACTCGGTATAAATAATATTGCAGCGTTCTAAACATAGCCCTGTAAATGGCCCTCTCATTTGGAATAAACTTTCCCCAGCTCTTACTAATATCCAGAAATTGACTGAATTTAAACGCGCTTTAAAAACAAACTTATTTAAAAAATCCTACTGTCTATAAATTTTAATTTCTCTTAAATTTATTATATAAAGTCATTTCCTCAAGCCTCTGGTAGTTGTTTGGTTTCGGTTTCCTCCGTATATATATATTTTTTAAATTTTTTATGTGAAGTCCGTTATTGCTGAACATAACCCGACTCGTGTCTTAAAATGTTACTATTTGTGTAGTAATATTGTGAATGTGTTATTTTTGTATAGCCATATATATGTATACTGTATAATATTTTGTAATTTTTTATGAATATGTACCTAAGGACTACTGTAGGAGTAGTATTAAGAATAAGCTGGAATGTATGTAATATGTTAAGAATGAATATAATAGAATAGAATGTAAAAGTAGCACTGTAGGATACCACTGAATGGGATTATTTAATCATTTTTAAGTTTATTTATAGTAAAGCCCACTTGTAGTGAAATAGCACAAAACTGCGCTATATAAATGCTTTGTTATTATTATTATTATTATTATAGTGTGACTTTTTACACGTTAATGTGTGAAAATAGATAAGCAAATTTATTTATACAATGCTACATAAGTAGTGTAAAATTAATGTCTCGGGTAGGGAAGGGATAAGGGAGGAAATTTAAGTTGCTGGGAATTAACAATTATTATGCTGGTGGAAAGAAGAAAATAAACTCTTCATGAGAGAATGATGTAGCTAGCTGGATGGGAATCGCAAGGGTTCTCTCATCACTTGAGCTAAGAGAGAGCCTATGTTCAGACAAAAAATTGAAAAACGTTCCTCAGATAATAAGGTAATATAACAGTTTTTTTTTTTATAAAGAAATATAATTAAAAAAAAATTAACAGTGTTTACAATGCATGCATCAAATTATATTTTTTTAACGTTATTTATCTGATGATATATGTAGAACAATATTACAGGTGATTTATGGAAAACTTTGGTCTGATGAAAGATGATGGATGCTCAATGGCAGTATGGTGATAATATTGAAAATAAACGGTGGTCCTATGTTATCTTCTATGGTTTACGATACTGATCAGTGGTATGAAGATACTGAACGGTTGTTTGACGATGTTCAATTTTGGTCTAATAATGGTGAACGGTGTATTGAATAAACTGATGTTAAGATCGGTTAATGCAACCGAATGATAATTCGACGATACTGAATAATGGTCTGACGATAATGAACGGGGATCTGACGATGCTGAATGATGAGTCTATCGAAAAGTGGCACGATGAAACTGAAATGGGGTTTCAGTTAATGAAGGGTGGTATAATGATAGTGAACGATGTTCAGCCCTTATTGAAAGCTCGTCTAACGGTATTCAACAGTAATCTGGGTGGTATTTAACGGTGATTCGACGACAATGAACGGCGATCTGACGATTCTAAGAGATTTGACGGTCAGCCCCCAAAAACACAATGAATAATTTATCTGTAAATTCTATACGGGAAGTTAGGAAAATGTACAAGGTATCAAATGTAGTAGAATGTATATGCAGTAGAATTTTAGGTAAAACGTTCAAATTTGCATTCACTGGTTTTCAAACTCTATATTTTTTCAAACATTTTGGTATGTAATTTATAGAATTTAACAGGTTTTAAAATATATATATTATTAATTGTTATGTTAAAAGAAATACATAATTATTTAACTTTCTCAACTTAACTACATATATATTATATTAATTAACAACATACATACAGATTATTCTTAACCTATTTTATTACTTATGTTATATATCATGTTACATTATATTATTTATATACCTTAGATATATTCCTATATTACATATTATTTCTATTATGCATTGTTATTTTGCTCACTTATTTTGAGAATGAATAGTTGTTTTTAAATGTTTTTTCTCGATTTTCCGTTTTCAGGCTATCGGGAAGGAGATTGTATATATACACACCCTCATGGTCAATGCTTCTTTTACCACTTTCAGTCTTAACTGTATTTGTGTACAAATTATTATGTTTTTTGTGTAGTGTTCGTGTACTTGTGATGTTAATATAAATGCTGTGTTCGTGTGTATAAGTCCATTTTGTATTTTGTAGATTAATAGGCATATATTAGATTCATACAGTTTTCTGATTTTCAGCAAGTTCGTTTCTTGGTTAAGCTTTTATGTGGGGTGTCTGGGTTATAATTGAAAAGTTGTTTTATAACTTTATTCTGTATTATTTGTAATTCATTCAAGTAAGTAATGTGAGTGTTTCTCCATATTTCTATTAGGTAATTTAGGTGGGACTGGATTGAACTAAAGTATAGGCCCCACTTAACGTGTGCTGGTAAAAGATGAGCTATTCTACCAAGTACATTAATTACTGGAATGATTTTTTCTTTAAGTTTTCTTATGTGTTGTTTAAAGGATAAGTGTTTATCAATATATATTTTTCACTATCTAAAATGCGTATGTTTATTTCTTCTATTTGTAATGGTTTATGAATCGTCGTTTTTATTTTTGGTGAACTTAAGATTGTGAGACATGTAACCAGGTTACATTTCCCCTTTTCCCACCTTTCTCTCCCCCTTCTACTTCCCCTCCCCAATACCTTCAGCCTCACAACATTCCCCAATTGGGAATGCCATAGTCTCACCGGCTCCAGACGATTGGGAGCAGTTTGGAACTCTTGTGCGATATTTATATAAAAAAAAAAAGTTAGATGATATTTGCCATACGCATTTTTCAAAGTGTATAGAATTTACAAGAAGATTTAGCGTGAAAAATGCGAAAATTCGCATAAAAAAGGTAAAATTCGCGTTATCGCAAACGCAAGACGAAATTTTCATTTCTCTACATATAAGTAATGTAAACGTACCTCTTACAATTATCGAAGGCATGGAAATATTAAAAGCTTGACGGGGAAAGCATAATGCAAGTTGGACAACAATTTTGCATATCACAAAGTAATGCAAACTGAATTTTCCCGGAGCCAGACCATTTTTCCATTTCTAAATTACACGTACGTGTCCTGTTATTATCCTGGGCAAATATTCCTCTTCGTTGTTCGTCATATTGATGAACTAAATTGAGGTATCAGTCGCTCTATAGAATGTGGAATAAACCTTGGTAGGTAGTTGTCAAAAGGGTATTGATGGTTGAATAATTGAATACTTTTGACGTTGGCCGTAACGATATCTGCTCATGCATAGTTGATTGAATAACTTCACTGCTTTCTCTTACCGTGTAACAGTTGGAATGACTTGTGGCATCAGCAGGAAATGCAGTGAGAAATAGCCCCAGCAGTTCAGTGTCGAAATCTGATTAGCCTGTTCTAATAATTCTCCTCCATTATCTACCATTTCACCGACTCCTTCCTACGTTCAATATGCCATAGTCCCACTGGAGGTGGTTAATTGGTGAGTAACTATTTTTAATCCACTTCAATGATATTTATTATTCATGAATTTCGATTGACTGGTTTCTATTTATCAGACCAATCTAGACAATCATAATTTTGCTGTGAAATTCAGCTATAAACTGTAAATCTTATTTTGTCGTGCTCTGCTTACACTTGACGTTTCTGGCAAGATAACATTTAAATGCGATAGAAAATCTTTTTCAACAAATCAATTTTAATTGGAACGAACTTTTCTAGTCAGCTTCTCCTGAATTTCCACACTATAAAAAAATTGAATCTCCATAGCTCATGTTAGAAATGACGTTGGGAGCTGATTGGGGAGACATTCCCGACTATATGAGCTGAGAATTTTTCACAATACCCGAGCTTCGGAGACAAAGAGGTTTTCTGCAAGTTTAATAAATGAATTAAAAATTACTTTCTAATCGCCACTTTATTAATATATACATATCAACATGTTTCGAAAGCGAAGCTTTCCTCATCAGGAATATAGAGAATACTAAAAAAAATAATGTAAAGTATAGATAAATGATTAACATAGAACACAATAATGCAAGAATAGACAAATTATAAACATAAACAAAAATTGATTAAAGTAGGTAAGTAATTAATCAAAAATTATCATAAAACCTTTAATAACAAATTCATATTAGAATTTATTTTTATTATTTTATATTTTAATATGTTTTTATATGAAAATAAATTCAATAAAAAAACTTGATTTTTTATTATATTTAATTGACTACAAACACTTTTTCTAATTTCTAAAATTTAAAATTTGTCTGTAAAAATTTTAAATCTTTATTTATATCAAAAGAATGATTGGTTTGCAAAATATGGTTGGCAAATTCGGAATAATTATTATTATTTAAACATCTTAGGTGTTCCATAACTCCAATATTAATATTTCTTGAAGTTTTTCCAATCCAAGAAAAAGTGACAATCGTTACAAATTAATTTATATACCACCCGATTTATTTAAAATTTTATCTTTGTCCTTGTTATTTAAAATACATTTTTTAAAATTTATTATTAGTAAACTTTTTGTTTACTGTATTATCTATTAATTTAGTACTATAAACGTTGTTTATTGCAATCTGTTTAATTATATTTAATTCTTTGTTAAAAACACTTTTTTTGCTAGAGGTTCATTAACTAATCTACAAAGGATGGAAAGAAAATTAGTTTAATAAGATTAGTTTGAAAGTAATGTACGTTCGAAGAACAATAAAACAAACGTTCTGCCGTCCAATCAAAGGAACTTGTGGATACAGAAATCATCAGAAGGTATTCAAACATCTATGATAGAAAAAACTCAACATGTTGAGTAGTAAGTACCGTTTCTAAATATAAAATCCATACCAAGTAACAACTAACAGCAAATCAAGTGTGAACGTCGATCGGCAGACGATTTTTGCGATCTATTTCGGCACGAGATAGTTCTACAGGGAATGTAAAAAGTTCTTCTTAAGGGCAGGAGGCAGGAGCAAGTGTGTCAGGATTCCGATGGTAGCGTCAGCAGCTGCGTCTGCTTCGTGTTTGCTCCCCCGGGATAGGACGGCCCAACCATCCGCCGCACTCCTGGAATGATAACCAACGACTTTGGCTTATACGCCATTAGACTAAAAATACAAGCAGCGAATCGTACCATGATAAAACAGAACTTTGAAGAAAAGAGAAGAAAAAAAACCTATCCTAACCTAACACAAACCTAGCATAACCTAATCTCACATCAACTAACCCTACCTAACCAATTATTTTATCATGTTCTGTTTTATCTAGTAACCGTATTATAAAACGGCTTTAAAATATGTATTGGCGCTTAATTTTATCCTGTGATTTATTTATATACACAATGCTCCATATGTCAGTATTTAGCCTATTTTTAAGGATCACCAAACTTAACATTCAACAATCATAATACCCACTAAGAAGGGTTTTGTAGTCGTGCCAGGTCAATATTGTCTTACTTCTGGTGAAATTGATCAAACATTTTCAATAATCGAAATTCTTTCTTGAACAGATAATCGATTTCATCGACTGGATTATTACGTAAATTGGCGATATCAAATTTCTGTAAAATATATGGATTACACTACTATTCCCGAAATTGCCTTGCAGCATCAATAAATCTATCAATGAAAAATGTACATCAGTGTTTTTATGCTCTGTAGCTGTAGCGGTAATTGAACCTACATCCTCTAGATAATAGGTAATAATTTTATTAAGTAAAATATTTGTTAATTCAATTTTTACTCCACAGATGGCGGAACAGAGTATCGTTTTCATGTTAGTTCTTAACGTTGCGGTGTGTTGGAAACTAAAAAATGACACTATAAAAAAAGGTTGAAACTTTAAGTGGAGGGATAATATTATAGACTTCAGTGAAAGCTATATGCGGATGCATTGTTTTTCGTTATATGTTCTTCAAAAAAGTACATTGAGGAAATCAAATGTATTGCCATAAGGCAGGTTGCAACTACAAATTTGTCAAATTGAAACAATTTATTAATACAGAGCGATTGTCACATATAAAATTTTCTTAAATTTGGGGATAAAAATATTTTGGTCAAAAAATTTACAATATTTTGTTGTTATTTTTTTATTTATTATTTTAAGGTTCGTTTTTCTTAGAGTAGGCATAGCTTTTCATCCTTTATGGACCGTACGACACTATCAACAGGCGGCGGAGAAGTCACATTTACTTTTGTTGTTACAATTGTGATCACATTCACGTTATAAAATACGAAACAGAATTGATGATTTACAAAATAAATATGTTAGAAATAATCACCGGTAGGAGTGGTGTGGTGTAAAGTAGAGCATGACCACACGATTCATAGTCCAGGCGATACATTTTTTTCTGTGTATTTTTCTGTAATTTTTATTAATCGGTATTTTTTTTTATGCATTAATTAATTTTTTGATACATAATTTTACACAAACAAGGTACAAAGGTTATAAACGTTTATTATTTTTTTTTTTAACATTTACTTATATATACATCTGAACACATGTACATAAACCTACGTGTAATGTATATAAAACAAAAAAATCCCATATAGGCAAGGCCAGTACGTGGGTATACCTGGTATCAGTTAGTGGCAGTATATTAGTATTAATCCATGGATGTTGAAGGTAAGTTAAAAAAATATTATAAGTTAAATACGAAAAAGAAAATGAAAAAAAAGACAAGTAAATGGGGGTATTAAATAATATGGTCTCAAAAATTATTAATTAGTCAAAAGAATAAATTGAATAAATTAAAAAAAAAAAAAAATGTATACGTACACAATACCTACATTTTGTACTTTTATTCATTATTTCTATTTCTTTAGGTAGGAAGGTAGACTGCGGATGTGTGCTGTAACCTTTTGTATTCAATCTTCCCAAGAGTTCATAGTTTACAAAACCATATGGAAACAAGGGTAAAAAAGACCACCCCCGTACAAACGTGACACTTGAGTTTGTCTGTATGTCGGTATTGCAACCCCAAGTAATACCCCTCTATGTTTTTGCACAACCTGTGCGCGAGTGTGTGGAATCATATAGAAACACACACGTGTAATGCACACACTGACGCTAGGTATGCGATTCTAACTATCTACTGGGTGACCATAATTCATCTTACAAAAATATGCTTTTTCACTTTTTTCTTAATTTCCAGAATGGTGAACAAATAACTAAACATCCTTGTCACTAATATTGGTTTCATTGTTATGGTTAAAAAAAGTTTGTTGTTTGTGGTTTCTTATTGTTTAAAAAAAAAATTGAAAAAACCTTCCAAGACATTTTAATAAACCTGCATACAGGTTTATTAAAATGTCTTACAATATACGCCATAGTGGATCAGTCGTGGGCGACGATACAGTAAATTTTATGGAAACTATTTTCATTATTTCATATTTTGACCACCAGCAGAGGTAACAGTGGCGCGCAGTCCATATGTACCGGCTCGTATAGGCTAAAAAGTTACGCCTACCCTAAGAAAAAATATATCATAAAAGATAATAGACAAATAAAAAAAATACAATTTTTTGTTCAAAACCATTCATTTCATAGATTTTTATAATTTTAATGTTATAATCGTTCTGTATCTACAAATTATTTCTCTTTGCCATATTTATATTATTTAGTTGAATCTGTATTTGGCGCTTATGGCGAAACATTAGACCTCCTTAATCTAGTTTTTTTTAACGGGATACATAACGCAAAGCCATGCGTCCGCATATTGCTGAACTAAGGCTGTGAAACATGCTATCTACAATGCTAGTAATTTTTGCACAGTGGGTGAAGTTCGTTTTGAAATTAGATACTTAATGTTTCCCTCCACTAAATGCTTTAACATTTTTATAAGTTATCCGCTTTTATAATTTACTATGCCACCACTATATTAAATTTAATCTTGATTCAAATATTCTGTTTTGAAGTGCGATCAGTTAATTTTATTCGTATAGGCGTTTTTTGTAAACGTATTCTTAAATTATGGCATTTTATGTCGTTTTATCAATTGATTGTGTTTTCTAAGTATTCTCTGATTTTATGCAACACGTTGTATTTTTACATATTAATTAAATATTTTGAAGTAAATTAAAAAAAAAACGGAATGTTTCAAATAGAGAGATCCGTTAAAACAAACATTACGAAATGACGTATACACCTACGAGGTATTGGATTTTTCTGATTTTTTTTAGGTAAGACTAACCCAAGCAAATGCACAAATACATTTTTTACATACAAAATCAATAAAAAAATAACATAGTTTATAAATGTAATATAAAGATAAAGAATTTAGAATAAATCAAATCGGCCGGACACTCTGCATGGTTGATGCGTGCATTTTCTTATATGTGCGCAAATAGGCGAATCAAATTATAATACCTAGTATAAATAAATAAGTAAAGAATTTGTATGCTCGATGGTAAGATAAATATAATAAGATATTCCGTCGAAATTCATTCTCGTCCTTGAAAAACCACACACAGGCTACCTTTAGAATGTACGCCATTGAGAGATAAGTACGTCAAACTGCATGTGTCCTCGTGCAAAAGTCTCAACTACCTAGAGCTAATGGAAATACAGCATTCGCAATTAAAATGGGGATATAAAGATTGTGATATTCTTGGCCATTCAGATTTGCTATAGTCATTTCATACAACGCAATGTTTCTGTATATATTTCTTTGTATCTATTGCGAACTCGTGATTAAATAGAGGCACCACATGCTCTGAACACCGGGTTCTAGTCCATCCCCCATATTTGCATTTGCATCAATAGAATGCAATTCACCCTTCTTTTGAGTTGAGAATTTTATCTTAAATAGGGATTTTATCACCTGCTTCAACCATAAAACCAACTATTTTTGGTACCGACTGATAGTGAATACCAATTATCACAATATACGCATATTTGAATTTCGTTGAAAGTTTAATTTTAGAATATTATTTGTATACATAGTGGCATATCTATGAAATTAATACTTGCTTACCTGTAAGTAAGTAAGATTCGAGAGTTTTCCTACAAGATTTTAAAGAGTGATGTGCAGATTTCAATTGGATAAACTGGTACAGTAAGATGTATGATGCTTAAGGAATTGTGATTAGAATTCGTTTTGCATCTAGGGAGTCTACGTTTGACCTGGTATGCGTCATTTGTAGGTATTTGTGATTGAATACATTGGAGGAATTCCGGGCAATCTGTGATTGCATGTAAGCCAGTGAGAATTCATGGGAAGTTAATTATATATATCAAAACGCATTATTGAGGTATTACCTTAGAATCAATAGAGGAAGTAAGTTGCTAATACGGTATGACACTCAGCAGCAGTCAGTGGGTACTACGATACAATAACTAATCCCACAGCAAGGACATACAAACTCCTTCATCACTTACTCGGAAATCAGTTGACATTGTATGAATGTTTATTTTTAATTAATCAATTTACTAGAGTTCTAAATGCTCCCAGCCGTCTGGAGCTACTAGGACTATGGAATCCTCAATGTTGGCTGTGAGGCTGAAGGTATTGAAGACAGGAAAGAAAAGTGGGAGGAGGAAGGTTGGAAAGTACCTGGCTATTCAGAACTTGTTACCAAACACAGCTAAAGTAATTATAAGCAATGTGTCGATTCTAAATGTTTGCTTTTAAATACATTTTTTAATGAAATAGGTTTTGTTATTTTCTGGCTTTCACCCATTAAGGGCAATCTTGGCCATGTTTAATCAGTTAGATTTTAAAAAGACAGATTGTTCTTAAAATTAATTACTTTTAAACAGGATATAATATTTGGCAAATAAAATTGATGCAAATAAGTTACAGTGTATATTTTAAATCCCCGACGACTTAAATTTGAATGCCATTTTTATAAATACACTTTGCTAATAAATTGTTAATTTGGAGGGAGTTGAGACTTAGAAGGCAGGGAATACTGGTAGGGAGTTCAATTTTAAGTTTTACCAATTCACGCATAAAGTTTTGAAATTGGTCATTGATTGGACACTCAAAGAAATTATGGTCCAGAGTATCCTCTGACCCACAATCACAGTAAGGCGAGCTGACTGTGGAATCTGGCGAGATGACTAAGGCAAGAAGTGTGACCTAGTCTCATTCGATTTATGGATAAGTATATTTTGTGGAATGCAAGTGTATTTATGAAAGCAGGGGTTGACAAGAATAAAAGGTTGTATTAATGAGTACTGATGACATTTTGTTAGAGAAGTCGTTTTCCATAAGAAGTCACTCACTGATAAAAATCTATTTGCGTTACGGGGACTGTAAAATTGAAATACAAAACTACATTTATCACAATAATATAGTATAGCTTGGCATTGTAGATATTTATTATTTTGAAACTACAAAATATACCATGGTAAAACCAAGCTACTCAGTCTTTGAAATTCGTTCTTCACGTTAAAATATTTTCAGATATTCACGTTTGACAGTTCGTTTCAAAGAAACAAGGCAAAACATAACAATGAAATTTTATACGTTTATTTTGATTTATATGTTTGATCTGTGAATTTGGTTTAGTTTTTTCATTTATCTAACATCTAGTACATGGTACATTTATTACGATACATAAAATTTCAAAAATCCAAGAAAAATAGTCTTTCCATGTAATAATCTTATTTGGAAAGGGTTAAATAATAAAAAAATGTTAAAACATAAAATTGTCTTAGAATATGATGTAGAATCATCTCCTTTCGGAAAGTAGAACTGATTTCTAAACACTGTTTGGTTAAGGGGTTATATCAATGTGAATTTTTATTTTGTTAAAATGCTATTTTTTTTATTAGTATGCTAAAACATCCTTAGAATTGAAATAAAAAAGTCCAAATACTAATATACTTCAGACAATTTTTGAGAATTAATTTTCTGAAGCAACTCCAATGCTCGAAAAACGTAAAATTTGCCCTATTCAGCGATGCTTGCTTTTTTGAATTTGGCGGTCGTAAATTAATTTATAACTTAACGATCATCCAGAAATGACTTCAATATTGAAGTATAGATAGCGCTGTATACTATATAGCAAATATTATACACTGTATATGACGCGTTCTCTCGTAAACGACGCTAGGAGAGCTTCTGTTTACTCGATCGACTACACGCTATCGACTACAAATCTGTAACGTTTTGAAACTTTAAACGTGTTTATCTCGAAACCGTGTTTTTGAAATCGGCCGGAAACGAAACTCTTTCTGTTTTCATCCGATTGACTTGAAATTTTAACTGTAGCTTCTTGATATGATTATCTAGTGAAGTACCCACGATTTTAGCGATTGGTGTTTTTTTTAAAGTTATAAACAATTAAAATCATTTTTTTTAATGAAAAATGCAACTTTTTGATTAAACGGTCGCCATTTTGCGAAAAATTGATAGTAAAGTATTATCGTGTGTACTTCACTAGCAAAACAAATGTAGATTATGAAAAAATAAAAATTATTGTTCCAGATGCTGATAGGGCTGCGTAATGTGTCCGGCTGCGGAACATCTTTTTAAAATACTACATAACTTATCATGTTCTACAGCCGCCATTTTGTTTTAAATTTCAACAAAAAAAAATGTTTCTACTCTTGAAGAGTTGCCCTATCGATTGGTATATTATTTACAAAACCTTTTTCACAAAATCCATTAAAAAAGAAATCCTGAAAAAACCCTTGTTTTTTAGCCTTCACATAGGTATAACCCCTTAAAGTAAAACATATGCACTTAGACTATTATGCTTTTAAAAGCTTACTTTGATTGTCGTATGAGCCATCTTCGTCTTGCCATTTAAAACCTTTTAAACGATCACAGCGCCCTCAATTTTGGAAATTTTCCTTTGAAATATGCAAATGTATACTACCTACCTATGTGGAATATTACTCGGTATCATTAGCACATGTTCTACTTTTTTTTGGTTAATGTTGGTATTAAAGATTCCAGCTTCCCCCCTCTGAACAGATATCGTCTAGTGCGGCGGGTAACGTTATGTGAATAAGGTTAAAAAAACCCTCATCCATAAAAAGGTACATGAACATATTCATATTATGTATATATATGACAAATGCTTTTCTGTGAGAACTAAAAGTTAAGTACAGTAGAGCTCAATACTTAAAGCCAGGCTGGATTGGTCATTCGGAGCACTACGGCGAGGCGGGAGTAAAAAGCGGGGAGTTTCACGGCGGTCTTATGACACGCGTAGTTCATCATCGTCACTTAGCGAGATTTCCCAGTAGTATAATGCAGCGGCGCGCACTGTAGCGGCCGGAGCCGGTACACGGTGCCGCCGCACGCCAATATAGTCAGCGTAGCCACCGCGGAGGGCAGGGCTCGTCTTTATGCATTTTATAGTCGCGCGGGGCCACGGCTGTGTGACACGCCGTGCCTCGCCGTCGTAAATATGATCGTAAAATCTGAAGTGGCGATTTTTTTACTATGCAAGCCCTTTTTCGCGGTTAGACACTTTTTGAAGGAATACGTTTTTTCCGTTACAGATTTTCTATTATTTTTATATGGTTTTACAGATATTGAGCGATATTGTTATTATTTATCGTTGATACCTGAGCAGCGGTAAAAATCAATAAAGGCCAAATATCTGTGCCTACCCAAGGAAAAACAACTAGCCATAAAGAGGAAATAAAGATAATATAAACTTAATTATAAAAATCTAAGAAATCGGCAAGTGCTCGAATACCCACTTATTCAGTTGGCCATAATAACAAGCGGATGATGACAGTGAAATGGTTATTTTCGAATATTCAATATACAATAAATATCCGAAAACAAAAACATGCACACAGCCTACCTTTGGTTATAGAGCAATGCACGCCACTGGTAACAACCCGTACTTTGGGACAAAAGGTCACTAATTCAAACTACCATTCAGAATCAAATCAATATGTGTCTCAAATTTGCAAGTAAACAATTAAGGTACATTAGGTAGGTACATATACATCTCCACATCATCTTTCCACACACTTAATTTCTTTTCATTTATATTAGTCACACATGCATTCATTAGTTAAGAAGCATTCTCACCCCAGACCAAATTAATAATATACGGGTATTGTATGAATATACGTAATAGGTACTTTAACAATACCATTTGTAATAAAATATACTCTGTATATTTAAATAATTAAATTATTAAATAAAAATAAATACATTTAAAAATAGCTCTAATAGATAACCCTTATTTCGTAATAAGTTATTACTTAATAATATATCACATTAATGTAAAAAACAGGAATTATTTATTATTAAACCGTGTCAGCAAAAACTTGCAACATGCGATAGTTGTTCGATGATAACAGGTGATTTTTCACTAATAAAATTTAAAAAGAGGGGTATGTTTTTGTCTCAGTTCTTAATTACCCGAACAACCTCTATTTTACCGTCTCCTCCGAGGGTTAGACTGAAAGGATTGACCACGGCTCAATTCTGTATTGGCACACGCTCCTTGATGCTTTCGCATTCGTGCATTTTCACATACGTACTTTTCCTTTATTTTGATTTTAACATGACCCGACTCAATTATTTGAAGCACTTGGTCGTGCCATGTCTTCCTTGATCGTCACCGAATTCTTGTTTTTTTTTTTTTAAAGAAAGACATACATTTCCGGGCTTCGAATAACCTGACAATATTTGAAAATCTCCTACTGCCATCACAGTAAGCGGAAGATTTTTTAAGTTTAACGTTCGCGTCATTTATTCATCTGGCGCTTCTTTCTCCGTTAATCTGATAATATAGTAAAATAAATAACATCCATAATTCACTACTATATACAAATGTTTTTTATACTTTTCATTGTATGCATGTAAAGGAATTATTTAATTGTAGATGTTCCCACAAACACTGCACGCACAGCCGCATAAGTGCAAGAGATGTGAACGGAGATAAATCCGGCATAATGGACGTTACCGGTGGATTACCGTCGAGGGTAACAATGATACACAATACCTCGCGAGAGCGGGCCGCAAGCAACGCGGGCAGCGCAGGCAATACCGGGCTCACCCCTAACGATTTAACAATTAGGATACACTCTACTCTAATTTCCTTTAACATGGTGACATTTGTAACGAGGGGTTAGAAATCCCGTTAATATTCAGTGGCTATCTATTCTATAATCTTTTTGATTTTTTTTACATGGTATGTCTGGTTTTCGCCCCTAACTTTTTTCCGTTTTAAATTAGTTTAAACGACTTCAAATTAATCAAATAATAAACTGACCTGGAGAAATCTGACAGAGATTACTCTGTTGATGTTAAGAGCAATAAATGTATTAAGAAAACGGTAATTTTTTTTCAAACAACTGTTTTTTAATATTTTTCTTTCAGATCGAGTTTCATTTTTGTTCAAGCTCCACCAGGGTGTAATATTAAATCATTATCAAATACTTACATTTATATATACAAATAATCACATAACATATTGAGGACAACGGATAAAAATAAGTCGGAAAAGAGGTCAATGGGGTTTTTAAGTTAGGTAAACTAACTTGAGGTGAACTATCACAAAACTACGCTATATGAATGAACTGTTACCTATTATGATGTTACTGTAAGTGTTTTTACTATCTCGGTACGATAATCGATGAAAACAGGAAAACACTCTTCATTTGGGGTTTGTAATGAAACAATTCCCTCCACACAGCATCCCCAAAGATGAAATAGGTTTTGAAGGAAATTATTTCCCTCAGGGCCTCCTGTGTGGAGTAACTGTAAAAAATAAATAATTATTCTTTGCAGTAAATGACAACTGCTTCTCTCCGGGATATAACCACCCCCCTTTCTTACCATTAGACCCTTACTGGTCTCTTTCCAAAATGCTACTACCCTTCCAAAGCATTTGTCATGCTATTTATATAATTTTAACAGAAATAACATTCAAATTCAAATATTGAAAATAAGAATGGAATTATCTACACGTGTTAATAGTTTACACGTGTATGGGAACCAATTTAGTTATTCTAAATAGAAATCCATGGATACAAAGGACTTTTTTAAGGTACCTACATCGTATGAATTATTTAAACTTGATCGAGTATAGATAACGTACGATGATTTTACAATATAAAAGAGAACAAATACCTAACATTTTTGTCAATAAGCCTTTAAATTGGGAAATAACATAAGAGATAAAATTACTACAAAGAAATATATCGGGTGCAAAATAATTAAAATGAAGAATATATGAAATACTTATAATAATTAAAATGGTAACGTAGTAATGGGTGGTGAGACAATGTGTTCTAGGCCAGAAGTTAAAATATCGTATTTTATTAATTGTAAAATTTTTGAGAAAATCTTATTTTCGTGTGACAACGTTATTTTGAAAAGCAATATCGCATTTTTGAAACGATCAACAAGTGTTTTCTTTACACGTAACGTTAATAATAATCAATGGTTCTCCTTTATCTTCATCCATGTATTACTCCAATTAGAGGTTCGAAAACATTATTGACACCTACCTGATCTCGTCACCCCGAAGACTTGAGTAGTCAAACCACCATCGGAGAATCATCAGCGCTGAAGACGCTTTCTTGCACCACTTCGTTTGCCATTTACACGTTAGAGTGCTAACACCTTCTGCTTCTCATCATATTACGTCCAAAGCGCCTCGGTTTGCGCATTTTAAAGTGTTGACAGTTCGCCTGTCTTTGGACTTTCTTTTCACGACCTCTATATAAGTTACTTGGGCTGTCCAGGGAATTCTCAATATGTGGCGATATACACAGAGTTCAAAGACTTTAACTTTTTTTCCTGTTTGTTTTGGCAGGGTCCACGCGTCTACTCTACACGTGACCAGGTATCCAGAAAAGAAAAACAAAGTATTAGATGACTATTAGTTAACGGAGAATTATTGGTCATCTAACATTAAAACGGCAAATCTCTGAGTTAAAACTCAGGTGAGGTAAGGAATATTGAACTGTCGAAAAAAGGACAATACCCCATATTGTTTATGCCACATTATCCAAGAGTTCAATTAGATTAGAGATTTAAAAAAAAAATGGTTGAATCTCGGAAGAAGTTGTGTAAAAAATCCACGAATAGCTATGACGGAATTGTGTTTTTAATTAAGCATCTCTCCTAAAATTTTCGTCCCCAAACCACAATACATGTTGTGCTAATAGCTATTCGATACACTGCAAAAGAGGTTCATTTAATGATATGATAATTTGTTGATGTAAACTCCCGGGGTGGATTCATTGCATGTGCACATTTAACCCCCTTCAGAGAAGGCGGGATCCCATAATTGAAATTATAATGCTAGTGAACAGAATGCTCTCCCACCCCAACGACATTCTGCGACCCTTATCCCCTTAAGTTCGTTAGTGCACTTTGCTCTTCATGTTTTACGTTCAAATCACCATTCATATTACTTTCTTACAGTTACCATATATCGCAATATTTATAGCATATATTTTATGATGCGGCAAATTTATTTCGGCAGTAGTTCGACTGTAGTAGTCAGTCTCTGGAATCCTCTACCTTGGTTGTGAGGCTGAAGAATGGTGAATGGTAGGAAGGGAGGTAAGGAGATGTGAGAGAGGAAGGTAAGGAATATGTGGTAATTCAATAGAACTATAACCATTGAAAGCAACTTCAGAATGAAATTAATCACAAATAAGTTTTTTTTTGGTGCAGTAGATTCGTGAACTGATCTTGTATGCATTTTAAATGAGCAACCCAAGTTGTAACCAGGATTAGGTGAATAAAACATTAAAATGTGTGTTAGCCAGTAGTGTGTAAAATATTCGAAACCATTTGATAACCTTGCATATCTCGAAGAACCAATTGTTTCCGATAACCCTTTCCCTGAAACCAGTATTAAAAGGGTATATTTTAATAATCGTCATGTTTATACCCAATATTCAAAAGAGCTATTTCGTATACAAACAGGACATCAAACAATATGTAATATTAGATACAACTTAACAAATTAACTCGGCGTGTCTAAATATCAACCATAAAAAACATTTAACACCAAAATCATAATACATGAAGTAATTGAAATAGTGGTATTTATTTGTCATGTTTATACCCAATATTCAAAAGAGCTATTTCGTATACAAACACGACATCAAACAATATGTAATATTAGATACAACTTAACAAATTAACTCGGCGTGTCTAAATATCAACCATAAAAAACATTTAACACCAAAATCATAATACATGAAGTAATTGAAATAGTGGTATTTATTTGTCATGTTTATACCCAATATTCAAAAGAGCTATTTCGTATACAAACACGACATCAAACAATATGTAATATTAGATACAACTTAACAAATTAACTCGGCGTGTCTAAATATCAACCATAAAAAAACATTTAACACCAAAATCATAATACATGAAGTAATTGAAATAGTGGTATTTATTTGAACTGAAATCCACTGAAGTTATGATTTTATTTTTATTATTTGAATGCATTTATAAGTAGTTAAGTTTTGACAGATGATAACCTCAAGTGGCGCCAAATCCGGATCAACATTGTCATATTATAATGGGGTTGTTTTCACGGAAATTATTTAAATCTGTCATTAATGCTACTTCCCGGTTCTCCGGTTCTCCGGTTCTCCCCTCAAATGTTTTTCTTCTACTTTTTTACTCTACTTAAAAATCAACCCCGAGGTGAACCTGTCTACTTCAAACTGTGAATATAAAAAATAGAGAGTAAAATAAGTTAACTGAATTCCTATTATTTGAAAGTAAAAAGGTAAAATGAATTGTTTTGTTTCATGTCAGTGTTTTTCCAGTAAGCATTTACCTTCCATAAATGTTATAATATTTTTGTCGGGGTTGAAATAATTGTAAATGCTGGGGGAAATTCTGTTGTCTTTTTAAATTTACATCTTTGTTTTTACCCCTTTTTAAGAAAATATTACTATTCTCCTATCTAAAAAAAAAAATGTATTTTTTACCTGCCATCACAATATGACCAAGATAATGGAGTATTCCGTTATAAGTTAGTAAAACTTTTGGTTTTCAAGATGAAAAAAATGATTTTGAAAGATGCCCATTTAAGTGAAAATTCGCCTTACTTTTCCCCGTCTACTGAAACGATGTCCAGAACACTACTGAAAGGTAGCCAGATACATAAGTACGTACGTAGATTTTTTTATCTAATGATATAACAAAAGTTCTGAAACTAAATTAGATTAAAAAAAATTATATCATTGGAACTATTTTCGACTTTATTTATTCCTTAAAATAAATATTACTTATTCAAATAAAAAAAAAAATTACGAACATTTTGACAATCACCGACCAGCCGACCACCCTTGAATTCGCCCCCCGCCTGAATAATGGCTATATAATTTGTATAACTGTGAGTGAAAATAAATAAGTTTGTAATTTTATTTGGACCCCATTTCAAGGATTAGGGGAATTGCCACCAGCCAACCCGCCCGGCAGATGTCCTCCGCTTGTATTTTTTAATGGATATATACAATAAAGGATAAAATCACACCCCCTGATTGTGTCCTTTTGATGCTCTCTTTTAGTGCGGGCGGAATTGATTTCTGATAACGGCGAGAGTATGTAGAATTTATTCACACAATGCTGGGCGCTCTGATGGTGTCCTTGGTGGCTTATCAAATATAAGGTTTATTTCATTACATTTTCGTTGAATATTAATGGTACAAGATTTTTTTCAGTCCTTTCAGATTTATCAGTTTTCACGATTTCACGACTCTGCGATTTTTTGAATAACGGCTCTATAGCTCTTGGCTCTACGGCTCTATTACTCTACGATTCTACTCCACAAACTCCAAGACTCCACAACTCTATGACACTACGACTACACAACTCGACGGGTCTGCTACTCTATGACTGTACAACTCAAAGACTCTGTGACTCTACGATTCTGAAACTCTACAACTCTACGATTCTACGATTTTACGACTCCATAACTCTACGGTTCTACGACTTTAAGACTCTATGATTCTATGGTTCTACGGCTTTATGGCTATACCGCTCTACAGCTCCACGGCCCCATGGATAATTCCACAATTCTACGACTCTACGACCCTACCACTCTACGACTCTACAACTACACGGCTCTACGATTCTACGATTCTACGATTCGACGATTGTACGACTCTACGACTCTACAACTCTACTTCTCTATAACTACACTGCTCTACGATTCTACGACTCTACAACTACACGGCTCTACAATTCCACGATTCTACGACTCTACGACCCTGCCAATCTACGACTCTACAACTTCACGGCTCTACGATTCTACGATTCTACGACTCAACGAATCCACAACTCAACGATTTGGTGACTCTAATATTCTACAACTCTACGGCCCTATGACTACGATTCTACGACTTTACGACTCCACGAATTTACGACTCTATGAATTTACGATTCTATGACTCCACGACTCTATGATTCTACCACTCAATTGCTCTAAGTCTCTACGGCTCTACGGAATGTCGATTCTATGGCTTTATGACTTCTACAATCGCTATGAGAAAAGTTACATACATAAAATGGAAGAAGAACAAACATCAGTACGTAGCCCAGTAAAAATAATTGGGTTAGTTTTTAAGTATCATTGAACTATAATAGTTTTTTCTAGTGAACAAATACCGTGATTGAAATCAAATACGATTTTCTGAAGTTCTGCTAGGTCTAACTAGTTTTTTTTCGTGACAACCGTATCGCTTTCCAAAGGCATTCCCTAACTATTTTATTGGCATTGACAATGATTCGGAACAGTTGTCACAAATAACTGTGCCTGATAGAACATAGAAGTTAGATTAAACATTTTTGGAGGTATTTTGCACACCATCTCAGGGATGTCCCTATGTTATGATGTTAATTACACTGTACGTACCTATCATGAATGATTTTATTTACAAAAACACATCACTTTGAATGAATTACTTATGGGACTTGCAATTTGTCGTTCAATTGCATTTTATTCGATGCATTATTTGATTTAACGCTACGGACATAAGTTTACTAAGTTATTTAAATATAAAAATAAAAACTTTCAAAACCGTCAAGGGTTATCTAGTACGTAAAAAAATGCCAAAAGTCATTCCATCCAGAACTCTACGTTAACTTCGAAAACTTTCAGCATCAGGGCACGAACTGTTGATAGGCTCAACGTCCCATATCCACTCAATTTGTCCGGCCAACTTCGGCATAAATATAAATCCCTGAGTAGCCAGAAATTAAACGGCCAAGTATGCCGGCGACCTATATCCCGAACGTTTGACGCATTAATCGACTCGACAAAAGTGTAACCGCACGAAAAAATCCCGGGCGCCAAAAGCCCCTTGAATAATTGAGACGTTAGCTATCTTATTTAGGCGCGGTCTTTCGGTCGCGGAGGCAACTTTATGGAATACATTTCAAAAATACACAAAAGACCACCGTTACATGTCTTAATATGTCCCGTAATGTTCGTAAAAACAGTAATGTTTTTCAGGAAATCAAATATTGTCAATTTATTCGCAACCGGGAGTGTTATTTTTTGGATTTAATTACATGTAAATCAGAAAAAATAGATTCTTGCTTATGTAGTGGTGTACTGGATGGATCTAAAATTATAGTTTTTAACATTTTTAATATTTTACCAAATTGTATTCGTATTTTTATTCATTTTATTTAATATTTTTTTGCCCTTCCGAAAAACTTTTATTTTCTGACACTATTCTCCGAACAGATCCATAAAAATACTAGTTGATTTGGCAACTAACAATGCTGGTGTAAAAACTGTACTCACGTTTTTTTCCCCTTCAAAGCATCTATCAATATTATATAAAACTTCTCTTGTTTGGCTGGTCAATGGTTTTAATTTATCAGATTTAAAAATCACAATCTAATTTTAGTGACTTAATCAAATTACAATGCTAATATACGAAGATTATGAAAAACGTCGCTACGCATCCAGTATCCAAATATTATCATTTCAAACGAGTTTGAACCAGTTAGACGCTTGCCGGAAAAACTGTCGGTGACCACGAATTCATTCAAACGTGCACCATAATGATTTGACTGTGCTTTTTTTCTTTCTCCATCATTACTATATTTTTTAAAGAAAGTAAAAGATTAACAAACCAACTAACCACCACGCCGTTCCTCCGGAGGGGTAGGGAGTGAGGATGGAGTGCCATACAATTCTGCTTTGGCACATACAGAGGCAGGATAACGTAAGAGCATCTATGAGATGATGCATGCATGCGGACGAATCAAGGAGCCTGTGAAGATATAGTCATTCATAGATACACCCTCTTTGCCTTTTGTGGTTTTTTAAATGTATTTATTATTTTACTTTAACTATTTAATTTTTCGTTGGTGTGGGCCAACCTTTCCAGTTTGCAAGAACGACATTATTCCTAATGATATAAAACGATAGAATGTGTGATATAATGATAGATAAGGGTGATGTATTTTAGTAAGTTATAAAAATTTAATAAAATACTTTTTAAAAAATTTTAACCAAAGCGTGAAAACCGCGCGCCAGCAGCGTCACTGAGAATTTGAGTAACTTTATTTATAAGATCTTTTTACTTATTCATCTGACATGACGCCCGAAGCGGCTAGAATCTCGGCAGCCTCCAGTAACTGCTGAAGAATGTTTTGCATCTTCCGGTGGAGGCGTGACAACCAAAAGTCTTAAGTTTTCTATCATTACCCGGAATAATGTCGCTCCTGCAGACTGGAAAGGTTGAACCACACCGACTAAAAATTAAATTCTTAACTAAAATAATAAATACATTAAAAGAAAGCGAAAAGTTTTTCAAAAGTACAGATATTTTTTATTATTTACTGTTTACGTTGTATTGCTCACTCCAAAATGGGCATAATACACGATAACAGCGTATAATCGAAATCTAATATAATTTAATTCGAATGAAATTTAAGAAATGTTTTTCCGATACAATATATTTATTTATTCCTAACGGAATTTACTCCTAATGTAAGATTGCTAAATGCTTCAGTTGATGATATTATTAAAAAATAGATTGTTGTTTAAATATACTGGTAACTTAACAATACATTAACCAAGCCGGACATTTGAAACCACAGATAAAAGACAATTGCTCCCGTTTTAAAAATGTTATGATTAAGGAACAGAATGGTATTAGATCTACTAAATCTGTAACAACTAAATTACTTTCTTTTGCTAATAACATTGTTAAAGCTCTGGACCATAACATAAACTGCGTGTTTTTTACACTGACTTCTCTAAAGCCTTCAACAAAGTTAACAATCAACGACATGCTCTCGTTGTAAAACAGGTTTGTTAAAAATAAATAAAACCAAGTACCTAAGTAAAATTCGTTTTATCTAAACATTTAGAAATTCGCTGTGATGTTTTGAACGAGGCTTAACAGTTGAAAAATCTGTTGACAGAGATAGGACGTCATTAATAATTCTCACCCTTTGATGGGATTTGAAAATTCCCAACTGCGATATAAATGTATATCTACCTACTTATCTCTAAAAGCTTTGATTCCTCTACCCCCTCCTCGCACTTAATTAACGATAAAAGTGGAATTTTGTGTTTTAAGAAATAGTTTTCGTGAAGTTTTAGTAATTTGCGTCAATTAGTATTCAAATAACTGATATCTGCCAGTCTCGCAACTGACAGCCATCCTTCCTCACTCCCTCTATCTTCCCCTTTCTCCGATTTTCTACCGCAACACTAATTTTCCGTACTTTGATACATTTAAAAAAAACCGTGTCGTACGTCCAATAACCGTTTTGATATATCTTCTTTGGAATATCTTCACCAGTTCTGTGATTTTGATATGTTATGATAAGTTATGGTGTTTGCCTCCACATAAGCCTCCCGACTTGTCCTACTATTGTACATTTATTTGGCTGGTAAATGTTTTTGATCATGCGTAATGACATGTTAATCTTCTTTTGTTTTTAATTCAGCTGTGTTCGTTTCCACACTGTCCACTAAGTTCAATTTAGGTCTCCCAGCAGTACTTGAACATGTAGGCTTAAATTAAATTGGTGGTCGGCGATCCCTCATCCATGTTACGTTTCGTGGCCATCGTAGTTGTCCAGTTTTATATCGAGATTTTTTATGATATCTCGACAACTTCCAAAGAACAGCATGCTTCCTAAAATTACGAATCCACAATTAAATACTTCTTGTAGCAAATTATTTTGATTGGCCGAAGTAGGTTCACTGATTTAACTATATCTACAAATGGCGCATAGATTCACCAATTCGAAATAGATTTGGATGGATTAGAGACTGCCGGCTACAGTGCAACTCTGCCTATGCTCGATGTGCACTGTATACTCGTTGCATATTACATGCAAATGCCTGATAAGTCACAAAGCGCCGTGCAGTACATGTGTTACCGGTCGTAATTGGAATTGGCCATCCAAAAGTGAATTGAGAATCAGAGAACGATTCGAGGCGATAACCGAAACGTGATTAGAATTAGTTCGGCGAGCGTAATAAATAATTAGCGACTTTTAACGTAGTGTAATTCGCGGCGGGGATTAAATGTTCATGGCTAAGTTGACGTAAGTGGGGTAAACTGCGAGAACGCGCCCACTTGGCGTGACGTGAAGGAATATTTCAAATAAAACTATTTCGCAGAAATTATCTTTATAATGAACGTTATATTTTAAGATTTGTAAATAATTAAGAACTGGCTGTGATGAGTAAGAGATAGATTAAATATCAGCACGCGATATAATATCGTTGACTTTGATATCCATATAAAATATATAGGTTCAGAGACTATTATTCACGAAATTCATGAATCATCACAAGAAAAAATCGATTTTAGTAATATGTAATCACATCGAAACAAAAAATTTCCGACTAGTCTAATGCGTAGACCGCTACGCCACGTAAGATATTTTTCGTTCATTTATCGACACTGTGACAAATTATTTTCATTTTTATTTTTGCACTTTTTTATTATCCTATATCAACTGTTCCTGTCTTTTATATTTTCCCATTTGACCATTTCAAACCATTATTTTACAATAGGTCTTGGGTTTGTAATACAATCTTTTATTGCTGGAATTTGTCGGAAAGGGTTCATAATAGGCTACTTAGCAATATGACATTAAAAGCATATAAAATAATACATCCACTGTGCAAGTAAAGGTAACACGGATGATAACATAATATATTGGATCACAATATACGGTCACAATTTTCCATAACTGCACGGAATCCTCGTTGTTGCTCAAGAATAATAGATTCGTTCCATGATAGAATGAGCTCTAGAGTAGCTTTCTCCAGAGTTCATTATCGTATAGCATAAAACGATAAAATCGTCAGAGAGATGGCGCTAGCATCGTATTAGAGATTAAAATTGAGTCGTTCGTGAACGAGCCGGCTCAGTGTTTGAATACGGATTGAAAGATCCGGTTCGCGAAAACGATCTTCACGGCTTGCGGATCTTTGCGATTCGCAGATCTTTGAAAAACCCAGTGAGCTCGTGAGCCGTTGAGCCGAGTGACCGGTGAGCCGCGAGCTCAGTGTAACCTTGTTAAATCGACAGGTCTTATGGCTCGCAGATCACTACTGATCCGGGTTGATCGTTAGATCACATATACATAACATTATTATTATTCGTCATAATATAGGGTTTCATAATTCTAAAGCTTCAGTCGTGGTGTCGGCGCTCCGGTCCCATTATTTTACTTATTCTATAAAGACCAAGGTTGAACTATTAAAAATAACGTGAATTATTAAAAGCATTATGTTCATTGTTTATTTTAAGGAAAACATAACTATTTAAAAAAAATCGTTGAAGTCTCTCTTCGTATTGAGTACTTGAGCATAATGATGTTTGTTGTTTCTTGTTTATTGTAGGTATAAAGCCGGGTCTCCTGCACTTTAATTTCAAAACATTTCACAAAAAAAAAGTAGCGTATCTTAACATTAAAAAAAATCTTTTTTATTGATTACAATTTAAAAGCAAAACATTGGATAATTTGGATGATGACGACAATAAAATGTCAAAATCAGTAATAATTAACAATTACAAATGTATTCTGGGCACAAATTAACACAAGCGACAAGAGCGCCTTTATGTTTGCGCCCTTGAGGTGATTTTCTCATGAAAACGGCACTATAGAAGTTATCCTATCATCATTATAATTATAAGAGACGTGCAAACAATGATCACAATACTGATGTCACAGTTACACATCTGTTACCAAACAGGAGAGAAAAAAAGGATTTCTCGATTTTCTTATGAAAGGGACCCCGATGATATTGGGATTCCCCATTTGTAAGAATGAAATACATTAAAACACTCAGGATGGCCGAAGGAGGGGGGGTGGTGCGGGGGGACGCGAACCGTCGTTCAATCGAACCGGATCACCTAATGTCCCGTTACAGAGAGCTGATTTAGTGATCCGGCTCGCTAAACCGAGCCGCTCCGTGCACTACTACTAGAGATTGTAGATATCTGAAATGGGCTGTCACTGCGAAGAGGAACAGGTCCCTATTCCAGCTACTTTGAAACCAGTTCCCGATAGCGGAGACTTTCATTATCGGTATTCTTGTTTATTATACCAAGTTTTGTATGATTACAAAAATAACTTAGAAAAAAAAAATTCTTCAAATCAGAAAAAAAATAACATCTTGCGATTAAGTGATCGCATGTCACCGGTAGAAGATAATTAAGCATCTCTAACTGCGCATTTTAGTCAGGGCCGGCCCTGAACCAAACGGCGCCTGGTGCAAGCAATATTATGGCGCCCATTGTCAAACTCAAAACAACAGTAACATCGACATTGTTTACGACTTAGAGTCGTAAGTCAATCCTGTGAAGTACGACGGAGTAAGTACAACAGAAATTATCCTGTGGACCTGTGGAGTATAGTCATTCTGAATCGCGGATCCCACGTCATTTGTCGATGTGATGGAGGAATACGTACACGAGCTGTAGATAGAATTAAGGCCATCTATATTTAGTGGTTGCGTTCCTTGCCCAGAAAATGTTCTTTGATCGCACTGGAATAAAGAAACGGCACTATGAATTCATACCTAGGCCTCGCTCTTTCATTAGAACATTCGCCTGAGTGGACGCCTATAGGCATTTCATTTTGCCCTGTTGTGTTCTGTATCTATAATAATAATAATAAGAGTTAATTTCTATAGCGCAGTTTTGTGAAGGTTCACCTCAAGTGAGCTTTACGCTAACTAAGCTAACCTAATATAATTGTAAAATAACCGATATTCTTCATAGTAAATCTGTCATTATAATATATATACATATAATATCTATCTCGTTTTCACGCGTATTCACATAAAAAAGTCGCTTATAGCGGCTAATTTTATTCCGTTTTTTCTGCATCTGTCTCTGTCGTTTTCTCACACTTGTGAATTTTTCATTCAAATACAATTAGGTAGGTACATACACATAACATACAAGTAAGCGTATGGAACGATCTAAGTTTCATGGGAACGATGACGGAATTTTACGATGTTTTTAAAAATAATTTTCCTGGTATTGGGCACTAGGCGTTGGGCGCGTTAACAGGCACTGGTAATTAATTTAGATGATCCGTTTTAGAGAAAAATAACCTCATGGACGCTGTATCAGCTAGTATTATCAGTGCCTTGGCACCTTGAAAAGTCAGCGCCCGGAGCGGACTGCTTCAATTGCTCTAGCATCGGACCGGCCCTGATTTTGGTTCAAATTTGACTAATTGGAGCCTTCTGATTGGTTGTTGGTTGTGGATCGAATCGATTTAAATATTAAAAATACAAAAAAAAACAGGCTGTACGCCCGCCTACTATCATATATATTCGTGAATCATGCATCTATACAATTCACGAAAATAGTCGAATGTAAACTCAGCGTCCCCGGCCCCAGAGGCTAAACATAATTATCCCATGTTATGGGTAATTCGTAAATAATTAAGGGAACATTTTAAGTAAATTGATGTATGATTATTATTTTTATGGCGCCCTTCATAGATTGTGCTTGATTTTTGCACGGTTCGAATGTAATGTATGGCCGATCTGGCGCTGTTCATAAACGTTCATTATAACTACGAAGTGATTGATTCTATTTATCCAATGATGCAGAGTTATTTATTTGTTCAGACACTAATCTGTCCAGTTCAAAAATAATAACTTATATATGAGTATATTGTATAAACAGCGGCATGCATTGCTCTTGTCCGATGGCAGGCTGTAGTATTTTCGATTGTAATTCCATGAAATTTAATATTTAGGTGGCTTTGAAAACTGTGTGTTATAGCCTGATATGGGGTATTTTTTATTTTTTTTTATTTAATTTTTTTTTAAATTTAATGTAAATCAAATTTAATAATGTTATTATTAAGTTCTGCAAGCATTTTTAGTTGTTATTATTGTGACAGCTGTTTCGGCGTTTAAGGCCATTTTTAAAGTGTTTTTCAAACATTTTCACACAGTTTGAAAATTGCCTTGAACGCCGAAACAGCTGTCACAATAATAACAACTAAAAATACTCGCAGAACTTAATAATAACATTATTAAATTTGATTTACATTAAATTTTAAAAGAAAATTAAATTTAGTTCTACGAATTAAACACAAAAACAATTAATATGATATGGGGTACATTTTTAGTGACTTGCGCGATGTATCCCATTTGATATAGCTAAAAATACTATTTTAGGAGAAGATGGTACTTTTTTTATGCATGAACCGGGGCAGGTTGCAGCCGAAAAGCTGGATTTTGTAAAGTAGATACATTTCATTAGGTTAGAACGACAATTACATAAAATATATTAATTTCCGATAAAAATGACCTTATTAATTATTTATCATAAATTAGTTGGATTTAATTTTTTTTTTTTTATTCGACGGTACTCTTCATTTTCTTAAGGTAGGCACAGCATTTCAGCATCTATGGCTGCACGCCACTGAGTATAAATCAAGGAAATCTACAAACATTTAATTTATAATAATAATAATATATTTATGATTTGTATACCGCCGTTCTTGTGAAAAATCACTTCATGGGTGCTAAAAGATAAACTCAATGATTAGCTGCCAGACACGGGACGACACTGGTAGTAAGAGCGCATCAATAACTCACGAAACGTCTGCGGTTCGTGGCTTGGCTCATTGATACAATCAACCGTTTACAATGGTGCATTATTTGTTTCAATGTGGTGTTGCAGCAGCACTTAGAGGCTAATTTCAAGTATCTTCAATTTGCTAATTACACGTGCACTAAGAATAATATGTAATTAAGGTAATTTTACATAATAATAAATAAAAAAAAATGTTTCGTTATTCATTGTATTTTTTTGTGTTAAAGCATTGTGTGTAACACTGCTTGGAGCCAGTATAGCTACGGCATCCTGATAAGGGCAGGTTGTGAAGTGTAGTGTGTACATAGTTACGCACCAGATTGGGATGTTATGCAAGTTAAATCGAATTCAAGAAATGATTTCTAGTCCATATTTGAAAATAAATGTGAATACTACAATGTTTTCCGTGATTCTTTGAAAAGTGTTTCGAACTTATATTTAGTTAGAATATTACAAAATAACGAGACCGAGATGAAATAAGTAATTTAAATTACACAGCCATTGACACCATAAATCTTAATGCAAGTAATATCGATCTGTCAACAGCGTATTTACTTTAGTTCCCTCCGCTGCTGAAAAACTCTGACACAGGTGTTCGCTTTACTCGAACGTGGCCCCGCTTCCCCCAAGGGAAGTTGCGCTCCTCGATTCTCACCGAGTGATTCAACGCCGATATTACACAAAACCAAGTAATAAGGTCAGCAGAATATCCAAACTTTTCGGAACATTAATGTTAACTTCATGACTAAGGTGATACAGAAATATATCTTCTTCTTGAGCCGTTGGCTCATTGCTGAGTATCATGACCCCTACTATAAATGTATAGATGAACAAGGCTCCTCCACTCATCACAGTCCTGCACAGAGAGCTGCGGACACTTGATCTGTCTTTCTCTGCTTCTTCGACCTTTGACTGTGTCAGTGACTGTGAGAATCTTCAGGTATCTCTCGAGTGACACGATTTACAATACATCTTTTATGGAGGAATGCCAGGGAAAATAAATTAAAGCTCTTTCCTACAATTAGACAATCACCAATAAAAAAGGGTCTGAGTAAAGTTTAATGGAATGCCTCCGAAAAAACATCAATGAAAAATGGTACGTCTTTTTAGATAAACTTTGTCGTTTTTTGATTTCTGGTAAACTATCACTGTACACCAGGGATTTAATGTATGCATTTAGAACTTTAAACTCCAGGTAACATGTAATTCATACTTTAAATTATAATACACATATAAAATGTTTATATCTTTATCCATTGTCATGGTGAATATGAACAGTTTTATATTGCGTTTTCTTCATTTGGCATAATATGGACATCCAAAAATATTATTATCAAATGGGTCTTATTATTTAGTTCGTTAGTGCGTTTTTGCTTCCGAAAAGAAAGGAAGATGTTTTTCGAGTGTGTTATGAGATATATCATTTTGGACTTTGTTTGAGGAAACCGCCATAAAATGTTTTTCAATATGTGGCTTGAAAAAAAAAGTATATAGAGGCAACTTGTGCAAAAAAGTATGTCAACGCCTCAGATTTATACCAGTAGAAGGCGATACGATCGGGAAAAAATATATACATATATTAATAAAATGCTGAAAGAAAATGCTCTAAAAAACAAAGTAAAACAGATGAGAACGCGGCTTTAACGTAACTGTGTGACATCGTGAAGTTGAATTTAGTCGAAAACGACTGAATCTCGGAAGAATTGAGTGTATGGCATTTTTATGTGTAGTTTTAGGTTTAGGTATCCAAACTTCGGTAAAAAATCAAAGGGTGGAACTACGAGTACGTTCCGTTTTATTGACTGGGAGCTATTTACCGTGTTTATGTCATGTTACGTTGTTTTCAAAAACACATTGTTTTTATCGAGGCTTGTGTTAGGTATACTGTATATAGATACGAGTATTCAATAGTTTTTTTTTTTAAATTTTTAGGGAAAAAAAGGTGAATTGCATGTAAATTAAATAGCCTACTTATAATGACCTCTGCCTTCGTAGCGAAGCGGTTTATGCTTCACTAGGCATAGTTGTTCATGATTTGAAGTCGAGAGGTTTTGGTGAACATATCAATTACTGCTAAAGTGGTATTAAGTCTTACATTGACAATCAAATTCGTGAGTAGGTAAGCATACTCTAGTAAGTAGCTTATTACGCAATAATCTACAAAGCGATATATGCTCGTAATGACGGCAGCTGAACGTTATTCCGGTGGACAATACACGTCACCTGTTTCCAAGGGGTAGTATTAGCAGGTACCCGCAGGCGTCCAAAGGCAATCAGTACTGCGGAGATGGAATTAGTTAAGCCCCGACGAGGTACGTAATCTCAGGGGCTCATGAAATATGGCCGCCCTCCCGGATGCATCATGTATGTATTTTAATGCATGCTCGGCGCTTCGTCACGGCGATGTTAAGACTGGAATCGCAGTAGTAACCGAGGACGCTTTTTCGAAGTTCGTTCCTCAAAAACACGTTAATACGTGTGTTTTGTATTTGACAGTCGGCCATAGAGCGCTTTCAGATACGTCGATAAACATAATCTTAATTCGGCGGGCAAACCACTGAAAAGAAAATTTGTTGAAGTATGAAGCGATTTGAAATAAAACAGAATTTGATTATATGTTTAAGAAACAATTAGAATTGTTTAATGTCTAATCAATTTCATGCGAAGTACGAAAAAGTCCTTTCAATTAACGCCCTTAGGGCTTTTACACGGTAGAATTGGTTGAATTAACGCCCTTAGGGCTTTTACACGGTAGAATTGGTTGAATTAACGCCCTTAGGGCTTTTACACGGTAGAATTGGTTGAATATAGGAAATTAAGAAAAAATAAATGAGTGTTATTTATATAAAAGATAATGGTAGTTTTGAGGCATCAGTGGTTGAAGAAAAAAATTTACATATATTAAGTTGACCTTAGTTGGCACACGGACACACACAAAACACACTACTAAAGGTGTATCTGTTCAGTGGTTTAAACTCATACAATGCTTGTAATAATAATAATAAGAGGACGATTTGTATAGCGCCGTTTTTGTTAAAAATCACATCAAGGGCGCTGTACAAATATTAATTCCTATTCTTTATCTAATTATGTACAAACAGACACAGAAAACATACTTACCTGGCAGGTCGCTTCAGATGAACAATGTTTTATTAGAAAATTTAAGTATAGAGATGATAGTTGGATGCATTGATGGGTTTCAACCGCTTTTAAAAAGGAAATAAAGGGAGTAGCTATGTCGATAGATTCATATAGCACCGATAGATACCATAATACCCGGCTCCTCTGAGATTCCACGGAACCAATGAAAAAATGAAAACAAAAAACATGAAACCTTATCTTAATTTTGACAATTAATTTATGTTTTAAAGTTCATTGACGACGGATTGGCGTTACCAGCAGATTTTTTTTTACCTATACGTGTTAGTAAAGAAGTTTTTAAATTTCATGATCCCTATCTATTGTCTGACGTTTGAAAGGTTTTAAATGGCAACACAAATATGCCTCGTAGGAAAATCAAAGAAAATTTAAAAGCACAGTGATACAAGTGCATATGTTTTACTTTAAGTAAACGGTGTTCAAAAATTAATGGTACTTTTCGAAAGGATACGACTCTACATCATATACAAAAATAATTTTATTTTTAAACTTTTGTTATTATTTAACGATTTGCAGGTAACATAATTCCATGGAAAGGCGATTTTATTATTTTATTTCTGAAATTTTATGTTTTGAGATAACCATGTATAAAAGAACAAAATTCAATTTTACAGATCAAATTATTAAAATATTAAAAAAAACGTATTAAAAGGAACCATGATGTTTTGTCTTGATTCTTTAAAACGAACTGTCAAACGCGAATATATGAAAACATGCCGTTTTGTAGTTCCAAGAAAATAAATATCTACAATTAAACACCAGGCTATACTTTCTTGCGGTATGAAGTAAAATGCGGACACATTAGTTTTTATGGTCTCTCATTATTTTAATGATGCATTGAAAACGACAGACAGAAAAAGCTATGTGAAGTTCATGGTACGAGTTTGACAGTTTTGACGAATGAAAATTCATGCTAAACCACCTCCCCGTTTCGCCCGTATTTTTAGCCCGTCGAGTAATCAATTCAATCTGTCAATTAATTCGGATCGAGCCAACGGTTAAGGCATCACTATGCAATCGAGCCGATAAAACGAATTCATCGTTTGCGAGTGTTTTAGATAGGGGTGCAGTTCGATCTGTATTTACCGGCAGAGAATGTATTATCACGATCAGCGCGGATCGATACGCGACGTCGGCCACTTAGCTCGCCGTCTGCCTCTGCCGGGAAGCGAGTGCGAGAAGCGCAAGCGGAGGGACCCGGCGAGTGTGTCGCTTCCTTACCCCCGCGCGCGGGCCATACATTGAGACTTATAGGCGGCATCCGATTCAGGGAAAGCGAATTAGTTGTGTAACTGTCATCCTAAATGTGGATTTATTTTCCTTATATTAGATTATACAAACCGAGAAGAGAGATACGCCGAAGGAAGCGGGAGGGGCACGAAGGAGAGTGGATTCTTTTGTTATTTTTTCTACCGGGGAAGCGGAGATGGAAAATCGGAAATTATCAACTATTTGTGGAGGCTAACTTTTGGGTGTGCGTTTTTTTTTTACAGAAATTGATTGATATGGTTCGTAATCGTTTAACGTCGATATTTTAATGACCTATTCTCATTTTACACTGACACGAACCATATGTATTACTGGAGTTTTATTTTATATTGAGTCTTAATTTGAATATATTTTTACAAAAGGAAAGAAAATGATTTGTTTAAAAATAATGATGATTTCTGAAGAACCCAGTTAGTTTTAGGTGAAAACCAATTTTGTGCATAAAGTTGCTAAATATTGCCTGCTTTTCGGCGTGAGTAATTATAAAATATTTCTTATTTTGCTAATTCCTTTAAATTGGGAGGTAAGTAAAACTACTATTTATTAATATGGGTTGAAATTTTATTAATCTGTATTAAGTGTAAATGATTATTTATTAATTAGATTACGATTAGTTGTTTACAGGTTCTGTTGCTGAGATTTTAAAAGTTTTCAATCTTATCTGTACAGGTGGCCAGGAGTGACCTAACGAATGAACGAATTATGTTTTTTAAAGGTAGCGACGATATCTACAGCAGATCGTCGACTAAATGATCGGTAGTTTAAATGCGGTCATAAATAAAAATTACATATAAAACACTATCTCTTAAATACCTAAAAATCCACGAGTAATTACGCATATTAATTAATACTGAATGTTTTCCATGCCAACCTTTGCTTTCTAGATTTGAAAATTTAAAATTCTTATTTTAAACTGTTGTTACGCGATTTAATTCTATAGAAATATAACTAAGCACTGAATACTTCTATGGACAGAATTTTTATTACCTACCATTCATAGTACACATGTGCTTATGTCAGTGATGCCACTGTGATTTATTCCGATATAACCATCAATGATATATAAGGCAAGAGAACACATCCCAAGGAACCATCCACATATATGAAAAAAAACCTACGATTAAACCAGTAAAATAAAACACATTTATAAAAAAGGCAAATTATTTTTGGCGTTTTTAAATTGAATGCTCAGTTTGTGAAATGCTTTTTTTCCTACTTGGCTATGTGTAAGTAGATTATGTTCGTGTATCCGGCTCTCAGATTGGCTGTGGAGTTATAAACAGAAGACAGACGGAATATGCTGCAAGTTTACGGTTGCTTTCACATATTAACTTTATGTGATATTTCCCCCAATATTTTTTATAGGGAGCGCTAAGAACATGCTACGTATGCGACGGGGCATCTTAGTACCGAGTTAAGTTTTGGTAGTTACCTCTCTGTTCCGGTAGTAGCTGGTAGCTTCGCCATATAAAAATATGGACATACTAAATATATACATCAGCTAGCAAGTCTTTTTTTGGTGGGGACATTATAATGCTGGAAATATATAAAAAGAGAGTCAAAGGTAAGACATCATACAGCCATTGAAGACTTCGATCGTTTTACCAATATAAGAATAAGAAGTACAGTGGTTTAACCATAGATTTTTAACAAATTGAATTGTTCATTAAACTTAATTTAAGGGTTAGTGCAATTCCTGAGCCAATCGGTCTTTAGTGTCTACCTTACACCGTATATTTAGTGTTAGGCGATGAGCTTTCATCTGCTGTATATTTGATGAATCTGTTTATTATTTTTAATTCAACGATGTCCTTTACAATAGCCATCGGTGTAAAGGTCCAAGAAACTAAACATTCAATCAAGAACTGGCAGCGATTGATGTGAAAGGGCTACAACAGACCATAATCTTATTATGTACAATTTTTAATTATTTTATTGAAGTTAAAAAAACATCATAGTAATATTTAATCATTGGAGAAGATAATATTAACATAACTTAAATAAAGCATGAAACCGAAATAATAAACAGAATATAAAACGATATCAGTCGCATCTGGGACTCGAACCCAGGGCCCCTGCCTTTCCGGAACAACCGCTTTACCAACTTAGCTAATGATACCAGTTCAATTTATGTCATCTTCATCGATATCATATCTCAAATTCAAGACTTTGTCAATATCATCCTCTATCATGTACTCTTAATCATACAACTTCTTTGCATCAGTAAATTGTTTTTTTTTCTGCATTATTTTAAATTTATTGTGTTCGAGTTTAATTTGTGGAACACCATATTAATTAAAAGATTTTTTTTATGACAACTTTGTAGTTAGGTATGATATCGACGAAGATGGCGTAAAGTGAACTGGTCTTATTAGCTCAGTTGGTAGAGCGGTTGTCCCGATAAGACAGTTCGATTCCCAAATGCGACTGATACCTTTTATTTTCGGTTTCGTGTTTCATTTATTGGTTAATATTGTCTTCTACAATGATTAAATATTATTATTTATTAAATTTCGGAACAACTCATTGAAGCTCATAAATCTCATTGTAATATGTTTTTAATCACAACAATATTAACAGGTATTAGCCAAAAATATATGGGAATTTATTGAAGGGGATAGAAACCTCTTAGAAATCGAAGAATGATACCGATAGAAATTACGGAACGGATTGGGGTAGCTGTTGCTCAGTGGATCAGAGCGCAAGATCCAGGAGAGACCATGAGGTCCTGTTAGTTGCTATTGTTATCTTTTTCTTTTTCGTGTCTTTTCGGTTTCATGTTTCATTTTGAGAGTTGCTAATAGTGTCTTCGATGATAAAAAAAGTTGTTATTTATTTGGTTTAAAAAAAACGGTTTAATCATGAAAAAAGTTCTGCTAGGTAGTTATTATTACGCGTGGCAGCTGTTTCGCCTTTCGAAGGCATGATCAAACTGTTGTGAAGCCACTTGCTAACGATCGATTTACATAGTTTCTATCTTGGTAGGTAATTATAATGAAAATCTTAAAATGTTTTAGTGTTTATCACCTATGCCCTTACGAATTTCCTAGAACATTGACGGTTATTTGAAATGTAAAAACCAATAAAAATCACGTCGATTTTAAGACAGATAAATGAAGTATTCAAAACTTCCCAAATGATGATGGACATAACACTGTGAGCTGAAATTAGATGCTTTGACCTAGAAAATTTACATATTCAGACACAAAACCTTGTACTCATTTCATGTTCACCATGATTGCATAGAGTATTTACGGAGGTTATATTGTATGTGCTGTATAGTAAATATTTATCAAAAAGTACTTCACATGAATATGCCATAGTCCGACTGGCTCCGGACAGTTGGAGGTCCTGTGCGGAATTAAAAAAAAGAATTTATTGTACACTGTGGCACCTAATATACTCGTATATGTTCTGCCATAATTTTGTAACATTGTTAAGTTAGTATATATTTTGCCCTGCTGAAGGAACGGTTGTTCCGAAACCGGTAAGCGTATAAAAGTAGTTAAAACAAGAGTTTTTTGTTTAATTAAATAATAATGGATAACCACGATAGCTTCATACAACAGTGTAATATTATTACATTTTTCCGTTGAATTAAACAATATTATTATTATTCTATATTTTTTGTCCCGCCTATATATATATATTTTAAATAATCTACATAGTAATAAGTAAAAATATGAAAACTTAGCAAGGCTAGATAATTTTAATCTTCTTGTGCTAATTTTCCAACAAAAATCTCTCGGGTCCAACGAGCGTAAACTGGCGAGTTTCTTTATTTCTGAGCATGTAGATCCAATTTACGATACATAAGTTATTTACGCCCCAAGTTAAGGGCGTAAAGCTCCCGACCGGATAGAGGGCCATAACATTTAATATAACCGTCGCACGGACGAATTTGCATACTTCGACGGCGGCAATAAAATATTTTTCTCAACACAAAATATACGCGCGTATCGGGATACTTCTTCGCCTCGCGATTTTTCACGTTCGCAGCTCGCGCGCCTGACATTGATAAAATATGTATCCCGACTTTTTAGCATATCATTATGTGGACCGGGAGATTATACTATTTAGATTGCGCTTAGCGATTCTGCGTACGAGTATGTACAGAGCATTGAGATTTTATTGCGTTAAAATTGTGGAAAAACGTGGCCGAGTGGTTAAGATCCCCGGCTTCCGATCCGGGGGTCGCTAGTTCAGATCTCGGAGTGCGAAAATAATTTTATTCAATTTACACGATATGTGCGACAAGTTCCAGAATGGTTGATATTCTCAGTTTCATCCTGGTGAAAGACCGCTATTAAAAATCGAAACGTTCCTTGAAACAGCTTTAGCCGTATTTGGTGTCCAGATACTCTCTAGATAAGATCCAGGTACTTTTGAACCATACTCTTCGGCATTTTCTTCCAATCTCCACCCATTTATCATACCCCAAAATGGGGATACCATAGGAATAGGTACTGCTATGCGCAGTTGGGAGTATTGTGTTCGGGGATCAGATCTAAACAGTCCAGTATTTGTCAATCGTCTCCATCCACACGTTTTTTCCCTCCCCACTACCTATCCTTCCTATCAGCCTTGCAACATATCCCAGTTGGGGTTACCATAGTCCTACCGAATCTGGGAAGCAGGGTACTATGTATTTATATTAGATACTGTCACACATTTTAAGGCATTCATTAATATGAAACTAAACCAAAACCCGAAGGAAAGAAGTAGAGTAGAGTACCAAAGGGCTGCTGCTATTACAATGTGGTTTTTCTAGAGCTCGGTTGGGAGGGTCATCAGATTTAATTTATTCAGTTCTCTATCCAATATACAATATAAATTTTCATAATTTTTTAAATTAAGAGATGCCTCAAAAGATGTGCATAGGAAAGAATATAAGAAATGTATTCATTTAAAAAATTACATATTCGTAATTGAAGTGGTTTACCATATATTATTAAAAAATATATATATCTTTAGCTAGCTAAAACGCACGGAAAATCGAAAAAAAAGAAAACGCTGTTAATAATTTTTTTAAAGCTTTTATACTTATTAATTAATATAAAAAGGAAACTATTTTATTCTTCCCTACTAGGACAATTTTTATATTTTAGAATTTTTTATTATAAGTTTTATGCGAGTTTTAAACCAAAGTAGAGTCAAATCATTTTAAAGAGCGCACGTTTGAATGTATTTGTGCACACCGATGGTGGTTAAATGCGGTTTACTTACTTCCAAAGCATCAGATTTCTTCTTCATTAAAACTGCCAAAATATTGAGAGTCAATAATATATAGTGCAGGTTAAAAAATACTGTTAATAAGTTTTAAACAAACTGACTTTTTTTTCTTAGGTATTTAGTTTTACAGGTAACGGTGGAGCTGAAATAAGGGTTTCTTCCAGATAGAAAGAAACCAGTTTTCTGTTTGCAAACATTTCAAGCAGACAAGAACCCCTTTTGTTCACGAAAAAAAAACATACCCGTAACGATCAGAAATTAGTTTATCAGAAACAACAAAAACTATCGAAGGAGCTCTAATACTTGCAGAACTTAAAAATAACATTATTAAATTTGATTTACATTAAATTAAAAAAAAGAGCTATAGCGTAGTGAAAATTTTACAGGAATATCTGTGTGGAATTTGTAGCTGATCGCAAATATTTTTGGTGATGTGTTATCAAACTTCTGATTGTCAGGTATTTGAAACGTGTGTTTTTTTTAACTCGAATTAAAACACAGAATATATGCAAGTATTTTATCTGCATACTCAATGACACGTCACGAAGTAGCAAAGAGTTTAATGCGCCGTGTATTGCAATTCATGAATAACATCTATTATATTATCGTATTGAGGTATAGATCGCGTAGAACTTGTTATTGCAGATGTTGTATGTTTTTGAACCCTGTCTATGTAAAATAATTGTTCATCTTGCCTGGATGGGGTTAGAAAAACCAGCACCACTTTTTAAATCTGTACTTGTCATTCGTTCTATTCTTATATCACACCGGAAGACGAAAAATATCATATCGGAATTACATGGTTCCATTTGATAGGGCAATGCTGTGAGATAATGAGAATTGAAGTTACTCTCCTTAGAGCACCTTATGGAACCTTGTTATTCCGAGGGGTCGCCATGTCTACTTTAAAAAAAATTGTGTTTAATATGGTAAATTGTTTTTAATATGGTAAATTGTGTTTAATATGGTAAATTGTGTTTAATATGGTAAATTGTGTTTAATATGGTAAAATTTTATATTGATTTCAAGCAAGCAATAACGGGTGTTCAGAACAGTCGAACATTGGCGTAGGTGCAACACGTAAAATTTGTGAAAAATAGTAAAAATTATTTTATCATAATTCAAGAAAAAAAATTATAATTGACGCAGATGATGCATTCGTGTGTATTATATATATATATATATATATATATTATATATAAATGTTAATTTTTTTATTTTTTTATTATTACAAATTTTATGTAGTTTAAGTTTTCGGTATACCTTTTTAGTTAAGTTTTGAATTCCATTAAGTTGTTATTAACAAGTCTTATTTTTTCCTGTAATTTATTTAAGTATTTGTAATTTTGTTGACCTAAAGTCTTTCTTACGTATTGAAATCGATAATATGTGCTTTCGCTTGAGATATTTTTGGTGTTTCTGAATGGTTCAGTTTTATTTTCAATATATTTTTATATATTTTTAAATTTTCGTGGTATAGGAACAGAGTATTTAATTTTCTTACACGACTAATTAATAATAAAAATTAGTCCTCTCAGAGTATGTATTTATTTATTTATTCCCATCTTGGGGAAAGATTACGAAGCTACATTCAGATAAAAATCACATTAATTTGTATGTGTTAATTTATCTAGAACCACCAACCCGGTTTCTGTAGAATCATACACAAAGGTATGTCAACATAAATTAAGTCATGTACGTACATACAGTTACGGCATCACATTTAATAATCTCCCATCATATACTCGTAGTTCTGATGCAATAATTTTCATACAAAGATTTTGATGCTGTCCGTGCGTTTTTTCATGTGAATACCGCACGAGAGTTCCAACTGCCTGGAGCTAGTGGGACTATGGCATGCACAATTGGGGTACGTTGCGGGGCTAAAGGGAGTTAGGAGGGAAGGATATGGGAGAGAGGAAGGTTTGGAAGTAACTGACTATTCATACCCAGTCATCAAATACGGCTAAAATATTTTCAAGCAACGTTCCGATCTGAACGGTGGTTTTACATCAGGGCGGTACTGAGAGTATATGTATACCTCTCAATCTTATCACCACTATGGCAGAACCATTCGATAAGGTGTGTTCACATAAATATGATGTACAAAAAGTTACAACGTCTCACTTAATGTTTCATAATACAGTTCCTCATTTCCAAAACAACGTAATATTGTGCAGATTTTGATGGCGTCTAATGATAATATTTATTTAACGGGCGTTATTTAACAACTAATAACTGATAACAATAACCGGCTCTCGAAAGAGGTACACAGATACGCCAGGGTCAGATTTCACATCAGATTAACATAAATAAAAAATGACGATGAAATCCCTTGTTTTTAATTTACGAGTGCCTACTTAGCACCCCATCCCAGCAATCGAGTGGCCGCCCGAGCGAACAAGTGCACGCGCACGCCCGCCTATTATCGCCGACCCCCGAAGACTTTCCAAAGTGAAGGGTTCATTGTCCAAAAAAAGTCCACCCCGCTCCACTTGCTACCCCCGACCCTTCTTCCCCCACCCATTTCCACCGCTACAATTCCCTTCACTACCCGCCGTATCTGCCCGGGGAGTTGCTCTGTTTTGCCCGAGCCTCTCGGGACTACAGCACGGCTAATGCATTTTTATATGAAGATTAACCCTTACACCTTTTTTCCAACACATTTTGTACAATCGGTGATTATTTGTTTACGGGAGTTATTATAACATTCTAACTGGTTTTTAATAGAATCTGTCAATAATATGCAGAGATGTCAAAAATCGATACGACGACCTCCGTGATCGAGCGGAAAAGATCATCGACTACGAAGACGGCCTCCATGGTCGAGGGGTAAAGCTCTCGACTACGAATCCTAAGGTCGCGGGTTCAAATATTGGCGTGCGAAAATAAATTTTATTTAATTCATTAATTTAATTTGCGTTGTTTCACAATTAATTAATTAAAAAAAATAAATTATATATTTGACACGTTCCAGAGTGGAAGATACTCTCAGTATCGCCCTGAATTGAAACGTTGCTTGAAATGGCTTTTAGCCGTGTTTGGCAACCAGATCTGAATAGCCAGGTATTTCCCCACCTTTCTCTCCCCCATCTCCTTCCCCTCCCCACTATCACCAGCCTCACAACATTCCCCAATCGGAGATGCCATAGTCTCACTGGCTCTGGACGGTTGGGAGCAGTTGGGACTCTTGTGCGGTATTCACATAAAAACATACAGAGGCCAGGGTGCCCAAATAAATAATATATAGTTATTTTGTGGTATTTTATATATAAAGGTCAGCGCTAAAAAATACGCACTTCATAGTATGGTGACGCAAAAAAAATACGAATAATTTATCCATAAATTCTAGAAGGGTAGTTAGAAAAACGTATAAGGTCTCCAGTGAAAAAGGGTCTTAGACTGTAAGCTTTTAAGATCTATATGAAATACGTCTTCGAATTTTAGGTAAAACATTTAAAAATGTATTCATTGGGTTTCAAACTGCGCCCAATGTAAACATGTTAAGTATTATAGAATTTAAAAGATAACCGTTCAAGGATTTTTGTCACTTGAATCCTTAGACATTTTAGAATGTACAGAATTTATAGATAAATTATTAATGTAGCATTGCGCCAAAAAGTAACGTTTGGGGCCATTCTTTAGCGCTGAACCTTAAATATAGATAACTGCTAAGGTCTACTGTGATTCACATACGCATTAGGATTCTTATGTGATAATTATTCAAACATTTAGGCACGTACTCACGTTCAAATTGATAATGTGCATCCTATATAAACATGCATATAAGTCAGAACCTCCAAACAGTTCAATTTCTTATCGGAATGTTTCTAGATAAGTTCGTGTCTTTCTCTCAAAAAGATTGTCTGGTAAGGAAATTTTCTCCTTTGCAACCGTTGGCACCTTCAAAGAGTTATCCAGTTTTCAGACAAGCTCCTGAAATATCTCATCTGCCCCCATATTGAGTTATTTTTCAATTGAACACAATGAAGAATTCTCTTGTCATTTTCGTAATGTTCGTGGTGACGTGTGAACTCGTTACTTTGGCAAATGCTGTAAGTTTTTAATTATTAGATTGGAAATATGTGATTTATTTATACCCCTCGATTATTAACGCTAATATGCCCTTTTACATAGGAAAATGAGAGTGGAGAAAGTTTCGATGACAATGAAGATTCTTTGGATGACGTAAGAAATACTCTGTACATTTACCGGATATATTTAGAAAGTTTATCTTTTGGAACAAATAAATGAAGTGTCTAGAAGAACAACCAATGAAACTGCAAAGAAGACAAAAAAAAATGCATCTGACTTTCCGTACACAATATACAGTATGCATTGTCAATTGTCTAATATTTAATAAACAAAAAATCTCTGTTGATACCTTAAATAGTGTTATATTATTCACATTAGTGTTTTAATACTTAGGTATATATTTTAAAAATCAATGAAAGTTTGCTTGTCCTCGATGTTCTCGAAAGTTTGGGATGAAATTAAATATTCAAATAAATGTTTCTTTATTAATTGATAAACTAAAGTTTTTAAAAACTTAAGACAAGATTTTTGTGCATAGCGCAAAGGGTAACAATTATTTTTATAAACAATAATTATTAGCCTGAAACACTCATCCAAATTGAAAAAAACCTTTCCGAGCAAAGATAAATGTCGCCGACAGGACTCGAACCTGCACCCTTCTGATGTTGATGTTTGATGCGGGTTTTGATGCGGGACGTAGCTCAACGGTAGAGCATCTGACCGGACATCAGAAGGGTGCAGGTTCGAGTCCTGTCATTTGCTCGGAAGGTTTTTTCAATTTGGATAGTGTTTCAGGCTAATAATTATTGTTTATAAAAATAAATGTTTCTTTATTTGGAGATAGTTACATTCGCTGTTAAATCAATTATTGTACCCGAGCAAGGCCGGGTACACATCGGCTGGTTAGTTCATAAAAAAATATTTGGGGAAAGAAGTAGTATGTGGTAATTTATCTATTTTGTAGGAAACTTACAAATCTTTCAATCCTACACCTATATGTGAAATTTTAAGGAGCTGAAAGTACTATATAATTTTTTTCTCTAAAAATCTAATGACCATTAGAGTATACCTATCTGAAAATAATTTTTTGATCCGCATATAGCATGAGGTTTGATGTAAATTTTCAAATAGCATCAAACACCAATTCCTACTTCGTCGACTGTGCCAATCAGCATGTCGATCTGAAGTAAAAAAATGGTGGATATACCCACGTATACATATTTGGTATTCACTTGGTTCTTTGTTACAAAATGCCAATTAATGTGCTCACGATTTCAATACTTTCAGCCCCACTAATTTTAGGGTTGATATCACTTTACCTTAATCAAGTAAAATGCACAGCTGCCTTAATAAATAGTAGCGTATTAGACCCGGCTGGATTTTTCCACATCGTCCTGGACTGGAAGTTCCAAGCCGCACATAAAGGAATGGCGAGTGGTGCGAAAATTCAGCAAAATATTAAAATTGTTTTTAAATCATTTGCCGAAATAGATTATGCGTATACGGGAGACACAATATTTAGTATTAATATTAACTGCTAATCCAGAGATCGCGGGTTCAAATCCCGGTATGCTAAATAAATTGCATGAATTTATTTTGCGTTAAATTAAAATTAATTATTTAAAAAAAAAAAATTAGGTACCTTCCTATATTTGCGGGGCCTTCCAGAGCGGAAGATACTTTCAGTATCGCCACGGTGAAAGACAACGATTCCGAATCGAAACGTGGCTTGAAATAGTTTTAGCCGTGCTTGTTGACCAGATTTGAATACCCTGGCATTTCCTAACCATCCTCCACCCCATTTCCTTCACTTTCTTACTGCCGTCAGCCTCATAACATACCCCAAAGAGGGATTCCATAGTCCTACTGACTCCTGACAGTGGGGAGCACTTGGAACTCTTGAGCGGTATTAAATATCGTATATTTGATACTTGTAAAATTTCGATATCATGCTCATTACTTGGGATTACCAATTAATGGTGAATGTAAATAAGTCCAAATAAATAAGTAAGTCAATAGCTAATGGTGAATGTAAATAAGTCCAAAGTCATGGTGTTTGAAAGAAAGAGTACGAAAACAGTATGCAATATAGTTGTGAATGATGAATACTTGGAGCAGGTCAATGAGTTTGTGTATTTGGGAAGTATGTTTACGAGAGATGTAAAGACAGATAGGGATATTGAAAGAAGGGTGAATGCAGGAAACTCCATTAACGGAGGACTGAACGCGGTTGGCGCAAACAAAAAGTTGTCCAAGGAAGCGAAGCTAGCAGTCCACAATGGAGTGCTGATACCAACCTTGATGTATGGCAGTGAGGCATGGAACTGGCAGAGGAAGGATGAAAGTAGACTGAATGCTGTAGAAATGAGATCTCTGAGACGAATGTGTGGTAAAACCATGTATGATCGAGTGAAAAATGTTGAGATTCGTAAAGAATGCAAGGCTGATGTAAGCGTAGTGAGCAAGATTAAGAAAGGGACGATTAGATGGTTTGGGCATGTAGAGCGAATGAACGAAGAAAGGAGTGTAAGGAGAATATATGACGCGAATGTGAATGGAAGAAGAGCCTGGGGACGCCCGAGGAAGACATGGCACGATCAAGTGAATCAAATACTCGAGTCGGGCCATGTCAGAAGTCGGAATAACAGAAGAGAATGTATGAGGCGTTGTATGAATGTGAATGAAGCAAGAAGTGTATGCCAATATCGAGATGTTTGGCGGTCCGTCCTCTCTGACTACCCCTGCGGGGAAACGGCGTGATGGTTAGTGTAACGTAAATACTGACCCCGCGTCTATTATTATGATTATTGTCTACGGAAGAGATTCGTGAGAAAATGTCTATGGGAGACATCCGACGGAAGGAGAGCGAAGTCAACATGGCGTCGGATATAACCTGACACGAGCGGTGGAGCTCGACGTGATTGAAGGGAGTGATATGTGTTAGTTTCTTTTCTTTTCTGTTTGACGCCAACGAGCGTCTACCCAATCTACCCAATCTACCCAATCTACCCGAAGTGGGTATGTTTTTTAATCACTGATGGCCAATTCGTAAAGCGGTGAAATCCAACCGCGCGTGCTTGGCGCGTTGGAGGTAATCCTTGTGGAGGATGTGAATGGATACGAGAGTCGGTGGCTGTATCGACGACCCAACAGGACCTAAGGTAGCATCCTCACCTATCATTGCCTGAACCGGGAGAAGCTGTGGCGGATGGCGCTGCCGAGAGTCGTCACAGACCTCGCGGATGGTGATCGTGGAAATCGGCGAACATCAGGAGTGTAGCGGCCTTACCTGATGCTGAGAATAAGAATCCGTCCACAACAGCCATCTCTTTATTCTTGAAATGGTTTCGTTTCAAAATTATTCCTCCTCTCTACTCTTCCATTTTTCTTTAACATTACAATCTGGTTTTAGAGCCAATAAACAATATGCTTTCCCTTAAATAGGGTTTTATTTCTAGTATCATGATATACATTCCACTTCCCCATCATATACATCAGATTCATCCACGAATCCTGAGATGAGTCGAACAATAGCCGGAGAGTGCTACATTAGTTAGTTAGTTAGTTACCAATTAGAAGGTAATTATTTTACGCTTTTGTTGACAAGAGTTCTAGATTCATATTTTTTGATTTCCTATTTTGAATATTTCCCTGCATAGAGCAAGACAGGGCTCTCACGAGATTTCGTCAGCCACTAGAAGTCGCGGGCATCGCTATTTTAGGTTAGACCAAAATTGTCAATTTTAGAAACTGTGCATGGTACATTTAACTCAATCGGTGTACCTTAAATTGTAGCGTCATCAATCAGGACGGCCTTCTGGTGTCCAGCTTTGCAAATTAAGCTTCCAAATGTTTCACACATTCTCTTTAAGGATCATAAAGTATCATTTGAAGCTTTCCTGGTTCTCTCCCCCAATATGTATTGACAAATTATTTCAAGAAAAACAAATCAATTTTCAAAGGTTGTTGGAAATAATTCTTTATCAAAGTTGTTATAACCTTAGAATGTTACAATTTACTTTGTATTGAAACCAAATTAAAAACATATTCACATATTACTATTAATGCAGCAGTAATCTTTTTTAATTCCATATTTTTTTCAAGTTCTTATGTCTGCCTCCTACCAATTAGACTTGAAATAAATTTCAAGAAACTTCCAATAAGATCCCAAATGGTTTGGCGTCTGGGCACGAAGGTCCCGGCGTTTCCATCATTTCTTCCATATGGGGCCTGTGAAAAGAAAACATATTATTAATTCTTCTCCAAGAAAAGTCAATTAACCAAATGAAATAGCTTCAATCCATAAAACCGTATACGTCCAAAGAAAACAAAGTGAGGCGGCTCGTACAGAAATCGTCAATTTGCATCCATTGCTAGACGCAATTTTGCGATTACAGCATGTATTGAACATATGCGTTTAAGCGGATATTGAAGCGTTAATTCAGACACGAAGTATATGGTTAGTGGATGGATGGTACAAAGTAGCGGGTTCCCATCTAGGTGTCGCGGGCCCAATTCTATGATAGCTAAATCCTTCCCCATAGTACAATAAAAAATTGTCTCTTGTAAGTAAGTCTTGTAGTTGAGAGTTAGGATTTCAAATTTTGTTAGGTTTTTCGAAACCCTTGAAGGTTTGTCTTCCATTTAAAAAATAAGAAATAATTGAAGAAAATTCTCACCCCAGCTGCCAACGTAATGAAGCCAAACACCACCACACAAATTACGAATTTGAAGAATGTCGAATTCATAACTTTGATTTGAATAAGAGCTGATATGAAGAATATATGAGATCTTTCGGTAGCTTGGCTGAAGACAAGAATACTATCTGAAGCGTCCTACCGCTTATAAAGGAGAAAAAATTCTAGCCAGACAATCTTTTTGACACATCTGCACGCACTCCCGTTCTTATCAATAGATTGCAGTTGCATTATCTGGAATACATTCCGATACGAAGCAAAGATGACGACTTTGCTGTTTCAGCAAAATTTCGCAATCTGCTGACAGCCATATTTTTAAAACGTGACTTTGTCCCTGTTAGAACTCACATCCCAGGGTATGAACATTGCACTTTTTTATCTACATACTCGTATATAATCACACGCAACGAAGTAGCGAGATAGGATAGTGCGCCACACGTTGCAGTCCGGTGATTGCATAATATCTTATCTTGTCTCACATAAGAATAGATCACGTAGTAATTGTTGTCGATGCATATTTTCCAACCCCGTTCATGTACATCTTTTCTTGACGGTTCGAAAACCAATTCTAATATAAAACTTCATACCTACTATCTATCACCTGTCTTCTACTTGTATCTTTAGAATCAGAGCTTAAATTAAATCAGACAAAAATTTAAAACTCCATGGCTTATGATAAATATAACGTGAGATCTAAATATGGTTACGTTGATCAAGTAATTCCACCAAAAAAATGTGCAAAGTTCCTGACATGTAATTAGGAAGCTGTGCCTCGACTCGACAACATTTTCAAACAGGGATTTCCCAGTCACGGGGTTTATCTTTTTTATGATATATTAACCTAAATGTTTCGGTGAAGCTGTACTATGTTGATAGTATTAGTTCTATTTCTCGATATATATTTTAATATTCAAATATACTAACTCCATATAGTATGCTTGTAATACAGTTGTATCGCCTGTTACCTTCCACTCTAATCAGAAAAATAGAATAGTATTCACTTATCTAATCATCATAACAGAGGGGCTGTTTCATAACAATAATTTTTCTCAAATAATCGTCTATGCGTTCGTTGCATCGCTCAAATGAGACACGAGGAGTACGTATCAGCAACGGTTTATAAGGGTTAAAAATGCTTGTAATACAGGAAAAAACGCTTGTTACATTCCACTCCAATTAGAATAATATGATAATAGTTACTTATCCAATCATCGTAATACAGGGGCTGCTTCATAATAGTAATTTTACTCAAACAATCATCTCTGCGCCCATTGTGTCGATCAGATGAGACACGAGACGAAGAGAACGTATCCGCAACGGTTTACAAGGCCCTTGGCGTTAATCGAACGCGACCGGATTGCGTGCGGCGACGCCACCGTGCCACGCGTGCCCGGCACGTGCCCGGGCCCCGGACGGACCTGGACACGTGCGTCTAATGTATCAAATTTGTATTACGAGCTCTTTCAATTTGTATCGGAAGGAATTAATGTTATCACAAGCGGGCACCTACGCCCGGAGGTATGCTAACGTGAGAGAATTTGGGCAAAAGGTTGGATGATTTGAAAAAAGGATTCTAATAACACCAAAAAATATACCTGTTTTTGTCTTTTTTTAAAATAAAGACAAACATTCCGAAGAAACAAAAAAAAACCTGTAGATATGTGATTTCTTCCTACTACGGTCATTATAAGCCGGAAATATTGATTGTGCAATGATGGTGCAAAAATTGCGTCGGAATTGCGCATCCCTGAAAATTCCAATTCACGACAGTCAACTCTTAGATCTGCGATATCATCAGCTATCGGAAGGTTGATAGAACCAAAGCGCACACCAGATACTAAGTTCGTTGAACGTTCTTTCAGTGTATTATGCCATAAAGCCTGGTATAAGCTGCCATATTCTCTCAGTGTATTACGCCATAAAGCCTGGTATAAACTGGATTGATAAAAGACTCGAGGGAATTCAGAGCGAAGCTTAAAACTCATATCTTCGGAAATTCATATCCACGAACGTTACAGTTGCATACCCAATTTACATAGCGCAGCTAGTCGCTTAGTACCCACCTAAAGTAGTATACAGAAAAATACAACTTTTCACAGTCTGCGACATTCTAAATAACTATAATTTTTTGTTAATGTAAATAAATATCATCGAAAAAAACAACATATATTTCAGAACCTCGAGAATATTTTTTTTTGCTTTCTTAAATCATTCTTTTAAAACCCTTTCTTAAGCCCTAAACTATAAAAAAAACATAAATATTAATATTTTAAATAAATACTATCTCTTCTTTAGCCACTAACCTTCTAATAAATATAATATCAATAACAAATAATATTTAAACATTTCATGCACTGTGCAGTGTGTTCTAATATTGTGTCCGGTGCGTTCAAAATCATATTTTCCAAAGCTCAAACTTTACGAAATAAGGTACTGATCTGGAGTGACCTGCCAGGTAAGTATATGTCTGTATCTGTTTGTACATAACCCTAGCAATAATATTAGTATAGCGCCCTTGAGGTGATTTTTCACAAAAGCGGTGCTATAAAAATCATCCAATTATTATTATGGTGAACTTAGTAAATAATCTGATATTAAAACGCTTTCATTGCTAAATTCGTCACATTTTCCTTGATTTCGTTGGAAGTTCGTATTGTTCGAACTGTATTTATATTTATATCCAACTAGCTGAAATACTCGGCGTTGCCCGGGGTTATACATGTTTTGTAGTAAAGTTTTGTGGATGCGATATGTTTCCCCTACCCCTACTCTTTAATTTTTCTCTTATTTTGATGGTCAAGCATGCAAATTTTCATCAGGTACCAAAATTCTACTTTAATAAGTGGGAAAGGGGGATGAGGGTGATTTTTCGAAAGCTCATGAAACAGTCTTATTTTGAAGGTCAAGTACACAAAGCTTCATCAAGCCCGTAATAAAACTGTAGATTTGTATAAAAAACAAACCCACTCACCCACAGACAATCTTCTTTATATATACAGGTGTTAAAATACGTACCTGACTTACTTTAATCAGTGATTCCTGAGCTTATTTGGAGTATAAAATGAGGATTGAATTTTAATCTCCAGTTACTTTCTTTCTTTCTTTCTTTCTCCCCTAAAAACATTAAAAACTAGTACGTATATAAACAGTGAGGGTCACAGTGGGAGGTTGGGCGTTTACCCGGCTGAGTGACCAGTAATGACATTAAACAATTGTTTTGTTTGAATTTGAATACATATTTATTTAATTTAAAAATAATTTCATCGGAGAACAAAATTTCATTTACATTTTTTACTCCAAATTAGGTCAGGAATCACTGGTTAATGTTTGTCAGTTAGGTCCCTTAACATTTTGTATAGAATATGAACGTTACTGAAACTACACAGAAGGATATATGTTCCAAATTTAACTGTAGAATTTAATTGAACATATGAGAATAATTACACGAAAATCAGTAGGCAATATTCGCGCGCAGTGAAGTGCGCTTCCTGCATCGTAAGCAGTGCCGCCGGTATCATATTGGTTTCAGCGTCAAAACATCCCCCGCGCGGAACATTCAATTGGGCATGAAAGTCTGCGGCAACTCTCCCGCTTCCTGGCAACGGTTGCGGCCCCCGTACTTGAACGCGGTGCGGGGTGCTTCAGTGTTGTCCTTTACCCCAACCGATTGCTACTTGCCCGCTGAAGGGTGGCCGAAAAACGATTGTTAAACTAACTTACTAACTATGACGTCATTTCCACGCAGTGATAGGCAGAATGGAAGGACTAAAAGACACAATTCGGTCATGGCACACATTCCTTGCATCATTCAAATTCTCTAGGCAAGATCCGACAAAAGTATTTGATTCGGGCGTCCCCGACTTCTTCTTTTCACATTCGCGTCATGTATTCCCCTCACTCTTTTTTCGTTGTCACCCGCCGTCAATTTTTTTTAACTTTATCTCCACTCAGGAGACCCCGAGGAAAATAATTTTTCTCAGGGTCTATGAGGATCCTGTGTGGGAGGTCTTTTTGAGGAGAGGAAGGAGTGAACATGGGTCTCGGCGAACCCATGTGTAGGAGGGAGAAGACACAGAGGCCGGTAAATGATTCCACAGCCGGGCTGTTTAACCAAATAACGAGTTGTAGAAACGACCCGTTCTCATGTGACAAATCATCGAAGCTAGGTGCTTCAAAACCTTCCACTTCCCATCTCCTTCTCTTCGCCACTCACAACATACCGACATTGGCGATGCCATAGTTCCGCTGGCTCCTAACAGTCGGGTGCAGTTCCAGTAAAAAAATAAGAAAAGCGTCCTTAATCTTATTCATTACATCATTACTCATCTTTAGGAAAATCTATGTGAAGAAGATGAATGGGAGTATGGAGATAAATAAGAGAGCTTGGATTTAAGATGTACATACTCGTAGATAGAGATACAAAAAAAACTTACGAAAAAATAAGAAAAAAATTACGCGAACTGTTCTTAAGATAATATAAGAAAATTTGTTATCTTTGGCCGTGGAACTCTATCGTATTTTACTACTTCGCTGCGTGACATTATGTATTTATGTAGATAAGATGCTTGACCGTTAGTCTAATTAAGGGAAAAATCACGTATCTATGACGAGACAATCAGAAGTTTGATAACGCATTATCATTGAAAACTATGCAGAATCATCAAAAACTTGGCATTTTTAGTTCGTGCGGAATGCAGTCCAGATAAATGTGTGGTCATGAGTCGAAAAGATTGTCTCATAAGGAGAATTCCTCTTTAAAACCTCTAGGGTCTTTTAGACCGTTACCCAGTCTTGAACCAAGGTCCTGAAAGTTTACATCTATTCTCTTTATTTTTGTCATGTTTGTTGCGGAGTGCATTTTATTTTATTTTTTCTTAATATTGTTTATTCATTAATTTTTAAGTACAAAAATATTTTATATGATTTTCGATTGCCACACTAAACACATGTCCGCATCATAATGCAGTTACATGTCAGTTACAATATATACTTTTCCATATCAATCGATACATATATACACATACACACACGTATATACATACACATATACGAACATTCATAATACGTATATATTAAGTAATAGTGTAATTAATATTCTGAAAACCTGGTTCTATATAAATTTATTATATTAATTACCGAAAAAACTTATTATATACCTTATAGCCTGACGGAAAATCCCATAAATATCAACTTTGCTATTAGAGTTCATAACAGAAATTGCCCCCTGGGACATACAAGTTGCGATTCAAATTATATTGATTTATCTAGTAAAACAAACATAAAATTTCTCGGAATTATAATATATACTAATATTAAATGGAAATCTCAAATAAATTCAACTAAAGGTAGAATGAGAAAATTAATTAATGTATTCTTTAGATTCAGAAACCGTAGAAATTATTAAAAGATATTTTCTTTGCATTAGCGCACTTAGTGTTAAAATACAGGATCGCTGGGTGGGGAGTTCTTATAAATCTTACTTGACATAGGACAGAGAAAAATTACGAAATGTTACAAAAAATATTTTAAACACCCCGAAAACCAAAATCTTTATATTTAAAAATGAATGTTCGTCTGTTTGTCTGTCCTTGATTTTATGGAAAATTACTCTACGTGCTTCGCTGAAAATGGCACAGTTTGTTCTTATTAGTGCCGGGAAGGTTTGGAGAGTAGTTTGAATGAAATGCAATATGTAAAACTGTTTTGCTATAACGCTTTTAAATTAGTATGAAAAACATTTAACCCGCCATGTTGTATGGAGGTTAGCCCGCAGATAACACCACTCTGTTTAGCCACAGATTACATATTCAAAAGAAGATTTGTTTGGGTAGAATATTTTCAAAATTGTAAACACGAGTATGTACCTACTTAAGAACTTTTTTGTTTATAATATTTTGAAAAAATATATGTTTGGAAAGAAATAAAATTTTCAAATTGTTTCTTTGTTTAGAGATAGTAATAGTCGTCACAAGGCATTACTTTCGCTGCCAATTTAATTATGGCACCCAAACGACAAGCGACAATTCACAACTTTATAACTTTATAACTTTAAGGCCGGGTACACATCAGCTGGTATTATATAAATTAAGTTTTGAGGAGCCATGTTTTTAAAGAAAAGGTTCATCCCCTTTCAAATATCCAACTCTTAACACCAACAGCAAATTAGGGCAAACTACTGAATGGCTTGACCACGGTGTATAGTGTATTGAACATTTTGGAGGCGACGAACCAGAATTGACGTTGAGCAAATGTGGTTCTTGTCTTGGGGATGATGCATCCAATGTTCGATAATGAGGTAATTAATAATTACACATTTATTGAATAATTGATAACATTTCATTTATTTATTTATGAGATACAACAGCTTTTATTATTTACATTATTTGATAATGTGGACCTCACTGGGTACTATACCCGTGCTGAGATAATATTTATCTTGTTTTATGAAACTAGCGGGGAATTTATAAACAGAAAAAAACTGAATTAGTATAATTCCGGCACGATCCGTAGAAGTATATTCTCTCAGCATCGCCCTGGTGAAAGAGTACTGTTCAAAGGTTGCTTGAAGTGATTTTAGCCGCGTTAATTGACTTAGCCAGATACTTCGCAAACCTTTTTATTTTCCCATTTTCTTCCTCTTCTCACTCTCTTCAGTATCATTAAATACTCTAAAGTGCCGAGAAGACCATTGTAATGTATTAGAGTTCATAGTTTCATATAGATGGTACTGTCCGTCAGAAGGTTCTATGTGAGGGACAATTATTCCGCTCTCAAGGTCAGCGGCCAGACAGAATCTCACCATTGTATAGAAAGGAGCTTAACTTCCTGGCTATCCAAACGATTGTACATAATTACCGTGTAAAATGTTATTTAAATCAATAATAAATTAATTGTATTTATAATTTCTTCAAATATTTGGTAACTTTGTGGCATTATTAATTATATAAATTAAAAATATACTTTGTATTTTATTTAATTGTATTTATTTATTCCCGAGGATGGTAGCATTGCTATCGAAACATCTATAAATATTTACGTATTTTAATAAAAGTGGTGTATACAAAGTTTATTTTTAATTACATAATAAATTAATAAATTATATTTTAAGGAACAAAGATAAAGATATTATTTTAAATAAATCGGGGGTATATAAATTAATTTGTGACGATTGGAACTATTTTTATATGGGAATGCCAATTGCCAATCATATTTTAGAAACCAATCATTCATTTGATATAAATAAAAGTTTAAAATTTTGCATACAAATACAACCGGTTTACAATCGTAATTTTAGAAATAAGAAAAACCGTAAATAGTGAATTAAATTTAATAATTAACCAATTATTTTTTAAAAATAGCTATCTCTTGAATTTATTTTCATATTAATATATATATGTTATTTTTCGGACTCCTTTATGTCGCCCACAGGAGATGCGGGGTCCGAGGAGGTTAAATACTGTGTATATCACGCACATACTTATATAAATTGTATTTTTACAATGCCAAAGTTTAGATAGCGTTGTGTTTGATATCCACTGGTAGAGTGGTTAAGGTCGGAAATCCCCCGGAAGTCGAAGCACAGTGGTCGGGGTTGGGGTTCGACCACTTCCGGTGTTATTAGTGAGGAAATCACAATTGACGTCTGATTGTGAGTGATTTATGACTGGGACGTAATAACCGATGCTATTGTTTAATAACCGCCGGCCTCAATAATCGAAACCGGTGACATTTAAATATATTTAATAAGTTTTTTTATATCACATTGAAATTGTTGTAAATTGGAATAACAATAAGTGCCAAAATCATGATCAAAACCAAGGTAAAAATTTACTATGAATAAAAATTACAATCGTGTCTAGATTCTAGATCAGTGATGTGCAATATTTTAGCCGGAGGGCTAATGTATCAAGTTTCTATATGTACGCGGGCTGCAGGGGGTATGGTAAATACAGCTTGACATGGTTAACTTTGGCGTCGTCAGCGTAGATTTTTTGAAAAATGAGAGTACAGTATAAACGTCTCAACTGTCTGGAGTCAGTAGTCCTATTATAAACTACGCACCTACCTAAAAAAACAGAAGGGGAAAAATTTACATATGTTGATCATAATACCCGGAAATCCGACCGATTCTACTGGATAAGAAATATCAGTGTTCACTTTCGTTATTTTTTAAATGAATAAAAAAAAATTCTAGACCCAAGATCAAACCAATAAGTAGGTAATATTATAATGTTAAATTTTTATTAGAATAAATTAATGTACGAGTATATACATTTTTTTTCAATCATTGATGAAAATATTAACAAATCTCATAGGAAATATGAAACCTGGTCGCATTGTCCCATTTTCGACCGTTACTTTTTTTTCTGTGCCTTTTCTGTTTTGTATTTTCTTTTGGTTTTGTTACTATTACATTAGATGATTTAAGAAAATTGTAACATAATAAAGACTTCTTCTATAAATTTAAATTCCCTTTGTGTTGTCATTTTCAATAAAATGAATAAAAGTGATTTCTGTAAATCGCTATTTATATAAACATGTTTATATTTATATTTATTTAAGCAATATATTGTGTCTCCCGATGAGAGAAGCTTCGCTTCCAGAACATGTTGATGTTTATATTATGAATAATAGTGGTTTGCAGTTTGTACAAAGCATTTATTATTCATTTTAATATTATAATTGTTGAAGTAGCGTCCCCGTCTTCTTCTACCATTCGCTTTATGTCATAATATTCTCCTAACATTTACTCGCACTGCTTACATGTTCAAACCATCCCAACGTAATTTTCTTAATCTTGTTCATTATGCACAGCCTAGAAATCTTTTCGGATCTCCGTAATGAAATGTAATCCGGTAAAATATGTTTTTATCACCCGTACGCCTCAGGAATCTCATCTCCACAGAATTCAGTCTACTTTTATATTTCATTTACCAATTCCATGCATCTCTATCAAATATCAGTGTTTTATTCGGTGATCAGATAATTCATCACATGTATGAACTGGCACACTTTTTAAAAGTGTCATTAAAATTCAGAAAAAAAAACTAGCCCGAAAAACTAACATAACATAACTTTAACAATCGCGGGATGCAGAAAAATAAGTATTTCAATGCTCTTAAATTTCCCTACTAGAGCCTGTAAAAAGGTTTTTGGATATTTTTAGGCCAAGTTGTTTGAAACCCGCCACAATTGACATAGTCATGAATCGATGATAGTGCCATTCTGAGTTATATTTTTTTAACAATTGCTACTTTAAAACGCGGCCTTCGCTTTAGGCGAATTCTCGGTCTATTTCGGTATTGATCAAATTTCGACCAAGCACCAAGCATAGCATGGCTGTGATTTTTAATGGCCGATCATAAATTTGACATGAGCCTTGCATAACATAACGGCATCACTGTAGTGTTTGACGTCAGATCAAAATTTGGTCAAAAATTGAAACAGTCCCCACAAATCAGTGGTTAATGGGGAGCATTTTTTTAAGTGGTAACTGTCAAAAAACTAATCGCCGATTTGTGGCGATGTTAAATGTGAAGGGTTTCAATAGTTTTATTGACATATGGAAAAGTAACTTCATAACAAGATGCATAGGTACGTTAAATTAATTGAAAAAACTACTATTATTTTTATAAACAATAATTATTAATCTAAAACACTCATCCAAATTGAAAAAACCTTCCGAGCAAAGATAAATGTCGCCGGCAGGACTCGAACCCGCACCCTTCTAATGTCCGGTTAGATGCCAACCGGACATTAGAATGCGGGTTCGAGTCCTGCCGGCGACATTTATCTTTGCTCGGAATCAATTTGGATGAGTGTTTTAGATTAATAATTATTGTTTATAAAAATAATAATTGTTACCCACAAAAATCTTGTCTTAAGTTTTTAAGAACTTTAGTTTATCAATTAAGAAAAAAACTACTGACCGGATACCCCAATTTGTGCACACACCATAAAGAGCATGGACATGACGAACATTCAACTATTTATTTCTTTGAATTGGACAATGGCACAATATTGTGAAAAACTGTGATCTTCTAGGAGCTTGCCAGAAGGACTAAGATACCGTTCAAAGGTGCCAGTAGTTATAAAGGATACCATTTCCTTAGCGGACAATATTTTGACGTGAAGGCACGCACTTATTTGATTACATTCCGACACGGGGCGAAAATAATATCAAACTTCCGATCGCCATGTAATAGAAACGTGAGTTTCCTTTATTTGGACTAACGGTCAAGGATATAATCGTGATATCACGAATATATGAAGTAAAAATGATAGGAATTGGAACTGTTTTGAAGATTTTGGCTTGCATTTTTTGTACAAGATGCATGTCATCAATTTGAAGGTACGCGACTTGTTGAGATGATTAATTATTTTGTCAATAATTATGTTGGTGTGCGGAAATGCTGCTTGAAATGGCTTTAGCCGTATTCGATGACTAGATCTGAATAGTCAGGTACTTCCCAACCTTCCTCTCACCATATCCCTTCAGGCTAACAACATACCCCAATTGTGTATGCCAAAGTCCCACTGACTCCGGACAGTTGGGTTGGGAGCAGTGGGGACATTTGTACGGAATTCACATCTAAAAAATATATATAACATATCTAAATAATAATGTTCTTAAGTAGGCACCTACTTGTGTTTTCCATTATACTAATAAGAACAAACTGAGCTACTTTCAGGGAAACCGGTATAGTAATAAGGACATACAGACGTACTCATTTTTACATATAGAAATTACTATTGGTTAATATTATCTACTTTATCTACATAATCTACTTTATCTACTTTATCTACTTTATCTACTTTATCCACTTTATCTACTTTATCTACTTTATCCACTTTATCTACTTTATCTACTTTATCTACTTTATCTACTTTATCTACTTTATCTACTTTATCTACTTTATCTACTTTATCTACTTTATTTACTTTATCTACTTTATCTACTTTATCTACTTTAACTACTTTATCTACTTTATCTACTTTATCTACTTTATCTACTTTATCTACTTTATCTACTTTATCTACTTTATCTACTTTATCTACTTTATCTACTTTATCTACTTTATCTACTTTATTTACTTTATCTACTTTATCTACTTTATCTACTTTAACTACTTTATCTACTTTATCTACTTTATCTACTTTATCTACTTTATCTACTTTATCTACTTTATCTACTTTATCTACTTTATCTACTTTATCTACTTTATCTGCTTTATCTATCTAATTAAATGCGTTTTTACTTGCTAATATTTACAAATATTGTATCGATTGTGTTTTCCCATGGTAATATAATTTCTTCGTGCACATATTTGGGAAATTTGGATGTAATTGGTTTACCATAATCAACCAAAATGCAAAGCTGCCATAATAAATGGTAATGTGCTCATTGTTAGGCACGATGAATTTTTCCATATCGGTCGTGGCTGCAAATTATCCCATGGCTTATTAAGTCTGTGTGCGAAAATTAATAGACAGCTAGATGGTCATTCGAACAGTAAATTAGTCTTCATATCTGGTTAGATAAGACCGAGAAAAATGATATGGCATGGCATATTAAAAATACATTAATAACTGAGTCAATATTTATTAAAGTTTTAAATTTAGAATAGCTTTATAATACATATTAAATAGATAAGTAAGTCGTCTTAACGTGGCCTAACCACAGTTTGAAAATGGTTTTGGATGTCGAAACGGCTGTCACAATAATAAATAAAAAAAAAAACTAAAATACTTACAGAAATAAATAATAACAACACTAAATTAAATAAAAAATAGAGTAAATAAGCATATATAGGTTTCTTTGTGGTTCAGGTTTACTCCTCCTTCTCATTTAAAATGCCACCTAATATAGAGACCCTCAATAATCAACACCCAATATGAAGTTAATAGAACAAACCCCACACATTTACAAATTATACTAACTAACTAACAGTAGACCGCCAAATAACTTAATCTTGACATATAATTCATGCTTTATTCACATTCATACATCGTCTCATACATTATTTTCTGTTATTCTGACTGCTGACATTGCCCGACTGTAGTATTTGATTCACTTGTTTGTACCATGTCTTCCTAGGGCGTCCCCGACTTCTTCTTACATTCACATTCGCGTCATATATATTCTTCTTACACTCCTTTCTTCGTTCATTTCCTCTACATGCCTAAACTATCTTAACGTCCCTTTCTTAATCTTACTCATTACGCTTAAATCAGTCTTGAATTCTTTTCGAATTTCATCACCTTTCACAGGATCATACCTAGTTTTACACACATTCGCCTCATAGATTTCATTTCTAAATCATTCAGTTTACTTTCATCCTTCCTCTACCAGTTCCTTTCCTCACTGCCATACATCAGGGTTGTTATAAATTTTATTAATTAAAGGTGCTTGAAATGAAAAAAAAGGTTAATTATCATAAACGTATTGTCAATTAAAAAAAATTACGAAAACCAAGCATGAAAAGGGAGTATTGAAAGTAGTAGGTACTGAGTAGTAAATATTTTCAATATCGTCCTAGTGAAAGACCACCATTCTGAATCGACTGCCTCCGTGGTTTAGTGGTTACGATCCTTGGCTACGAATCCGGAGGTAACGGGTTCAAATCCTGGCGTGCAGAGGTAAATTTTATTTAATTAAATTGTGTTATTTAAAATAATATTTTACATAGTAGATACTTTCTAGGGTCCCCCATAAGTGATGTTAATTCATATTTGAGAATAAATATTGGGAAGAACGGGATACGATCCCTTGCATCCCACAGCGCCCCGGCGACCTAGCGACCGTCCGTCCGCCACGCGATTAATGCTGAGAGCGGCCGCGCGAAGTGGACGCTCATTTCAAATTAGCCGAGTCCAAAGCCGCATTTTGTAATGAATATTTCTGGGGTCAATATGTGGCCGGCCTAATGGATTATTCAAAAGTATGTTTAGATCTACTACCTGCTTGTTTTATATACGAAAAGAATGCGGTTGCAATGTTTACTTTATTCTTTTATATATTTTTATCGAAGGAAGCAATAGCCAGGCTATCTATATAGGTAAAACCGCGAGGAAAGCATATAAATAATAGAAAAAGAATCCAGATTTTTTAAATGAACAGATTTTCATAATTTACCAAACACTTAATTAAAGATGACCACACGAAATATGAATTCAACAGTTCCAGTTTTACGTAAAAATGATATTGGTTTGCGCCTTAATAATTCAGAAGCATGGATGTAACGTAATCAACTAAAAATAAAGATTGTTTAATATTAAATGAGTTAATAGAATTAACCAAAAGTCCGATTTTATGGTTGTTTCATTTCTCCCCACGTAACTCCTATTTTCCCCCTACCCCAGTACCCACCCTTCTACCGTCCTCCCCTCTGATGCTCTGATGCTATGATGCTCTGTCCTCTAATATGTTTCTGTTTCTTTGTTTTATTTATGTAAATGCGTCTGTTTTAGTTACTGTCCTGAAGAAGGTTAGGATAAAAGTGAACCTAATTTTCAATTCAAATCAAGTGGTTAAAAATAAAGGTACTTTTTATATAATAACACATTTTTGTGTTGTTGTGTAGAACATTATGTGTTTAAAAAAATTATTTGTACCCCGTTTTGAACGAGATTAGGTTTTGGGAGATGTGGAAAAAATCTTCGAATAAATCGAATAATATGTCACTTAGACGTATTTTTCGACAGTTAAATGAATCTTTAATAATTTCATAGTACAATAAAGGTCTATTCACATATACCAGCACCGCGCAGTGCAGAACAGTACAGTGCGGGAACAGCACAGATACCAGTATTCACATTACACCGTGTAGCACAGCACAGACACAGCACAGATGCGACTACGGCTGTCAACTGAATTGTAAACTGATCGTTAGCGTTCGCCACAACGTATTAGAGGAGTTTGTAATCCTATTCCCATATTTATGACTATTTAATAATCCAATTTTTCTGACCAATTCAATCAATTTGTCGTTATTCACCTTCTCGGTTTCAGCAATATATGCGTCTAAAGACGCCAACTGACGAATATGGCGGTGCTAACGGTATGTTTTCATACTAACTGCGCAGGACGTCACAGGCAGCCACCAGCATGTCAAAATATTCTAGCCTACAATATCGGCCGGTGCGGGTACGTGCATAATATGATTGTGTTCATAGATAGTGTAGACAACTAATGTTGTCGTATCTGTTCTGTACTGTTCTGCATTGCTCGGTGCTGGTAGATGTGAATAGACCTTAAACGTTCTAATGTTGGTTTCAAATTAATTGATCTCAAGTGAGCTTAATTAAATAATCAGAAGATTAATCGATTCCGTTTCCCAAGCGCCTCAAGATTATTTTAATTTCAAATCGTGATCAGCTTGCAAGGATAACAATATGACCGTTATCCTTGACAGCTGCTCACAAATTGTTCAAAAGTTAAAACAAAAAAGATGAGCATTGACGTTTAACAGAGACCGGGAATTTGATGTCGCTGATATCGTCTGATCGTCTGATCGTCGCGTCGTTTCGCTGGTCATCAAAATTTGTCATTAACATTTGATGCGACGAATGTTTGAAATATTCCAACCTTAACTAAGCGTGATGATGAAATACAGTATTAGATACCTACCATGTTTCATAATCTTCAGGTGACGTCTTTATGTTGAGGTTGTGCAACAAATAACGGGATCATGGCACCTGCTTTATTGCATTATTCTATCATTGAATGCTTAACCCTTTGAGGCACAAGATTTGAAACACAAAAATGCTAGTGTTGCACAGAATTTCGAAAACTTCGAAAAGTACGTACGTACCATCTATTGGCCGATATAGTAAGCCGCTGGAGTGGGCGGGACATAATTCAAACCGCTGTGTTTCAAGTGGTTTTAATTTTTTGAAGTGGTATAAATTACATCCCACCATGCAGCAAAAGATAAAAAAAGGTGGGTTATTTTTGATACTACTATGCTTTAAGGGGTTAAGTTGATGGGCCTTACAAAAGTGGCGTAAAAGCTGTCGTAGGGAAAACTGACTTTTTCCATTTTTTATTTTATGACCTGACCGGTTTCAGCCTATCACGGCCATCTTCAGACTGGTACAAATTTTTGTTAAATTACGGTATACTCGTATATACACATTTTTGGGGGGTACAGGGGTGGGAAACTATGATTTAATATACATTTGATCCGAAAAAATGTATATAAGTATACCGTAGTTTAAGAAAAAAAATTAACAGTCTGAAATCGGTCCGGTCATAAAATAAATAAAAAAATGGAAAAAAAGTTTTAAAATTGTTTTAATAAATTATTATACCGGAATTCCACCACGAATTATCAGATTCAAAAACAGTAATATTTAAAATACCGCCAAGTATATAAATAAAAGCATGATTACATATATAAAATGTCACATTAAAGATTATTTACTCATCTCCGTCACATAACCGAGAAATCTAAGAGGTTGTTTTGTAAAATATTAACGAGTTATTTATGCTTGCCACACTACACGAAGCGAAGTTTTCTCGTGAGAAAGTTTTAGGTGGCGTAGAATAGTGCTGTGTAAGGAACATTGGTAAATACCCAAATTAAGACAACACATTTATATCTGTTATTGATTTCTGCCACTTACGTGGTTATTCTCTAAATTTTAAAGGAATCAAACGAACACGACATCTGTGATTCCTTGACGAAAAAGACCGTCTTTACAAATCGCTTCCTTTTTTAAAACAAGAGATAGTAATTTAGTACATATCAGGCACCCGCAACTTATTAAGACTTGAAAAAGAGGATGGTAGCCATAGTTGGGAAGGGGTTGTGAGGGGGAGGAGTGACATTGTGACAGTTGTGACAGTTGCAAGTTGCGGCGCCGACGCCTCCTAACTTCTACAACGCAGCATGACGTGGCAAGTTTTCCACAGTTATCCCGTAACTGCTCTACGGTCACAATGGTGAAACGAACTTTGGATGATGGTTTATTTTGTAACTAAAGAAACTTTAATGCGAAATTGAGTTCAAATGTTTTGATATTGGTATCAAACGAATTGACATGTGCTGCGCAATATCGATTTTATTTATAAATTTAAGTATCTGATGAATCCTCAGTAAATATATTCTTATCTTTTTATTAATAAAGGTCATGCCTGTATCCTTTATTTAAAGCAATAATACGGAATAGGCATGTTTATTTACAGAAATGGTTGGTACTTAGTAGGAATATCAGAAGAGAAGTAATAATAAACTAATGCCGGGGGGAGAACCTGACTAATTTGATCTGGTCGCTGGAAGATAAAGCTATTTCCAGGAACCGTTGTTTTATTGACAAGGTCGATTCTGTAGTATATTCCATCGCTAGGCGAACTTGACTAAATGCAGTTATAATTATTTTGCATAAAATACTGTTAATTAAGTGCTTTCGTTACATTCGCTATCACTTGGCAACTACTACAATCTCGCTAACTTGCCACCCTAATAAAATTTAGAAAAATACTCTTCATCTTTCAGTGGACAATATTTTCATTAGTGGGTTATTTATTTTTTGTCCCCAATGCCCTGTGTAGTTTTATTGACCGGTCAATTGTTCCATTTACTATTTGTTATAAAATCGTTCGTACTGTTATTCAAGCGGACGTTAAGGTGAAACATCTAAGAACAAAAATATATTTATGTAGTGCCGAAGAATACTTTTAGGTTTCTACCACCTAGCGTTCACCCTCATACTTATTGAAAAATTCAAGATCATGCAAATCCCTGTCAGTTGATAATGTTTACAAAAGTCAACAGATAACAAAAATCATACACCATTAAACTGAGCACACAGTGAAATTGAGTGAGAGTGCATCGAGCAAACATGAATAAGGGCATGAGCCTATGAATATCCACGGTACACATAATTCAATTAGCCCGGCATATGGCGCTGCCAGTCCAGGGAGTATGCTCCATAATGTCGGCCGGCTCACAATATTGGCACAAGTCCGCTGACGCAATACAATGGCCCTTTGTTGAGGGAGATCCCCGTATGAGGGAATGTCGGATTACGCTCGCAGTGGCGCGGTTCAGCGAAGGCTTTCTTTCATTAATGTACTTTATTGTCTAAATTTTAATTATTATTATTTTACTACCCTCGTTTGGTCAACTGAAGAAGTAAAACAAAATCGTTTTCGTTATTATATAAAATGCTTGTTGGAATCAATATTTATGTGAAAGAATTGAAGGAAAAAATACGTTAGGAGTGAAATTAATAAGCAGGTACATATTTAAATATGCCTTGGAATGGTTTGTGATACAAAGGATTTTTAAAAATGCGAAAGTTAGTGCAAAAAATTAAAAACTGAATATTTCTGACGTAATAATCAGCATAATGAACTTCAAATTTTGAAAATTCATCAATAATGACAGGACAAGTACAGAAGCATAAAAAAACAAGTGATTTTTTCATGACTGACAATTGTATTTAGAAATACTTCTTAAAATTTAACATACAACCTATTTTTGCGTGCCTTCTAACGAGGAATTATAAACTATCATATTATCAAGTACAATAACATTTAACAATCTTCCTTCTAATCTTAAAATTATAGAAAATATCCATGAATTCCAACATAGATTAAAAAATTACCTCAAACTACTGTAACAGTATTTTATTTTATTTTTTTATTTATTATTACATTTTTTTTTCTTTTATTATTTTTTCCACAAACCTTGCGTTTCTTTTCTTTTCTTTTCTTTTCTTTTCTTTTGTTTTGTTTTCTTTTCTTTTCGTTTCTTTTCTTTTCTTTAATACTATTACTATTGATAAATTACCATTTTCTTGCTATCGTACAACAATATTTTAAGTTATGATCTAATTAATTAAGCCATTATCCCTCACCAAACACAAGAACCTTGTTTCTTTACGGTGAGGAACAGCTATATTATATTTTTTCTTACATTATATGAATCATGTCTTATTTAAATACTTAATGTAAAAAAAAAATTATCATATTAATACATAAAATAAAAAAAGTAAATAAATGAAACTACTTTTACAAAAATATATTCGTAACTCTTAGTCTTAGTCACAGGACTTATCATTAACGTTTTGACGTTCAGCCAGAGACAAAAAAAATTAGGTAGGTAAGGATTATGCACGAAATGTACATTAACATATGTCACATCTAACGTAGTACCAAATCTTAGTAGGTAGCCATGTACTCTCAAAGCTAATTCTAAAGGTCTCAAAGCCCCCGCTGAGTGTCCTTCGAATCAAAGTCGTCTAATCCGAGCAGATTTAGTCCGGTCTCCGCTGCCACTGTCCGCCGAGTAAACAGTGTATTATTGTTCCAACCATTAGTACAGTAATATCATATGTGCGCAATACTCCCGATCCGCGGGGAATTCCCGGAGATCGCTAGCTTGTTAGAGAGCTAATCGAAAGTTCGCCCCTTGCCGGCGCCGGCAGTCAGGGCTGGATTCATATTTTGGGACAAGCAATAACTGTATATCACTAACTCTAACTAACTAATTAGACATCCATCGTTCTGTTGGCAGAGGATGTATAATGTATAACCAAACTCCTTGCTTTATTCCAAATTCATTCATAATCGCGTAAATACTATTTTGTTAATTTGACTCTACATAATCCAACTCAATTCTTTGATGAAATTTATCATGTCATGTCTTTTCGGTTATTTTCAACTTGTTATACCATTCTAATCAAACCATCACAGCACTTCTTTATTTTTAAATCTTTTTTTACAACACTTGCCCTGCATTATGTCGGATCTTCAAATTTGTAATACGGTCATACATTGGTTTAGCACACACACGCCTCAGGGATCTCATTTATACAGCAGTCAGTTTATTTTCATTCTTCCTCTGATAGTTTCATGCCTCTGCTACATATTAGGGTTGATGTCGGTACTCCATTGAACTGCTAGCCTAAAATATTACTAACGCAGTTTTGAAAACAGTTGAAATAAGCACCTTGTTTTTAGATCCATAACTAAATATTGTAATTACTCAACGAATTGTGCTATTTTGTATTTGGTTGCAGACTTTGCAGGGATGGAGGGTACATCTTGTATCCAGTCCGTCCCCGCGCAGGATAATGCAGTAGGCGCGGCGCGGAATAAAGCGCCAAGGATCAAAGGATACGGGGGCATATCCGCGAGAGATTTCGCGGCGGCACTCTGCAGTAGGGATTTTTTCCCGCTGCCGGTCCTCGGGGGGTTCGGGCTCACAACATTCGGGAAGTGTCGGCGCGCTAAGCTACTGTTATCTCTTGCCTGGATATGCTACACAACCGACACTCCCCCCCTCCGCATCTCCTCCCATCACCCTCCACTTCACATGACTCCCCACCAAACTGCCCGAAAATATGTACCTATACAAGAGTGAAAGATACCTACCGTCAGCATCGCCCTGGTGGGAGACTACATTTCAGAAGAGAAACAGGGCTTGAAATGGCTTTATCAAAGTCTAGCAAACATACCAGAATAGGCAGGTACTTCCCAGTCTTCATCTTATTCCCCATTTCTTTCTCATCCCCACTTCCTTCGAAGTCCCAACATTCGGGAAGTGTCGGCGCGCTAAGCTACTTGTGCCGGGATATGTTACACAACCGACACCCCCAAACCCTCTCCCCACCCCTCACCGGTCAAAACCAGCCCTAAAAATTATTATATACCCATAATGTTTTATTTTTGTGCTGCAATCCCTTATTCCGATACAATGCGAATCTTGTGGACATAGAAAAGCAAAATATAAAAAAAAGTAAAAACCGGCGATCTGGTGTCACTATATTTGCAAGACTTATTCTGTCTTCGGTGAGCTCTGACTTCATGAAATCTGAACGGATTTTCCCATCTGGAACTTCACATTTTTTTACGCACATTTAATCTGAAGGCTATATATTTAAAACTACTATATCCTTAAAAATTATGTAAATACCGTACAAGACGGCCCCCGTGGTTGAGTGGTCATGATGAATCCGAAGGTCGCGGGTATAAATTCCGTAAAGCAAATTTTATTAATTTGATTAAATGTTATTTAACAATTTAATATAAAATGTATTTGCGGTACATTTCAGAGTGGTAGATACTGTAAGTATCGTCCCGGCGATAAATCACCATTCAGAATCGAAACTTGTTTGAAATGACATTAGCCGTGTTTGGTGACCAAATATGAATAGCCAGGTACTTCTCCACCTTTCTACTTTCCAATCTCCTTCTCCTCCTCAATACCTTCAGCTTCATAAAATACCCAATTGGGGATGCCATAGTCTCACTGTCTCCACACGGTTGGGAGCAGTTGGGACTCTTGCTTGGTATCACATAAAAATAAAAATAAAAATACTATAACTATAACTGCCCGAAGCTATTGAGGGACTATGGCACCCTAAATGGCTTATTCTGTTTGACTGAGTCATAAGTCAAAGTCAAATGTTATGTAATGGTAGGTACCTACTTGCAATGGTTGTTGTTTTAGCATATATTTAATCATATTTTTCTGATAGTCGTGTGTTTAAAACGTGTTTTTGCTTAGATTTGAAAATAAACATGTCGGTAGCTAATCTCATTGAATAACAGCGATATAGGATAGAAAGCACGCATTGAAGTCCGGAGATATCACGGATAGTCATCTTTCAACCGCAACTTAACCAGAGTGGAAGATACTCTCAGTATCGCCCTGGTGAAAGACCACCATTCAGAATTGAAACGTTGCTTGAAATGGCTTCTAGCCGTGTTTGGGGATCAGATCTGAATAGCCAGGTATTTCACCACTTTCCTCTTCCTCTTCTCCTTCCCCTCCCCACTACCATCAGCCTCACAACATTCAATAATTGGGGATGGCATAGTCTCACTGGTTCCAGACAGTTGGGAGCAGTCTTGTGCGGTATTCACATAAAAAACTACAAAGCATAAATTTGGCGAGTGACGGTGAGTTCTGGCATCATGAAACTTAAACAGCTTTTTCTTTCTGAAATTTCTTGGTCAATTTAAATGTTTACAGCTTGTAACGTAAAGTTTTGGAGTTTTGAAAAAAAAATTAGAAAGAAATTTTATCTCAATGAACAATTATTATGAGATATCTAATTAATATATATACTCGTAGATAATTTTATTTTATTTTTAATATTTTGTTTGCATATTTTTTTAACATTAACTCCACACAGAAGTCCCCGAGGAAAACAGTTTCCTTCAGGGTCTATGTCATCTTTGGGGATGCTGTGTGGAGGGTTTTTTCTGCGAAAGGAAGGATAGGAAGTTCTGGGAAGGAATAAGCAATGAGAGATGCGTGTCCAGGGAGTGACGGACATATGGATTCATCCCTTCCACTACGGTGCAAAGCATGGGTAGAAAGAGTCCGACTGGATAGGTTAAAGGGTCTCCGTCAACCGGTCTCCCCCGATCGGGCCCGTTACGCAAATGGTGGGCAGACGCGTCCGTCACCAAGACCCGGAAGTGACGGACATATGGATTCATCCCTCCCACTACGGTGCAAAGCATGGGTAGAAAGAATCCGACTGGATAGGTTAAAGGGTCTCCGTCAACCGGTCTCTCCCGATCGGGCATATCACGCAAATGGTGGGCACACGCGTCTGCCACCAAGACCCGGAAAAACCTCACCCCACGAAGCTGGTTACCCCTGCTAAGTCACCGAACGTCACATCAAGAAGCTATTCTAACCTAAATGAACTTTTCAATATTTTAGAGACACTGAAGAGATAGTGTGTTCTGGGCGTATCCATGTGCCTGACGTAAGCTTATTTTTTTCTCACTTCTGGTGAAATTGTTAAAAAAATTTCCAATATCGGAATTACTCCTTTAACAATATCTTTCATTTGTTCGGTTCGTCTGAATCCAAGGGGTCGAAAGATTTAATGTTGTTGTTGTTCTTTTTTTTTTTTTTTTATTAATTTCAAATTGTACACGGTTATATAAAAAATAAATAAAGCTATTTTGTTAAAGTATATCAAATTTAATGTTAAGATAACGCGGTTAATATGTAAGTAAAATAAACAATATAATGTAAACGTCAAATTCGTACTACTAGAATTGGCTCTGGTGTAAACTTTGTAGCAATTCATACTAAATCTTCTTTTGGTCAAAGAAATTATTTGAATCAGGCTCCACTTGTATTTAATAGTCTCCCAGAATATATAAAATTTTCTAATTCTCTATTGACTTAAAAAAAATTAATTTAGCCGAGGATTGCCAACATTTTTTTTACTTCTTTGTCCTTCTTAATTTAATAGCATATATTTTATATTATAAGAATAAACATTAATACAGAGACACCCTACATTCTGTACACCATTGTAATAATTTCTCATACCCTCGAGCCGCTTTAGTACTCATCTGTATGAAACATTTTGATAATATATACATATTTTTAGTTACTAATTTAAAAATCTTTGTTTTTAACTTTTATAGTGTTATTTTAATTGTTAACCTCGATACAGGCTTAAACCTAGTGTTTTTAAAAATGTTATTGTATATAATAAAGGAAATAAATAAATAAAAAATAACAATATATATATTTTTTTAAATATTTGACAGATCATAAAATACAAAAAAAAAACTTAGTTTTACAAATTTACATCAGATTTAAGGAAACAAACGTTTAGTAGATTCACTTCTAGGTCTTATGTGTTCACAGGATGTATTTAATTAAAACCATAATAAAATTGCCAGATAAGGTTATTTTCATAATAAGATTGACCTGAATGATGTTCCAAATATATTTTCCGCTGATATAAAATATTTACAAGCTACCCAAAACTAACAAACTATTATACCATTTTTATGGAAGGGGTAGGCAAAGAGTGTAAAACGCCACCCATCTTTTTTCATCTACAATCATATACCACATAATTAACAGACTGATAATTTTATTTACTTGATCGTACCATGCCTTACTGGGAAGTCCCCTACCTGGATAACTATTATTCTTCGAATTTATGTATTTGTAGTATTTTATTTATTTATTTGAGTTTTTAATCCAGCAGAACTGGGTGGGTAGTGCAAAACCCATATCACATGAAATATAAACAATATAAAATGAATAAAATAAAATAAATTAAAAAAAAATAATAATAATGATAATAATAATAAAAAAAAGTAAAATAATAATATAAAAACATATGAGAAGAAAATGTTAAAAAAAATATTACGAAAAGATAATTACATCAAAATAAAAGAAATAAAATGAAAAACTTAGATGATAGTAACGTAGAATTAATTTAATTTAATAGATCGTCTTCATGGTGGCAGTCACATCTCTGCATCCATCGCTCATTGAGTGGAGAGCTGAGTATTATAACCCCTTCAATAAAAGCAAAGCCAAATTTCCCCTTTTAATTATTTATTTGGTTGAGTGACCTCTTATTAGTAGGTAGGTACTTTTGTTTTTAAAATTTTCATTTTTTTATTGTGGATCTTGTACATATAAGTGCCTATGGATGACGCCCTCTCAAATTTATTATTTACTTAATTGATTTAAACTATACTGTGAAAAGTTGTGATTTTTTTTTGGTCCCTAGTACCGCGTCCCTGTTCAGAATTTTTTAAAAAGAAAACAGAGGGGATGAAACTTGCTAGACGCTAAAAATATTCTTTTGAATTCTTCATCGAGGACAAACAAACAAACTTACAATTTTTTAAAATGTATATAGATAAATTATCATTATATTTGGTTTAAATGCACCCCACAGGTGGGTTATAAGTACATTTTTTGGGTTATGTATTTTAGCATCTAACTTGTATGAAACGAAACACTGTGCCGCGTGATGTTAACTATTATTATTTTTGGTTTTTTTATGATCTAAGTAGGGGGAGTCCGTGTGGTAAGTGCCGAAGGATTTTAATTAATAAATAATATGCCTACGTAGAAGTAAATATCGTAAAATTTTATTTTATATTTGCAAATTTAAACAATCACAAAAATATGGTAATTATTAAATATAAAAAAAGCTTAAAAAAAAGTAACAAAACAAACATCTCTAAAAATGTTATTTTTCAAAAGGTGGCTTTTAGCACCGACCACCAAAATTACTTAGGAAAAAATCTCCAGTGGTCACATGCATATTTTCCGAACAGAGTATTAAAATATGCTGTATGTTCTTATTGAGCCCAATTTTTGCACTGTGTTAAATTATAATCAAATGTTTCACGGCAAATTATACATTTAAATGTAACAATTGAAAATGTTGACAATTTAGTCCGTAGTTCTAACCAAACATGTTGATTCGGATATCTTTAAACATAATTTACCATGTCTTTTCATAAAGTCATAGAAAAAGTATTTAGCAGCTTAATTTTTCTTTACTAAATTCGATGGAGAATGTACTTATTAAAAGTGGTCGCTGTTATACGGATCCAAATATTGGATTACTTCCATGTACTATATAAATTTATTTATTGTTAAATAATAATAATAAGAATAATAATACTAATACTAATAATAATAATAATAATTGGATGATTTTTGTGAAAAATCACCTCAAGGGCGCTGTACAAATATGTCTTAAGTATTTATGTACAAACAGATAAAGAAAACATGCTTTTTAGTTTATTAGGAACATTTAACAAAGTAATAACAGATATTACCTACACGTTGATAGAAGCAAAATAAAAGTAAAGTCATCGATCGAATTACAAATTGTCCCCATCATGGGTTGATTATTAAATACATAAGATATATATATATATATATTATACTATAAAGTAGAGAAGGGAAAAAGCTAAATCAAAGAAAATAACAATATATGAATAGAAGCAAAACATAACAAGTCCAAATCGAGGAAAATAACAAAACAATTTTTTTTTTTTTTAAATACATGTATAACCATATATGCACGCATACACGTATTTAAAAAGCAAAAGTAAAAATGTTTTCTAAGATTTTTAAATTTTATAAATGAGTTGGAGAATACATCGATTTCAATGAATATACAGTGTTCGTTATATAAACGACACATGCCGGAGAGAGGGTTGAAAAAAGAAAAATATTATATTGAGAGACGATCAATTACAAAGCGTAATAAAATACTAAATATATTAATAATAACAATTAATTTACTTTCCCTGAAGAGAGCGCATCTTAATAGACAAAAACTAAGGAAACAAAATATATTATGCCCGCAACAATCGCAAATATCAATACAGGATTTGTTATGACGTCAGTTACCAGTGCATCGTATTTTTGATAAATACGATGCATTTAGGAAAAAAAACCTCAGTGTCATGTATCATATTTTTTCCAGAACAGGGGGTGGTCGGGGGTATCAGATTGTCGCCTTTACACGCACTCCCCCTGCTTGGTAGTTAGGGATATAAAATTAAAGACACAAATAATATTGTATTTTTTCAGGTACCTAATAAAAATAACGATTGATAATAGGTAGGTACCTACTACCCTACCTACATGCTGGTACCTACCTAATTATTTGTTATTGATTTTTTTTTAATGTACTGATCGTTTTAATGATTTGAAATAACAACACCAGGATGGTGGATATGTAAAAAAAAAATAACTGTAAAAGCACTGCTGTTCAAGTGGATATTATTTATATCAAACGTTATTCAGAAATTAGTGGTATTTCAAGAGATGAAATGAATCTACGTACTTAGATCACATTCTAAGGAAATTTAATATAATTTTTTTAACATTTAGTGAGATAAATGCATTGAAAAGTTTTTTTCTTCATATTTTTGGTATCAAATAAGCTATTATTAGATGTTAAATGAAAACGAAATCTGAGAATTTTATTTTATTAATAAAAACGCTAGGAAAAAATGATTCATGCCATTTTTCCCGTCCAGTCAACACGTCAGATTCGGAAGTCAAACATAACCTCACACTGGAATAAACAAAAAAATGTTTTCAAATCGATGTGCCATAGTAATGAAAAAGTTAGTTGAGAAGAATCGTAAAAAAATACTGTAGAATCGATTATAACTTGACTCTCAATAGTGACAAAATTTTGGCTAATTTATGTCGGTGTATCTAGAACGTATGTTGTTTTTATCCGACTATGATGGATGGGGTTTTAGTTGATTATTAATTGATGTTTATAATAGTTCCCGATATGGAACAAACAACTTAGCATCTTATTAAATTAATATTTCAAAACTACCCCCTTTTTTCTTCGCGATACATAAGTACGAAAATGGACTTTTGAAACCAATGTGAATATTAAATATTAAAGAACGATACAAAGCATCTTCACGCGTCCACGTGAGTATTAGCAGGTGGATGGAGCTTTCCGTTCCTCATGTGTGCCAATGCGCCACTAACCCCAACTTCTCAATTCGATAAACAAATAAAACAATTTCTAAGAAACGACTCGTTATAGTATCATCGAGGATAAATGTATCAACATTAGTTAAAATTTACAACAGTTAACGGAAATCGAGAGAACTTTAATGCAATATTTAATGTCTTGAGAAAACTTTGTAAAGAGATTAATTACGCCAGAAGTAGGTTTAACATGCTCCGCTCGGTCTAGCTCATAAAGGGGTCGGTGGAGGGGGTTAGACAGGGATGCGCCGTGCGACGGAGACGGCAGAACAAAGCGGCGGCCACAATACGCGGCATTGTGCCGCGAGACCATCCCCTAGGCCTCGCGGCAGCAGAACGGCGCGCCCCCTTTCCTACCATGCGTACTTACGCCCTTCTTCCACAAGCGGGTCCGAGTGCAAGAACTCCACACTAAAAGGCCTAAGGGACGCGAGTTAAATGCGACTTGCGCATATTTTGTGGGGTCGATCTCCCTCGTTCCCGGGTTCTGCGCGAAGCTAGAACAGCCTAAGCGCTGAGAGCTTTTCAGCCCCTCGGCGGTAGGGTTCCGGGCAGGGGGGTAGGAGGGTAGGGGGCGTGCCCGCGCCGCCGCGGCGCCGAGTGACGTCACAGGGCTCTCGCCATGGACGCCCGCTTCAGTCTCTCACGACAGAAACAGGTGCAAGCACCGCACTCTTCCACAGCCATTGTACCGGACAGCTCGCGCGCTCTCGATCTCAAGCAACCCTCCAGGTGGCCGGAGCATTGATATGATTGTCGATGCGCATTGCAAATATTATTACGCGAAGCTCTTAATAAACCCATTGGTTAATCCGATCGGGTGAATGCATGCGTGTTCCATGCGAGATATGATCATTTCAAAAGTCAACCAACATAAGCAAATCAAGTTTCAATTCAAATGTGATGACGGTGACATTCTATAGAATCTGAATCGTTTGACAGCGAGTGAAACATCAGGTCTACGGGACTAAATACATTTTTAGAATCACGCCATAAAGACTCGAGTTAAGTTATTAAAAATAAACTACCGGTTAATAATGAACGCAAATTAAGCATTAGATTTCATGACCTATTAAAACAGTGAATCTATGGACGTGAAAGGTGATACTAACTGACAGATTACTCCGATGGTAAATTGACTGGATGGTCTAGGCTGGTCGGCAGAGCGTTGCTTGATCTGACGGGAGACCGAGACAAGTCGCGACCAGGTCCGTCCTGGTAGAGGAGCGCCGCGCCCTCGTCCTTTTCCCCGCGCGTCCACAAAAGGACTCAAGATTTTCGACCGCCAGTACCACTCACCGTCCAAGGTGTTGAAGTTGGAGGACGACCCTTGGGGGAGTTGCGCCATGTACTCCCCGGACAAGATGAAGGCGGGCGGGGGACTCATGGGACCCCCGGGCTGCTTCCCCGCCCGCTACAGTCCCACGTACCGTAGCCCCGACCCTCGGCGCTGCGTGCCCAATCCATCTGTAAGTGCATCTACACTCTACCCCATCTCCTATATACACCGTACTTGTGCTATAAACATTTTAATAACATGATGTCTAACTTCCCCCCATCATAATACCCTATCTACCCCACCATGCCGCAGTTTCCTCATTGTTTCTGCATCCTTTAAGTACGTACCTAAACACAAAGTGTTCATTTTCCTATCTTCTGTCATATTACACTCGCTTAACTGTCCATTATTTTGAATGTAACCTATATCTACCTGTACTAGACCTAACCATTGTAGGCCGACAAATAAATACCTATTTACACAATCATATTACTTATTTTTCTAGGAAGGTACCAAGAATTATTTATTTAAAAATAATTTGAAAAGATATTAGGTATTTACAAGATTACACTGTGAAACTACTGTATCGTCACCTGCCTACAGTGAATCTTGCCGTAGTGGATCATTACTTCTCATAGCTAACAATAAACAATGGGTGTCGTACAAATCCCTCTGTTTCATAAGACCATTTATAATAATGTTTTAGGTAGTTAATATGTAATTAATCGTTTGTAAATGTTTGTATTGTAGGGGAGTAAAATCACAGCACTAATCTTGCCCTACCTATTTATTGTAAATTTTTACATAATCCAAATAAAATGTTTTTTATCATTATACCGCTCAGTCCAGAAAACCTGAATATAATTTTATATTCCACGGGATAAATTAACATGAACATACCTACCTTATTCTATATTGGACTAGGCATTTATTGTATTTGTTCAGACGACTGATGAATACTCCGATCGAATGTCTGTTAAGTTTATAAAATAAAGATTAGGTATTTACCAATTGAATTCATTTGACTACTTACCAACTTACGTCTAGTCTTATTATGATGCATATTTTTTGAAATTCATGTAAGAAATCAGTACCGTATATTTTAGTAAAAAAAATTTTTTTTAAAAAGAATAAACATTCCCAGTTTATGAATAACCTGCCAACATAAAATCAAATTTACTATCTAACCGGTCTAAGAGTAATCCAGCAGTAGTTGATTCAATGAAGTTCTGTTGTGAGGTAGAAGAAGGGTGGAGAGGGAAAAGGGAAAGAAACGTTAATAAATATTTAGAAATTCATTTACTCTTAACTGTATTAAAGGAAAGCCATTTCCAGCGACCGATGAATCGATGCTTAATAATAACCAAAGGATAATTTGTCTAGCGCCATTTTTGTGAAAAATCACCCCAAACCCCAATCAATGCTCTTGATGAAAATATGTGATATGCAACTACTAAGAGTTTCCATCATTCTGAATCAAAGTGCATATATACAGTAAAATAAACTGATGAAATTATTATTTATATAACTCATCTATCAGAAATAGCCAACCAGTGTTTGTTAACCACAATACCCCTAATGAGTAAGTTATTTAGGAAGAATATATTTGTTTATGTATTTGAATGCATATAATTATTATAACATGAGTCGAATACATACATTAAAAAAGATATTCCACGTTTTAACAGAATAATAATAAATGTTTATTCCAGTATGTGGGGAGGTTAGTGCAGTCCCACACATTCCATATAAATTTTGATATGTTTGAGACATATATATTTTTAAATAAAAATATAGATAATAAGTTATATATGTATATTTACACTTACTGTAAAACTTACTAAACACTATTATGTAATTATGTATAATTCAATGAAAAAAGCTCTTTAAAATCACTTTACTGGACAATATAGTGGTTTTAAATTAAGAACTTTTTTTCATTTGAATGTAAATATCACTTTGAAACTTATGCATTTCGACAAAAATGAACATTGTTACTTACCGTCGGCGGATGAATTTTTTTTTTACATTTCCTTTTAGGTTAAAAATATTAAATTAGTTAGAATTTTCTATGTTTACTTTCATAACTAAAATGATGAAAAAAATTCAAAACAAATATATATTACTCACTTGACAACGTCGCGAGATCAATAAGGAGAAATTGTATCTTGTAGGTATTGTCGATTGCCGCCGGAAAAAAACCCGCTACGGAATTCTACCGAGGGATTTCCCGCTGCCCGTAATACCTATGAACTTGCATATTCACAACCCTTCCATGTTTTTGAGTAACAGATAAACATTGTAGGTATATGTTGGATACTTTATATTACGTACTTAATACAAACTTTAAATATTTTGTTAAATCGGCCAGGTAGGTACGTTTGGGAATTATAAATCGGGATTTCTTGAAATACGAATTCCGGATTTTCGTGTTGTAATGAATCCGGATTTCCAAACCTTATTTAATGTTTCCTTGCACACGGATTTCGGTATGCACAAGCGTCCGACGCATGATCTAGACAAGAGCGAGCAAGCATCAAGCATTAGTTGAATATTAATACAAAGTCGCGAAATATTATTACGGTAACAATTGGTTTCATTTGCGCTTTTGATGTAGCTTTTTTTTTATTTGTTGGTTGGGAACTGCCTCGAACGAGAGCGCGGTGTGTAGACCGAGCTATTGAAGTTTCTGAATTTTTTTAAATCGTATCTTTCGGATCATGTTCTAGGTACATCCAGGCCGCCTTTGGCAACAAACATATTTTTATCATCTGCCGGGTTGAGAATGAGTTGAATTAAATAATTATTTCTTCAATAATTATTATTTAGTTAATAATTTATATTTATGTATACTGTGTGTCCTGATAGCAGGCTTCGCTTCCGAAACATGTTGATATCAATATATTAAACAGTGGTGTACACAAAGTATTTCGTATAAATAATTATTAATATTTACATTTACAAAAGTAGTTTTTTAAACAGTTATACCTACGCATAATATTAGTAAAGTAACAATACCATATTATATTTAATTATAAAAATTTGCTGCAAAGAATTTTGTTTTTTTTTTTTTAATTGATACAATTTTATTCATTTGTAATATTTCTTTCGGATAAGGCTGCTGTTAAATAAAAACAATATATATATATATATATGTTATGGTTGAGATTTTCACAGGTGTAAGATGTAGAATAATTTTCTCGGTTTACCCGCGTAATGTAGTCCTTAGAAGGACTTTTTAACTCCCGACGTTTCGGAAAAATCACATTGTCCATCTTCAGAGGCCTTATGTCTTGAGTTTTGTTTTGAACAGATCGCTTTTGGATTGAACGGACACGTTGTTATCAACAAAGACACCTTTTTGTATTCAGAATAAGCATGCACATGCAGAAAAAACAGTTATCAGTTAGACTATAGAAATTGTCCTTGTAACATTTAGTATCAATATAACTAATATTTTTAATGCAGATACATACTTGAAAATTCTGCACTTGAACTTGCACTTGCACCCAAAAAATATTATAAATATGTAGGTACTATTGTTTCACCCGTCCCTTGAGATGATCACATTCCAATTAACTCGAATTAATTTTTCTGTATTATTTCCTAATCTCAAATTACGAATTGTTGGGTAGGTAGTGTAAAGAAAAAGCAAAGTGAAGTATGGTGTACTAAAAAGTATAGCGTAGTGTAGGTATTGCAAGGTGTAGTATACTGAAAAGTCAAGCGTTTTGCCCTCCGTTGATTAAAAGAATTTTATTATTATTCTTAAATTTAAATTCACTACCCACCCAACCCAAACTAACCTAACCTTACCTAACTACCCTTGAGGTTATCATAAACTAAAACATGATATTATAGGATGCGAGTAGGTACTTGTAATCGCTTGAGCATACACAATTATTAACACAACCTAATCACAGTATAGTTTTTTTCATGAAGACAGCGCTATAAAAATTATTTGCCTTATTGAAAACGTATAAATAATAGAGCACATTATGTAAATGGATTTAGGAATCAAATAAATAAGTCGGCAATCTAGTGAAACATCGGCTAGACTAAACTTGGACACAACCTATGAACGCATAAAATAGTTACACTGACATATCTCAAACATTCATTAAAAAAAAAAACTATGTTACTTAGGTACTTTGTTATGATGAATATTTCATAGGTAGGTACTTTTTCGCGGCCCTTAAGATCACGGACATATATACAGTAGAATCATTTACAGTAGATTCTTACTTGTGTAGTGATGTACTGTATCGTAGGACTTCTGCGGGTAATAAAGGACAGCGGGCGGGTGTTCCAAACTTTTTCGAACCATTATCGGTGGGTACCACTACACAAACAATAATCTCTTAAAAAATAATTTGCTTGTACAGGTAAATCATTTTAAAGAACGCATGTTTGAATGTGTTCGTGCACGCCGATAGTGGTTCAGATTGGATCGAAATAGTTTGAAACACCCGCCCGCAGTCCCCTTTTGTCCAGCAGTAGTTCCACAATACAGTAAACCACTACACAAGCAAAGATCTATTTAAAATGATTCTACTGTAGGTATCCACACACACAAAAAATGTGTTCTAATATTTCAGGTGCGAGTTAGTTCTATTTTTTTTAAATATGTAATAGACAGCCTACCTACTTAAATCAAAATCACCTAAATCTCAAGGCTGGGACATTGGATCCAATCAGCCCCTTTACTTCTTCTACGAGAACGTCCTAAAATGATTTTTTTAATAAAAGGTTTTTAAATAATTTTATAAATAAAATAAAAAACATTAAGAAAATAGAGCCTTTTTTGAAGGATCTCATAGATATTAAGAGACTAATTTTATTCAGTGTCCCGGCCTTGATATTTAGATGGTTTGGTTTAAAGCAGACCGCGTAAATCAAACTCTATCAATGAAGATCCACGCAAATGTATACCTTAGTGAAGATCTAAACGTATAAAAAGTCGACCAAAGTCGAAAGATTTCAAATAATAATTGGTAAGACAAATGCGGCTAACGCCATAATATACCCTATTACAGAGCGCGAGATGTCGGAGAGCGCAAGTCAAAATCGAACGATTTGAAAAATAACTCCGCCGATGAAATTAGAGCGTTAATATAAGGATTTTTATTCTTGCAAATTAAAAAAAGAGTACCGAGACAAAGTCTCGCTGAGAATTGATCCAGAAAACACCAGTTCAGATCCAATGCTTTTATCCCCTTTCTTAACGTGTAACGAGCTGGCATTTATGAGTGGGATGTGTGATTCGGTCAATATGTGATATTGACCGAATCGCTGGCGTAATAATATCAATATATCCAGCCGATACGGTATTATGGGATGACATGCGATCTACCTGTATTAATAATTTGTACTTGCGCACATAATGCCGGGTCCTAATGCAATCAAACACGTCCAATGTTTATACATCACTTCCATGGAGCGATGCATAAGTAATTACAATAGGTGATGTTATAATTAGAAAACTTTGCCGTACAGAACATAATGACTCACAATACAACTATCAAATATTAAAAGTAAAAAAAAATGTGAAAGTGGATAATAACTTCCGTTATTTGTTACAGCAAACGGTACTTTTTACTTACACTCGTACATGTGTTATCCTCAATAATGCCAGCTGTTCATTTGGTCTGGGTTGAGATAGTCGACGATATAAGCGTCCTTGTGGAGATTTTGTCACGAAAACGGTGTCACGAAATAGGTACATATATCATACAATTAAGTGTAATTATTATTCTTGTGAAAAAAAAAGTTGACAATGTACGCTGATTACAGCCGTTTGAATAATACAATATTTATAAATGAATTAAAAAATATATTTAGTACTCACCACTTTATAAATATACATTGATGTCTACATGTTTCGAAAGCGATGCTTTCATCGTCAGGAATATATGAATACTAAAAAATAATTTCAAGTGTAGACAAATGATAAAAATTAGAACACAATAATGTAAGAATACACAAATTACAAACATAAACAAAAAATTAATTAAAGTGGGTAAGTAATTAATTTATATTAAAAATTAAGAAAGAAATTAATTTTATTATTAATATTGATATGAAAATAAATTCAAGAGATTTTTTTGTAAGTATTTTATTATTTATTAAATTTAATTCACTATAAACGCTTTTTCTGATTTCGGAAATTTAAAATTTATCTAGTTATAAACCGGTTGTATTTGCGCGTAAAATTTTTAAACCTTTATTTATATCAGGTGAATGATTGGTTTCTAAAATATGATTTGCAAATTCAGAATAGTTGTTATTATTTAAACACCTTAGGTGTTCCTTAACTCTAATACTGAAATTTCTAGAAGTCTTTTATTTAATTTATCTATTCTTTATTGTGTTCTTATTTTCATCATTTGTCTATACTTGAAATTATTTTTTACTATTCATATATTCCTGACGATGAAAGCATCGCTTTCGAAACATGTAGATATCAATGTATATATATAAAGTGGTGAATAGTAAGTATATTTTTTAATTCATTAATTAATAATGACGCCACAAAGTGAATACCAATCGTTTGAAGAAATTATAATACAATATTCATTCTTATCCCTTTAACCCATACTGTTTTTTTTCTTCTTAAATTCAGATCGTTATCTTAACATTGTACTTTTTTAATTGATAATATTGTTACATGTAGCATTATTTGTTATTTGCTATTTAGAATAATTTGATATTGCTAAAATTATGTTTTTGACATTAGTAAGTTTCACAAATAATATTATATTAATGGAAATATTTGATAAAGTTGTCCCCTACTTGCTACGCTAGCTTGGGTCGTGTTATAGCAACTAGTCCATTTTGTATCGTGGTAATATAAAATTAAATAATCTATAATTTCTTCAGACGCTTGGTATTCACTTTGTGGCGTCATTATTAATAAATGAATTAAAAATACACTCTGTTTTCACCACTTTATAAATATAGATAGATATTCAACTGTCTTGTTGATTCATCATATCTGTTAATTGAAAATTGTAAGTAAATCTAACTATGTGCAAAATTAATTAATGGGACGTACGTAATATTTTCAACTGCACCTTGAAAACATTTAAAGTCAAACTGGTTGAATTTATCGCATGATGAGAAAAATTTCTCTTCTTATAATATCTGTTGCTAATTTTTTTCATTTCTTTTAATTTATGATGTAGTATGTATAATTGCTTATAACTACTCAGCCAATGGAACTAAATTGTTTTATCTTTTTTAATTTATTTTTATTAATTTATTAATTTTTTATTTGATTATACGTCTTCCTGGGCTTTTACATCTTATAATCATTAACAATATAATTATCATATTGTGTAACTGTTTAACTCCTCAATATAATACCATAAAAATAAATAGGTTCAATTGTATTATATTTTTTTATGGAATGTTCGTAGGCACTTCAAATGGGTAAATTGCAACCACTGAACAGACATTTCGTAGAAGTGTGACCTAAATGTAATTGAAAGTAAAAGCTTTTCGCCAATTTTCATAAGATATTTCAACTCCTAGGTCTCAGACATGCCAATCAAAGAGAAAAACAATCGACACTTAATTTTTTATTAAACCCACCAATTACTGAAAATTTTGGATTATTTCGGAAACACGAACACGCTCACAACACATTTTTTTATCGGTTTATCTCTTCATTGTAATTGCAAGGGATACGATATAGGAAAAAAAGAAAGATTTTTTTTAATGTTTTTGAGTAAAAACGAAATACTAACAATAAATCGTTATTTTATAGAATCCACATACTATTCAATGATCATTTCCTAAATACGAAACTTTGCAGTACGTCTTCCTGTTATTTCCTTTTCATTTCTAAACTGTCGCTAAAGTGCAATCCAATTCACTCTATTTAACTATAGATGCAAGTGGGTAAGGGTTTGCGTTGTTCGTTTTATTGCCTGGTCATCAATGTTAATTTATTTTTGAACGAGTGAACTACCTATTAAGCTATCAGAAATAATTGTGCTATTAACTTAATATATGGTCGCATAACATTCCCGCAAATGCAGTAATATCCTGGTGGATATTTTAAACACTGAAACCCCCTCCAATGGATTGGAAATAAACCTTACTACTATTTCACATAATCATATGGAAGTGGATACAAAATGCAACCAGTTTTTATCGCATATTGGTGAGGTACTATTGATCAATCTTCTTCTTCTACCGGTGACTCTTCTATTGGAGGCTGGCTATCATTTTTAACCTGAAGACTGCAGACCAGAACTGCTCTCTCATCCGTCACGTATAATTGTGAAAGCCACGTGGTTCTGGCATTGGCGTGTATTACTCTATGGACAAAGGTACGCTGTGTTTAGTTTTTCAATTTCGGGTATGAATTATTGTGCATTGAATATTTGTAAATGGCTATTTTGTTATCATCTTCAATTATTGTGCATTGAATATTTGAAAATGGCTATTTTGTTATCATCTTCCGTTGATTGTCATTGCCAACTGAATAAATGAGCGTAGAAGTTTCTTACCAAATTCATTTAAATAATACATTTTGAGCAGAAATTTGTCTTATTCATTAAAACATTTGAATTTATTTTTAATGTTTGTTTTTCACGTAACGAATGATTGCGATTCTTAGATTGTAGATTATAATATTTCAATAAGTCGACAAATACTAAAATCGAATGCAATAGCTACTTTTTCTACGTCTAAAATTGTTGGTCTTATTTTTGTCATTAAAACAATTTATTGATTTTATTCAACAAAAACCGAGTTTTTATTTTTTATTGTATAATATTAGTTATATACAGTGGGAACTAAGCCAATGCAAGTAGCTTGTCAGCAGGAGTTTATTTCAACTATATTATATAATACAACAATAAATAACAATCATCATACAAATGTAGGGCAAAATTAGGATATAGAGGCGCATTCATGTTGTGATCAATGTACATAAGTTGGACAAAAAATTTAAAAAGAAAAAAATAATGGAAACAGCATTACAATTTTGTTATTGAGATACTAGAATCCAATTTTATAACACCGATTTACATAATATTATAAAAACATCAATATTATAAAAATATCGATATTATAGAAATATCAATATTATAAAAACATCAATATTATAAAAAATGTCAATATTATAAAAATAGCAATATTATAGAAATATCAATATTTAAAAAATATCAACATTTTAAATATCAACATTATAAAAATACCAATATTATAAAAATATCAATATAATAATGTGATTAAAACATAGTTTTTTTTTCTGGACCATCTGATAAAGTTTTGCGTTCGAACGTCATACGTCATAGGATCTTAACGTCTCTATCCTTTCAGCATGAAATGCCCAGCGGTAGGGCCTTAAGGATCGTCCTTGGAGAAACACGAGCCAAGACGTGTTTGTTGTATGCGACTGTTATCGACTTCAGATCAATGCATAATTGATGGCGAGTCCTGAGGGATGTCAGAAGAGGAACAAGCTGGCCGTGTCTTATAGTTACATTACTACACGCCGGTAGGTACCTACACTACACTACACACCTATCCACCCCGCCGTTAGTTACGGGAGAAAAGATGATTTGGTCTGAAACGTGATCTGGTAGTACTACTGTTGGCATTTTAGTATCGTGACTTTCTTGCTTATTTATTATTTGACTTTAAGATATCGCCTTGACTCACAAGAAGTGCGTTAAGATACTGGTTACTGATGATATTAATTACAAGTCAATAATAATTAATGTATCTACGGTAGGAAAGTTATTTTTTAAATATTTTTAAATTATGGTATTCTATTCCATATTAGGAACTGTTTAAAATAATTTTTTAATAAAAGGAAGTAGGTTTTGCAATAAAAATAATTTTTTAACAGTATTTACCTAAATAAGTATAATACAAAATAATAAACAGTAGAAAAGAGTGAACAGTGGATAATTACCTACAGCTGGGAAAAACTCACAGACAATGGAAAATACTAAGTAGAAACTTTTATAAAAGGTGCGCTGTACCAAAGTGCAAAAATTCATTATAAGTTACCAAAAAATTGTTTTCCGTCCTATCGCAAGTTCTAAATCCGTTGGTAATTTGTTTAATTGGTAATACTTTTAATATTTCATTCAAAAATTTTATTTTATTTTTAGTAGAAAATTTACAAAATTACATAAAAATAGTAGACATAATATTTAATATGTCGCGAACAAATTTAAAAGTCACCAATTTTCTCAAATACCATTTTTTTGCAGGGAATATGGAAAATCAACGATTTATTAGTGTTTTCAAGGAAAGCAATTACTTTTTGGTTTGACATATTTATTAAATAACACGTACATTTCGTTTTACATCACACATTTATTTTTAAATCATCACCAACCGGTTGCGCTTATCCCAACCTTCATCATACACTTAGGTATGTTTCATTTAATAAACACAATAGTGCCTTTTTTGAAAAGAATAGCAAGTAGGTAACATATTACAAACACATATTTCGACCGGTCAGTGGCTGAGTTGGCATCGCGTTTGGGTTTCACCCAGGCGTCGTGAGTTCAATTCCTCGGCTGGCTAAGTCCTCCATTGCGATACAAGCAACATCTTACGCTTACTGTGATGGTAGTAGGAGATTTTCAAATATTGCAAGGTTATTCGTAACCGAGGAATATTTGTCTTTCTTTTTAAATAGAAAAATAGAATAGAGATGAAAATATAAATGATGAGGGACAGTAGAAAGTTAAAAGATTCACTATCAAGTCGTTCACAATCGCACGTCTATTTTGCGAATTTATTCGTGGAATCGTTACGGCTGACGTGCTGGAGTGGGCTGAAGTGTCAGCGGAGACGTAGCAACATCCGAGTGCGCGGATATTCCGGGCTTACGAGGGATCTCCGGCCGTAGTGCGGCGCAGAACCAGATTTGAGCTCTCACCGCCCCTAAGCACGAAATATCCCCAAATAAGCCACTTAGCAATCCCTTTTTACTCTGCAACAAACATATATGTCGGAAACGTATTGATTCAATTTGACTATTTTGTCTGACGCGCGCGGTAGGTACTGGGAAATATTGGACGTTCCCCTAACAAATGTTTTACCGAGAACACGATGGCAGAACTGGTAGTTAATTATATCGGATAATGGAAAAACAATGTTTGAGTAATAAATGATACGATTTGAGTCCCTGATGACCTATTTTATACGGGATATTACTTATGTCATCTTTCTTCTCTAAAACACTGTTGATTTAAATCGATTGACCACGCATAGGCGAGAAAATCAAATACTGTTTTTGTTATACAACAATATAAATTTATAAAAAGAATACTATTAGCGTTTTTCACTAACTTATTTTCACATATTTAAGTACCCCTATGAATCGTACAACATGGTAGGAATTAAATAGATTTATTACTCGACCAACGGATTTGAATAAAAATTTTTGAAGCTCCCAATTAAATTACTAATGATGGTCGCATTATGTCATAAGCCAACGATTACGTTATAAAAATTAGTACTTCAGGGGAGCATTATTACAAATGAATGAAATAATGGCTTTAAACTCAAATAAACTACATTCAATAAATACTGTATCTACATATATAAAAATGAATGTTTATCTGTCTGTCTGTCCTCGATTTTCTCGAAAATTATTAAATCGGTTTCGCTGAAAATAGCACAGTTTGTTCTTATTAGTGCTGGAAAAGTTTAGTATGTTTAGTAGTTTGTACGAAATTAAATATATAAAACTGTGGATATAACGTTTTAAAAATAGTATGAAAAACATTGAACCCGCCATTTTGTATTGAGGTTAGCCTATAGATATGCCGCTCTGGTTAGCCACGGATTACATATTCAAAAGAAAATGTTTTATTTGGGTAGAATATTTTTAAAATGGAAAATTCAAGTAGGTACCTACTTAAGAACTTTATTATTTATATATATTTTGAAAAAAATAAATATTTGGAATGAAATAAAATTTTCAAATGAACGTTTCTTTGCTTTTTTTGTTCGGAAATAGTAATAGTCATTACAAGACATTACTTTCGCTGTCAAATCTATTATGGCACCCAGACGACAAGCCAGAATTCACAACTTCATAACTTTATTAAGAAAAAAAAACACACACCAGCTAGTATTTTATATATATAAATATTTATTTAAAAAAATAAAACAATAACTTTGTTTACATCACTTTTATTTTTTAAATTATAATATCGCATCACCAAGTTAACGCTTCATATGAAAATATAAATATTTATGTTGGTGAGTTGTCCGGTTGAATGAAGTTTGGCAGTTGGTAATTGTCGTTAAAATGAACACAAATATATAGTTTTTGCTTCGAGTCACAGAAAGTGAGATGTGAAGAATGAAACACTTTTTTTTGACAATAAATAGTAGAAATTTAATAAAATGGAACTTAATTACTATGGCAACACCAAGCTGCCCACTTTGTCTTTGAAATATGTTCTTTTCATTCATATTTTTCACATTCGAGTTTGACAGTACGTTTAACAGAAACAAGGCAAAGCAACATAACTCGATTATATTCGACCGGTCAGTGGATGAGTTGGCATCGCGTGTGGGTTCCACCCAAGCAACGTGAGTTCAATTCCTCAACTTACTAAGTCCTCCATTACGAAACAAGCAACAACTTCCGCTTAATGCGATTTTAGTAGGAGATTTTCAAATATTGTCAATTTATTCCTAACCTAGGATTGTTTTTCATTTTTAAAATAATATTTTTATATAAATAATTACATTAACGTTTTATAACTATTTTCGATCTGGAAATAAGATTTCTTTTTATTTTGATTTAACATGTAATAAATGGGTATTTTGATAAATACTCGTATATTTCAGAAATGTAAAAAAAAATCGCCTCTCCCTGTCTCCCTCTTCCTTGAAAAACATTAAATAACAAAAAAAATCTTAGAATATGATGTAGAATCATCTCTTTTCGGAAAGTATCAATTCCTCTCACATGGACAATTGTGCTTTTTTTTAACTTGTTTTTCTTTTCCTATGGGACATCTTGATGTTATCTTTGAAAATCTTTTAATCGATCGAAGTGCATTCAATTTGTGTCCAATATTAAATGTCAGACTGTGTATGAAATATTTTAGAATTAGTATAAAGAGATACACTTATCCACTTTGAACATAATTAAACCTATCCATAACAATCATACGTGCATTCACACACCCGTCGAAGTGTCCTTGACTCCTTGTCCAAGAAGAAAAAAAACATCAAAAAATAGGGGAGGCTTATCGGTGGATGAAAAAATCCTTATTTCATTTTATAATGAACTTCTCTCATCGTGACATGGCGTAGCCCATCGGCATTTATATGTCCAACAAAAATATAAACGTTTTCTAAAGATTAAAAATCAATATCTAGAAAACATCCAATTCTATTATTGTCGGCCAATTACTGGAAACTTATTCCAATTCCAATCCACTATCCGAGCGATCGCTCGGCGGCCGACTCGAGTAATACTGTTTGAAATTGTTCGGCGTTTCCCAATATTGAGCTCTGGATAAAAGTACTAATCTACGTCAAAAGCTTATTCACCATTTCCACTAATGTATTTCAGCCAAACAATGCTGCATTGGAGTTTTGTATTGTTGTGGGTGAATGGAATCCATCGAATGTTTCTTCAACATATATACAAACGTAACACCTACCTTAAAATGAGCTTTTTAAAGTAATACAATCATTTTAACAGGTTTGTTACCAATTCTTAAAATTCATATTACGGTTTAAATCTAAACAATTAGATAGGTACCTACTGCCAAATACATATTGACAATACGTCCAGCTTCAAACATTTGAGTTTTTTTCATACATTTTAATATATATTCTGTGAAATTTCAAATAAATTACAGTAATCGAAAATTAACTAAATAAATAAAATGTTACCTACACATGATTTTATTGCTTGTTTGCAAAGAAAACGGCAGAAGCTGGTCTCTTATTTGTTTACGGTATTTGCCACTACTGATGTGTTCTATTGATAAATACGGTGTGATATTCCATATTACGCATCAATACATTTTTGAAATATATATTTGTATGCTATGAATAAAAGTAGTAAAAAAGTAATAAAATAAAAATTAGAAAAGCTTTATAATTTACTTCCGATGATTTAAAAAAAATCAAATTTGAACTCAAATTTAATTCAAGCAAAACATGTTTTTATTTATTTTGAAAAATATTAAAGAGGGAAGAAGAACCTATTCTGAAAAAGGAATACTTAATTTTTTTAAACTGAAAAGTTGTGTAGGTACCGAAAGTATGAAGAAAGAGAGACCGGTCAGTGGCTAAGTTGTGACGCGTCGGGTTCCCACCAAGCATTTTCCGCTTAGTGTGATGCTAGTAGTAGATTTAAAAATATTGGCAGGTTATTCGGAACTCGGGAATGTTTGGTTTCTATAAAAAAAATTTCAAAAAAGATTAAATGTACCCGATGACAACAACATAATAATATTCACTTTTTATTTCTTGTTTTCATATACAGGTACATACAGTTCATCATTATTTTAATACACCTATATTATATATGTAATTTACATATTGGTGAAATACATTGTAATGTGTAATAAAGCCTGGAAATGTCGACGTACCTGTACTGTTAAGTGTAATAAAACACGGCTGGCACAATAATTCAATGACTCGGAAAATCTCTGTCACACTTCAAACGGCCATCATATCACGAAGGGGTTAGAAACGCAATACGGACATAAAATCAGAACTGTCGTGTCACTTTAAACCCCAGCAACAATACTATGTACTCGTAGGCCGATATTACTGACTGGTGAACTGATTTATAAATTCTTTTTCATTGAAAAGATTTGCGAAATATTGCAATATATTAATAAATTGGATTAATTTAAGTGGTTTGTATTTTGAAATGATGTTTTTTGTATATTCTCGGCTTAAAAAAAGAGAATATTCACCGCGGTAAGTGATTGCTCAAATGGATTTGTGTGTATTTAGTGTTGAACTTCGGGCGAAGCCAGGTAGGAATTGTTAGTGTACATAAATATTAAAAGTCGTCTTTTGGAGGAATAAATAGATACCGACCTATTAAAATCAAATAAATAGATATATTATTATTACTGTAAGTCATTCGGTAGAATACGACGAAAAACGGAGTTTCCACACACTTTTATTGCTTTAAGAGAAACGTCATGAATAACTAACCCATTTAACCTTATTCAGACTTGCCTGACTCGTTTCACGAGAATTTGGTATTTCTGAAGATAATAAGTAATTTGTGTTTTAGACGAATGTGTTACAAATTTGATATTATCCGTGTGAATATTAGCATGGAGCCAAATAACAAGCTTAAATGAATAGTGACAGACGAATGTTTCCATACAAAGGCTAAAGGCTTTTATGGTTTGCAAGTAAAAGAAAGGGCGATTACCTGTAACGTGAAATAGGTATGGATATTATCAGGGGACCGAAGGGAGCGGCCCCCCCCCCTAACTCACCCACCCCCGTTGTCTCGATATCGGCACAAAGAGCTTTATAATAACTACGGGAAAATTCGCCTTTTCAAAAGAAGGGATGTAAAATAAGCAAAGAGGAGCAGTTACAGTTACAAAGGCCCTGTGCACGAACTGCGTCCGCTATAATAGGGTCCATTATACGCCTTCATTTTGATACATAAACAAACTGCACAGGTCAGATCGTATCGCCGTCATGTCTATGCGAGACCAATAATCTATACGGCTATCTGCTATCGGCTATCGGCTATCGGATATCGTGACATGCGCCACTCATACATCCGAGTACTACAGCGCTACGGTAGATGCCTACAGACCGCTATCGCCCGCTTTGTAATTGCTTCTTTGTCACGGTTTAGATTTCATTGATTCTGTAACTATTTGCCGTTGTTTTCAGTTTTTACTTATAAACACAATTAGTCGATTGATGTGTCAATATTTTATTAAAGTTTTTACTCTCACTTAAGGTACAATTATTATAACACGTAGAAAAGTGTACAATTCATTCTTTGCATTTAGGCGTACTTTTTATCTTGTTCTTCGTCACTGCAGTTCTTCAAGAAGTTCTGCAGCGAATGGTCAACCGCACAATATCATAAATAATATTTATCTTCTTATTTTTTAAGAATATCGATTTTATACAATCTATGTAACTTTAACTTTAACTTTTTCTAAATTGCTAAAAATATATAAGATGTAAAAAAAAGAAAGTTGAACGACTAATTGACAAATAAATGATTTTATGTTATTATTCCTCTGCCCTCTCCCTGCGGAAGATTGTTCGTGATCATCAGGGCAAAATGGTCCCGCTGTCGTAAACTCTCTTCCTATAATATCCGTCTTTTTAAAGAGTGAGGAATGATACTAATTGAGCTATCAACAGCATGCCTACATTTACAACTGTCGACTGGAGCCTGGAAGAACTCAAAGGGACTGCTTTAATACCAGTCATGATGTTTAAAAGGCCTCAAATACGGCGTCTTCCTCTACTGTATGTTCTCCTTTAGACCGCAATATTGTAGTTTTCTTTTTGTACGTCATTCTATTGGTTCGGGGTAATTTAGGCGTTTGCTCATATATCCACACATGTTCAAAGCTTCGTTATTCCAAGCAATGCTCGGTGTAGTGTTCGTGGTTTCGTACTGCACCATAAAGAATTGCGAGTCTTTTCATACTAAATCAGAATTACAAATGGAACGAAACGTAATTTTCTTCAGCCTACTATTGATCCCGTGAAGGTCGCCAGCGGTCACTGTTATTTCTTTTGTAAGCCACTGCTAGAAGCAAAAATCTTAATTTATTCAAAGGCAAAAAATAAGGAAATACTAAAGCACACCTACGGAGCACGGTTGTATTATCAAATTGTATAAAAAAGCCATTCACGGAGCCGGCATAACAACAATTTGGCGGTAATATACGGAAGCAGACCTTAAGCCTCCCGGGCTTGGCAAACAGAGCTCGCCGCCTTAAATGGAAAGGAAGGTACCCTCGCTCTCATTGTTATTCTCTACATAGCGGCGCGGTGTTCATAAAAGAAAATAATAATCATAAAAAATCCACTGAGCAGAACATATGGGTAGAGTAAACATGTGAGGGGCGACCCGCCTGTATCTGCCGCTCGGCGTTCTGTGCCCGCTCTGCTCTGCTCCTTGCTCCCCGGAACTTCCCGTACTTACCTAGGGATACTGTAATGTGTACGAAAAAACGGCTTTACCTGGAAGGCGTATGTGGATTCTACTTTGAAATTATATCGGCTGGAAGCTAAACTTAATTTGAATGGAAACTGGTTTAATTTCAACCCATATTTTTACACATCCGTAAGTATCGTCAGAATAGAACGGAAGAAAACCCTACAAAACATCCCATACAAAAGCTCATAAAACAAAAGATTGAGCACTAACCTTTTCTATGAAGAAAACATCTGTATGCTAAAGTTACAAAACGCTGGGACGGTGAGATTTAGCGGAATGAAATGTATTCAACTTTATAGTTTGAAATTTTTAATTTCTGTCTTCAACTCGCAACATCTTTTCCATCCATATATGGAGCTGAAAAATAACCACATTTTGGATAGAAAATATTACATACTGAAACCGTGGAGACTTGATTTGATCCGGTTTTTTTCTCTCTTCCAATATATATTACTTCAGCGATTTTCAGTCAAATATAATGGATAATAACATGAACATATAGGGAGAAGATTTCAAATAAATGGCGAGGCCGGGATAATAATTCGTGTACCTATATCCATACAAATTAGCTAGGTATAGTATTGAGTATGCATTATGATTTAATAAATTAAAATAAAATAGATTTCAGGCCTCGGTTACCAGCACTTATATGACTATGTAACAAAACGTAAGCGGTGGGTGCTTACATTTCCACGGTACGCATTTATTCTGGCGGGTGGTTTAGGGAAACTGGCAGGGAGGAGGAGAGAAGGGCGGTTAAGGAGGCTTTGAATCAGACCTCCTCTATTTCGTGCGGTGGATCTTTCTATGAACAAAAGTCTAGAAAAGCAAGAATAACTTACACCTGCTTTCTGCGAGGCGAGAAATTACGTAAAAAAATAATAATTTACCTCACATTAGTGTGTTGTGCTATTTCTCACCTAGGTAGGTACTCAATATTGAACGAGTTCCCTATACTGTTTTCGTGTAAATAGATAAATAGGCTATGCTCTCTCATACCCTTCAACGAAATCGGTTTAAATAAATATGAAGATAAAATAATATTATATTTTAGTGCCGTTATCGTCTACGAGTGCAAGAGTAGGAGGAGACGAAGTAAGCAGGTACTTGCGTACTATGCATTTATCGAACACAAATTACCCATACACTACTGCTAAATATTTAAACATTCAAATTAAAAGAGCCCCATGTTGTATCATTGTACGTATTATCATGAATTTGAATCAGATCCACCGTTCTAAACTCGACATCCTTTTAATAACGGGAAGTTTCCTCCCCGTCAGATTTTATCCACGCGAGGCGTTAAAGTGTTCTTCGCGATGTGTTTATTTCACAAAAGAAAAAAGTTTCAATCTCATATCAAAGGATAAAGTAAAGCCAACAATTTGTAGCACAGCCATGCATTGTGTATAAGATTAAACTTAACACTGTTCTATACGTTCCTGTGCAGTCTTTAAGTGGAAAATGTCGCCCCATTATAAGGAGCAAAGTTACATTCGAGTACGTAACTTAGTTTTCCGCGGCGGATGTATTGTACAAAGTTGGTGGCTTCTTACTTGTTGGTTGGGTTCCTTTCGGCGCTTCCCGCCAGGGCCGCCAGAACACGACAAAGAAATGGCTCTTGAAGGATTTTCATATGAAAGTTTTTAAATTAATAATAAGGCTGCTTCTGAAAGGCCCTGATTCAGGTGGAACGGCCGAATTAGACCTTTGCTATGAGAGGCGAATACAGGTTTATATTACTATGGATAGAGAAAGTTCTTGCGCTGGAGAGTCATTCTTTAAATTTAATATTAAATGATTTGTATTAATTTTTTTTTCGGAGAGCAATTCGTTAAATAATTGAGTGCTATCTATTGAGGCACAGACTTTTGTAACGATTTCATAATTCCATTATACTTGGTTATTTAAAATGTTAAAAGCGCAAAAGTGGAGGAAGCTACAAATATATCAAAACGTAGATAGCTATTTATCGAAGGAAGCCCCGATACTTATTGTTTATTATTTGTTTTTGTGTTTAATTCGTAGAACTCCATTTAATTTATTTCTTTTTAATTTAATGTAAATCAAATTTAATAATGCTATCATTAGGTTCTGCAAGTATCTTTTGTTTTTATTATTGTGACAGCTGTTTCGACTTTGATAAGGAGTGGTTAGGTTAGCCAAAAAAAATCATTATTTATAAGTTTTTTTTTTACTTCAATGTTTCATGCTTCATATGTTTGGGGCAACGCTATTCCGATAAATTGCCCTCATCAACGACTGAAAGTATTTGTTTTCCAAAATGATGCAATTGAAAGTATTTGAAAACTGTTATTTATGACTTAAAAGTACTTTCTTAAAGAACAACAAATATCAAATCAAAACTAAAGTTTTTTTTATACGTGATTATTCGTACAATTAATAAACCGGATTTATTAAATGATTTATAAATAAGCAAATTATATTGGACCAGCTTGACATCACCTAAATCAGATCTAGACGCCAACGCTAAGAGATTGCCAACTATGTATGTTATTTGACTCTGAATTCATTGGCGTTACTTAACATTAAAATTGGACCATTTTTAAGAGTTACAAGAATTATAATCAACAAATAAAATTCGTCATTCAACGAACTTTTAAGTAGGTACCTACCTACATTACCTACGTGTATTTTTTGTCCGATTTCCCCAGCCCTTATTATTTTCGTTTCGTTTTCCGCAATACCTCCGCAGTTTGACTCTCCGTTTATTTCCCCGAAAGCTTTCCGTGCTGTCTAACTTTAAATACACAACACGGATCGAACACGTGACGGTTTTCTTTCCTCGGAATGCGGATTGCCTTCTTTGACTGCCTGGAGGACGTAGACACGAACCTACGGAAGCGGCAATAATGCTGATCTAATCCACACCATTTGGAAGGAAAAAAACTTTTAAGTTTTCAGGTATGTACCCACTGCGTTTAGAAAGTGGTGGTTCGAAAAATATGACCAGCTTTGTTTCAGACATTTCAGAGAATATTTATAAAGTATAGCAAAGATTATTGCATATTAAAAATTCCAACCCCTTGTTAAAGATCCTAACATGTAAACATAAACAAGTTATGACTTAATGAAAAGCGAAATTTCCTAATCCTGCTGTTTCTGTAAAGAAATATGGCAACTGAAAATGTATTATTACGTACGAACATTAAACGCATAGAAATGACATATTTCAAAGAATGTAAAAAAAAGTATCATTGTCATATACTTTTACACTGTTTTTAATACATGCAATTTCCCTAAAATAAACCTTTATAAGGCGTTTACGTATCTAGTTATATAATTACATAATAATGAGGTGATTTTCCAACGAAAACGGGGTTATAGTAGTAATCCAATTATTAAATACCAACATATTTACAAAAATATATATATTACTAGCAATGGCGTGCATTGCTCCATGTCCAAAGGTAGACCGTTTGCGATTATTCAAGTTCGGGTTTAAAATGTGAATGGAATATGTATATGAAAATGACTTCTTGATCTTGATGTTTGGCTAATTGTTGTGGCCGACTGAATAATGAGCGTCGAAGTTACGTATTGGTTTATCTTAGGTATTATAATTTACGTGGATAGGCGAATGTCATAAAGAAAACATACATACCAATTGTAATTATTTGTTTTTATATTGCAATTATTTAAATATCTGTTATTTTTTTTGTTTGTTGTTTTGAAAATTTCATTAATATATATTTTTTTAATTTCTTCAGATAAATTTTATTAAAACAAATCAAAAAAATTATCGTCATATTTAAATAGCTTGAAAAATGTTTATAATTCATTTGACGATATTTGAATTTAATGGTTTTCTGTTCCAACTACTACAATTTATCAAAATATATAATTAATATGACACTATGGGAACACCTAATGTATTGTATAATAAACAAGGAATATTAAGAAAATATAATCAATTGATAAAACGATTCATTTATATATTTAATACGTTCACCAAAGTTAATCAGAGAAATGATTATTGTATTCAGTCAAAGAAATATTATTTCATTTTTCTATCCAAAGATAGCAGCGAAAACCAGTATTTTTAAATCACGCTTTAATATAGCGGTGGTGTTGTATACTAAAAAAACGGATTGTTAGTAAAATGGTTAAAATGTTTAGTGGAGGAATGAAATTATCTACCTCTTTTCAAAAAACGAATTTAACTAAGCAAAAATCACTAGCAATACAGGTAACAGCATTTAGTGCAAACTGTATGCGGATTTGCGTTATGTATCGCGCTAAAACAATTAGATTCACTAAGTCAAAAGTATCGCCCAAGTTTGGTTGCAACTAAAAAGTACGAATTCGGCAAAAAGAAACAATTTAGCCATGTAAAACTATAGTAACATAAATAATATCGAAACATTTACAGAAAAAAATATTGACGGAAATTAACCTTTTTTTCTTCGTCTATTATATTTTATTTTATTTTATGGTACGTTTTACGTAGGGTAGATACAGATATTCAGCCCATATGAATTGTTCATCACTTATTCTATAACTATTTTAAAGTATTATATAACAAGAGATTAAAAAAAAATTCTTTTTAAATGTTGCCTTTAAAAGTGTGCAAATTGACAGCATTTCGTGTAGCTGATTTTGCGCATTTTTTATATTTAGCGATGTGCTGTGCTAGTCAAACAAATTGCTTCATTACGTGTCTATTATGATTGAAACTTAATGTAATTATAAATATTATTTACTTTCCCCCTTTGCTCTGCTTTTAAATGTCCCTTCTAAAAATTCCCCCCGATCGCCATTTTTCATGTTTCATATATCTAATGTAAAGTTCACTGTCACAATTATTAAGGATTACTTTAACTAGTAAGTAGTAGACAGATTATCTAAGCACGTCACCCATACTATATATACGTCAACTTTCTACTATCTACTACTGAAACGTTAAGTTAAGTATTATAAAGTACCTACCGAGTTTCGAATATACCTGGCAAGTTTGTTAGTTAAAAACAACACCCAGTACCCTTTTAACAATATTTGGCTAATTGAATAACGCGTATTCGTGACGTAAATCGAGTAAATGTTGTTATGGTTAAGTACTTTCGTTATTATAGTATTTCTTTTCACATTCTGGTAGGAATCACACGAAACATCAGATATTCATCTGATAATATTTTTAGCAACAAATGACATTTGTTTATAACAATGGCTGATTTGAACGGAGCTTTTTATGCAAAATGTTGCTTTGGTTACTCCTTTTTATAACATTTGATATTTAATTTTGCTTTTTCTTAGGCACCATAATTAATATCCGGTATTTCCCGACATTCAAAAAATTGCTAATAACTTTTTATTAAAAAAATGGCTAATTCGGATAGGGTTCTTTTTGCAAAATGTAGCTTTGGTAAATCTTTCATACATTATACAATATTTCATTTTATGTTCTGGTAGGAGACACTTAACTTAAGTAGGTACCTACCTACACGTGAATTTAGGAAAAGCATTGTTACCTAGAATTCCAAACGTAGTAGGTGGTATCCGTTTAAAACCGTGTTTATTTTACGCCTTTCGTGTTTCGTCATTTGAATAAAGTTAAGCTCCACAAAACCTATATTTGATGTCGCTACCGGAACATGTAGTGCGCCGTGTGCCGTTAGATGGCGGTAGTTGGCGGGGCACACTGAGTGTGGGTATATTACTGGCTATACAGCGTACAGCGTACAGGGTACAGGGTACAGTGTACAGTGTACATTGTGTGGAGGCATTTGGCCACAATGGGGATAGGGCCGCCCGGCCGCTCTCCGCCCGGATCGACCATTGGGGTTTTATTGCCGGTACGCCCAGCCTCCCGAGGAGCGGGGAAGGCCTTGCCGGGGATGGATAACTTGCGGCACGTGAATAACATGCCACTCTTTAAAAATTTCCAGCGTCCGATCGAATTAATAAAAAAAATGTCTTCTATGCATATACATATTCGAGTATATTACATATGGTGGATATTATTCACACCACAAAGAAAACTTATAACATTTTTGTTTTCACCTTGTAGGTGATTATATTTCATTCACTTGTACCTATGAGTAAATGAAATGTATTTTTTTTTACCATATAATAAATACATTTCTATTATAGTGTAGATACCTACACCAGGAAGGAAAATAGCCCCTTTGAAATTAAATAATAAATTATTAAACCTAAAAAAAAATTAATTTAGAAAACGATTTAATATGTGCCATTTTTGATATGCCGCCAAAACGACTTGTTCGTTTTTCTTCGTGAATATGGCGTTGTTGACGTCAAGCCGACCAACGTTGCATCGGTGACAGCCGTCTAACCAGCCAGTAGCGTTATGTGCATCCATGATGAGGTTGTAGACAGTTCGAATCTTCTCGAAATGTACGGTTTTAGATCGTTTTTAAAATCAATAATTATGAATGAAAATATTAAAAAATTTTATCGAATTAAAATTGAACTTAAATACTTCATATAATTTTTACGGTAAGTACCCGTAGTTTGTGAAAATACCATTGGCTAAAAGAGGAACTAACCATTAGACTAACTTATTTTACACAAGACCTCCAGTAGGTAGCGATGCATCCGACTGCACAAAAAAAATTGTACATACTCATTGTACGTACCCACGCAAATTGCATATGTGGTAGGTATTTAAACATGATTTGTTCTCCTTATTATTTTTCCCAGCATTTCAGACAGCGTCTTAGAAACGTTCAAAATTTTCTAAAGAACGAAACACATATTTTAATGTTTGCAAAAGAGAAAGTATCATGTGTTGCGAAACGGAAGCGGAAAACCGTTTCGTGTTTCCATTTCCCCGGCATGTCAGACAATGGGATATCCCTGCCTGAGGCGTGGTAGGTATATCTTAAATTATATGGTTGAGGAGTTCTCACTTGCGGTTCGAAACAGCTTGGCAGCCATGACAGCTATGGGGAAATGGTAGTACGCCATTGGCTGCGGCCGCTGTACGCTAAAATAACCCCAACCGTCTGCGCCATTCAAGGGGAGTACATAAAAATGTCTTGGCGTAATGGCCGGGAAAGGTCGGACGGCGGAAATTGAAAAAATCTACCTCCTATATATGTCAAAGAAAGAGGGAAATAAAATTGACACTTGTCTATTCCTGCAAATTGTCGTGCAGGGGTCGGTGAGGCGGAAGCCATATAATTAGCGAGGGGCGATCATGATGACAAAGGAAATATCGGCCATTGGAGGTGATTCGCCTTATTTTGCATACATTTTGCTATTTTCCGAGTTTGTGTGATGATTTTTTTACTGAAACGAAACGGGACAACCATTTACATATGCATTTAATCTAGGAACTCAATTTATATGATTAAATGGTCTCTCATTAATTGAGCCGTACGGACCAAAGTTAAAGTTAAAGTAAACGTTTACGTATTAAATGTTAATAAACGTCCGGGGGTTGCCGGCAATCAATTGAAACGTTTTTAATTAGTTTTTTCAGAATAACCGGAGTGGAAAGTGGATGAGGATATGGGAAAGAGGAAGATTTTGAAGAAATTTGCTCTCCGGTCACTAAATGCTGCTGTGGTAATGGCTAGAAGAGGTGATATTTCAATAAAATAAATACCGACTAAAGAACCCTGTTGTGAGGAAATAATTACAATATTTTCCCCTTTCCTCACTGTTTATTAGGTTACATAAATGGCATCATAAATAGTTATCATAAGATTTTCCAAGAGACCTCATTGCGAAACTGATAATTTGACTTTCGATATTCACTTTCTACATTAAAAAGAACAGCACTTTCCTATTGAAAAATACAAGTTTTCCAGCGGAAGTAAAGGTATAATTTTCCCTATGAATAAGCACAATTAACTAAATTACCTATCCACTAAGGTGACCGCAGAAGGATGCATACTCTCCCATAAAGGGTGAACATGACCACGGAAATGCCTGAGGGAGTGTTTCAATTGGTATAAATTGGAGTATACTTAATTTTCCGGAAAATTATTCCGGGAAAAAGGGTTGTTGAATTTGTTTGTACTCGCTTGCGAATATTTTAATTTGAATATGCTTAGGGCGAAGTAATGTATATGAAGGTTCCCCAATAAACGATAACGGAAACGGTCTTTAGTTACTTCTGTGTTATTTATTTTCTAATATTACGTTTGAGTTTTACAGCATACGTGTCATATACTTCACTTTAAATGTTAAGTTCGGAATCAATTGAATAAAGAAATCACGTTGACATAAAAGAGTTTTAGAAAAATATGCCAATTTGAGTAAAGTGAATGGTATTTATTAAGCCCCGTTTTAAAACTGGTGTTATTGTAACAGTAGTTATGCAGAGATGATAAATAATAGGAAATAAACCATTTGTATTCATTTCTCATCCGTTTAAGGTATTCAAACAAGGATAGATAGATAGTTTATTTACATTAATATTCTATAACATTTTGACAATATATTTGCTACATTATGAAGTTTCACAGAATTAATTGATAAAGTTGTTCCCTACTTGCTACGCTAGCTTGGGCCATGTTATAGCAACTAGTCCATTTCATTTCGTGGTAATATAACAGAAAATAATCTGTTTGTAAACATAATATCATATGTGTGTAGTATATATGACATTATTTAATACATTTTTTTTTAAATTCAAAGACACCTGTACTAAAAAAAAAGATTTATAAAGTAAAATTAAACAATAAACAAACTCATTACAGTCAAATATAAAGCTAATACAGAAACGTTAAACAACGCAGGAATAAATCGTTTAAAATAAATTTACAAATAAAATAAATAAAATTTTCGCGACGATACGCATGATATTTTCTGCTGCCGAGAGATCACTCATTAAAAGGTGTATTTTTAATCTAGTATTGAATAAATTTCGTGTACAGGATGTTTTTAGTTGGGGGTGTAACCTGTTGTATATGAAAGGACTAAGGAAAGTGAAAACAAGAAAATATATTATATGGTACAGTTACACCGTTTTTCACGCTCATAGAACTTTTTTGTGAAATATCAGGTAAGACAAAATAGGTATCTACATAGATTTTTAACAACGCATTCTGTTCCTTTAAATTGTTAAACAATTTCGAGGGTCATATTTTGACGTTTTTGGTCATGATTGACTAAGTAGTGATTTATTTATGTAAATATAAAAACTTCTGAAATGTTTTGCCTAAGGTCACATTTTTTTTCATTTTTGATATTCAGTATTGAATTAAAACAGTTTCGTCAAGGGCGCTTTACAAACGTATAACGTTTCAAAGAATACATAAATTGCCCATGTAAAACAGGAAAACTTTAACCTCAAACAATATATTATGTGCCTTCCTACATGCCAGAAATAATACAATATGCATGGAATATTAGAAATGTAGGCACGAGATGCAAATGATCAAGACATACCTGTCTAATACCTAGGTCCGGTCATTCAAGGGTTCAGTACCGAGGGTGTAGGGCAGTGAGTAAATTTGCATATCGGCAGTGGCCGCTTTGAGGCCAGTCCGAGTCCGGGAAACGGAACTAACGGTTGACCCGTGCAGCCTTATTAGCCGCACGCACATAACTATATGTAAATATTTCCATATACTTAACAGGCCATGGCTCTGCTGGGGAAGGTGGCCCAGGGGTGGACTCCGCCCTCAATGGAACTTAGTTGTATACGTATTGCTTCTATTATTTTTAACGTTGCAACTGATAATTGGAATGGTGAAATTCCATTTTAATATGAATTTGTGAATATAAAACCTGTATAGCTTATTTTCACTTGTTTATTATTGACCTTACCTATTTCACCCTGCAACAGGCATCATCAGACTGGTAAAATTTTAAGTAAATATAAGGCTTTTATAGCATTAACTCGTATATCATGAACGCCATTATATTTTGTCCACACATCGCGCTCCTAGCGTTCGATGCAGTTTCCAACCACAAATAATTGTTTAAGCAGTAAAAAGTGCAAAAAAATCGGTTTTTGAATATTTGGACACTTTACATTAATGTTCAACCATTGGTTGATGCTTGCTCGTACTTTTCTATGGTTATGCAGCGCACGCTGCTCAGAGTAAGGAAGAAGCTAATAATTTATTATGTAATTCGATTCCTAGTTAAAGCGTTAATTGTTGTTAAAATGATAAATGGGACAGAACAATCAATTAAAAATATACATATTAATACGGTCATAAAAAGCCATAAACCACTGCTGTGAATGCAACTTATAAAATCTATAAAGATCCATTGAATGTCCTATTCATTACACATCCCGGCTATGCATTTTGCTCGATGAATGGGGCCTTTTGGCTGTCTACCAAGCAAAACGCATAGCCGGGATGTCCAATGAATGGGGCCTTCAGGGTTGTGGTGTTATATTAAGGTTCTAGAGGTAACCTGTATAATTTAAAAGTTTTATAAATATTTGAATTGCACCTTCTTGAAAAATCATAATGTACCTAAGAAGTACTTATCACATAGAGCGTTTCTAAACTGTTGGTTTCCTTGATTTGATTCGCTCAGTTTTCAAGTCGATCTTCCAAATCAAAAGCTCACCCGTCTTATAAGATTCAAGTACGTGCATGCGAAAAAACTTAAAAAGAAAAAAAATACAATAAACGCCTGGGTTTCACAGCTATGAAGAAATTCTCACTTTTTAAATCTACGTTACTTAAAAAATTAATTTGTCCTATTTCGGTACTGGCGAGGTGGAGTGTGTATAGTTTTCCACAAAATTACCTACTCGAAGCGTCGATGTCCTTTGTGAGAGCGCCTGCCAGCAAAATGGCGCCCGCCTTGTTTGCCGAGGTATTTCGCCCACTACGTGAATTAATTTAATATGAAACGGTCAAGTAATGTAAACCGAATTCATCCATATATTTAATGATATGCTAGCGGCTTTATTCTCGGGAAGAAAATAGTGCAAGCGGGTTTTACCCGAGTTGTTCATTGCACGCAGAATCGTACTAATTAAATTCATGTATTTAAGGAACATAAACAGTCTTAATACTAATATAATATACAGTAGAGGATGAGACCATGTTTCAGAATACATTTGAAAAAATGCAAAGCTTGAAAATGCTTTGTGATTCCGAGCTTTGCATTTTTTCTGCTCCACTCTTAGTTCCCGATTTGTGAATTGGTGTGATTTGGGCTATATTCCATTTTTAGGAAATGTGCCGCTAGTTTTGAGCGATATATTGAACAATATTGACACGAATTACGTGGTAATAAATATAATTATGATTATCACGATGGTTGCGAGAAACTCTATTATGCTTTCTATTGCCGTTGTACCAAATATTATTTTATTTTATTTTTTGAATTTAATATATATCAAATTTAATAATATTATTAAATAAAAATAGGTCAACCTTCATATAATTCCATTTTATTACAATTAGAACACTATATGCACTCATTTGCAGTACATCAAATCAATAGATTCGATAATTTAAAACAGATTTGTCTTCGTAATAAAAATAAGTTTAAATTCTTGTTCGTAAATAAAATAAATAGAATGGTGCAGGAATCCTGATTTTCTGCAAATTTTATATGAACCGGTGTAGGTATTGGTTACATAAATCAAATTGAATACGAACAGCTCGGGAAACCGTTAAAAACATATAAAATACCTACTGTGAAATATCTGTGCAATTACTTTCCAGGCAATCAATTTCCCGGTCTAGACTCCTCCTGACGAACCCGGGAAGGTACCGGTGCCAGTATCAGAACTACGGAGGCGGAGGGGTAAAACTAATAAGAAATAATGAAAAGTGACACTAAATCGCGGGATCCGGCGGTGCGAAGGAACTCCTCCAATCCGCCGCAAACCCTCATAACGATTAAATTGAAGGGCTTATTCACTTTTACACTTGCGCTTTTCGAGAAACTCTAAATTACTTAGTTTAGTTACACGATTCACAACTGGCTTGTAGGTAATAGGTAATAGTACCATGCAAACACTATTTGGTGTTTTACATATATTATAGGTAATTGTTTTTATTACCATGCTCATCCTTTTTTTTGCATCGTGTCATTGAAAGTGTAGCACGGTTCGTGTAATCACAATAATATGTGAGTATACCATGGCAGGTATTCCATATGCACATGTGAAGACTAATTTGGCTGTATGTGCTTTTCTCTGCACTGCCCAGAACATACGGCAAGAAAGAAAATGACTCTTCATCACGACAACAGGAATGCATTGTTTACTGTTTCCCTCCCTTGTGTCAAGTAAATTATGCAAGTACAGCATAATGCGACACACGTCATTTTCATGTTGAAAATATAACGTACATTGCATCCTTTTCATAGGCATGTTCTATGCGAATGCATTTACCCACAGTGTCTAATGTCCGCATAAATATAAGCATTATAGTTTAAGCTGACATTTTAAATGAACATGACGTGAAATTGAAAAAGAATTTTAAATACTTAGGTGGGTAATTCGCTTGACAAAATTTCGAGAGGTTATCATTAAAATTCAAGAAAGAAAAATGCACGTGCTGGTGACCTCGATGAACACGTTCCATGAATATTTGAAGTATTCGTATGAGCTGACCAGTCTCTCGGAACGGTTAATATTACCCGGCCTTCATCCGCCGGGAGGTCCCGCCGCCCTGCTGCCACCCCGAGATCTCGAATAAAAAGATCGTCGCATCTCCGTTTGGGGGCGGCCCCGCGGGAATTGAGTCGTACCGATCTTCGGGTAAAAAGAAAAGAATAATAATAAAAAACCCGAACAATAGTCAAGAAACAGATTGGGGGCAAGTTGCGCCCGCCCCAGTGCTCATGAAACATGCAACGGGAGGTGGGGGCACCCCACTTGTTGACAAACACCGGCCGAGATGTCAGCGCCGACATTAGTCGCATGGGCATGCATTCTTTATCAGCCTCACCCGGAGCGATTGCTGCCACTTGTATATATTTGATGACGCCGGGGGGACGTGCCCCTCTCGCCCGTTCACCCCCTACCAGCCGCCCGGCAGGCGGTGAGACATCTCGTGGAATGGTCACTCTGTGTACCGATCTCGTGTCGGCTGAGCTCTATTTAATGGTCACTTTGTGAACGATACAAACTTACCCTCCACAGTCCAGTACTTAGATCTTCTTTGCTCGATGCATGACTTGTAGTGTAGGTTGACCACGGGTCTGCTGTTTTATAAGTTATTTCCCAATTAAACACGGAAGATTCCCTTTGCACACCGACGACTCTTTTGGTGGTTTTAACGATTAAGTTTGCTCTAATTTGCATTAAATTGTATTTTGTCATTAATGCGCAATGCTTACAACTATTTTAAATGAACACCCGCACAAATAGAAATTTGCGGATTGATTTACATTCGACGAAAGGAAATATGCATTTTACATGATATAACGCCGTAGTGGCGGATCTCGGCTTAATCAGAGCTCGGCGGCTTCAATTCCCATTTCCTAATGAATGTCAACACACCTACAATAATTTTGCCTCCAATATTGACATACAATGGCGAGATATAATATGGCGGCGGATGGCGGATGGCGGATGGTGGATGGCGAACGGCTAGTGGCGGTGGCGAATAAAGCCACTGCACCGAACCAGGTAGGACCGGCCTATTGAGTTCTCCGCTGGAATGTTTAATTATTGAAGCTTCTCACCTCTTGCCTCTGGCGAGAACCCACTATGCGGAAAGCCAAACTTTCTTATACAAATAGAACCCATAATTAAGATTAAATTTTAAACAACGTTATGCCCCCGGGGCGCTTTGAAAGGAGAGAGATTCCCGTTTATACGCCACTAATATTTTGACGGGTTGAAAAGAAGTTAATTAAGATCGAATTGATGTCGAACTTTTTAAAAACTCCTTCGAAGCGCAAGGAATTGATGTTTCTAAAGTTTCACATTTTAAAAAAGTTTTTCGTCAAATTTAAACTCGAGTTAGATTAGTAACTACTTTGAGTACAGATGATAAAGAAGTTTAAAGGGTTTGTGAAAAAAGCCCAAGAATAATACAGTCATAATTTTAGTTGGTTTAGTTAACAATTTTTTTTAACGGTTCTTACATACCTTTTATGTGTATACCCACCTTAATACTGGACCGAGACACCTCAGAATAAGATTTAATTATAATACGAATTAATTATAATAATTGTATATAGCACTATTGAATATATAAATATATTTTGTTTTTGTTTAATTTGTAGAACGCCAAGTAAATCTAATATAACAATGATGTTACTAAATTCTGGAAACGTTTTATTTTTGTCTACTGTGACAGCTGTTTCAGCGTTGAAGGCCTATCACAATAATAAAAAAAAATGAAATGTTTCATAATCATAAAATTTAATGTATATATATATAAATATCAACACGTTTTGGAATCGAAGCTTACCTCATCAGGATAAACAGTATTCCGATAAATAATGACAAGAATAGATAAATAATACTCGGAAAAATAATAACGTAAGAATAGACAAATTACAAACACAAACAAAAATCAATAGTAAGTGATGAAAGTAGGTAAGAAATAAAAAAAAACACGAAAACAAAAATAAACAGACAGCTTCTGAAACATGTTGATATTTACACAATAGTGGTTTATACAATTATTTTTTATTAATTTTATTGAAAATGACACAGCATAGTAATTTAGCATTTATTTAAGGAGTCGTATTTAATCATTTAAATTTTACCACCGTACATGAAATATATTTAGACTTTATTAAAACATTAAAAAAATCGTATTATTATCTGAGAGAATAAATCAGTTTCAATGCGTACGAAGGGCAATCTGTCCTTTATCCAGGGTTTTTTTTATTATTTATTTTTAATATTTATTATTGCTTTTAATTTATTTTTGGTAATTTTTTATTGTTTAATATAGTTATCCAGATATATAATGTATCCAGAAAAATTTTACTTACTCCTGCATTGTTTTTATATTAGATAGATCATGCTAAGTATAAGTATTTATATATTTTTGTAAAATTATTATCTTCGTATAATATATATATACACGTATGGACACAAAACAGCCTATTTTATATTACCACAAACCGAAGTGAACTACTTGCTATAACACGACCCAGACTAGGGAAAATCTTTACCTATAAATTCGAAAAAAACTAACTAACCATCACGTTGTTTCCGGGTAGCCAGAGGACGACGGACCGCCAAAGAACTCGGTTTTGGCATATACTCCTTGCTTCATTCGCATTCATACACACTCTTCTGTTATTCCGACTTTTGACATTGGCCGACTCAAGTATTTGGTTGACTTGGTCGTGCCATATCTTCCTCGGGCGTCTCCGGCTTCTTTTTCCATTCAGATTCTCATAATATATTTTCCTTACACTACTTTCTTCATTTATCCGCTCTACATGCCCAAACGTGTCCCCTTTCTAATTTTACTCATTACGCTCACGCCAGGCTTGCATTCTTTGTGAATCTCAACATTTTTCACACGGTTGTACACAGTTTTACCACAAATATGCCTCAGGGATCTCATTTCTAGAGCATTTAGTCTTTCCCTTCATATATAACATTAAATGTGGAACTAGCACACAACGTCAATTACAGAATGTAAATAATCTATCCATCTACCTGTTTAACACAAATCTAGATCTTCCCAAGGATGCATTAAAAAATGATATATTGCACTTTGGAGTAGGTCGTCGAATTGGGAATCATCGCAGATTGCAACTGAAACGTCATACTCATCAATTGAATGCAACTGCGATGTAGATATGTGTTCTAAACAAGTACATCGCACCCTAGCTAAATATGATAACAAGTCATAACAGTCGATTTTCGAGTTAATAATACAGAAAACTTCCAAAACTTACTATGTTCCTAAACAATAAAAATAAGGAGTCAAAATACATTACGTATTACGAACTTCATAAGCAAGAATAAAGTCAATAACGTTTTTTATAATTTAGAAAAAATACACATAATCCATATAGTAGCAAATAAAAAAAAAAAAATTAAAAACAGATTTATGTACGCGCTCATTGACAATAGTTAATTAAAAATATGCACGTATTATAATTATTACGGGAAGTATGCTTCAAATGTCTAATTCATTTTTAATTATTTATTTATTATACTTAAAATAGTTCCACTTCACATCATGTAATACGTACTTATATATTTAATTTACGTACTTCTCATACAAATTTTTTACATCTTACTCTAAATATTGCTTAATATAGGATTAACAAAAAAAAATCATTGTGAACTAAACTATGCATTTTAGTGCCAACAATTTTGTGTTTGATTTGCTTCTTTTTATTCCAATATCTTCTCTCTGCCTTGAATGGTGTGCGTTGATGTCTTCATTGTCTCTAAAGTAAGACGGTAGTAAAATGTTAAAAACTTTGTAAATAAAAATTAAAACGATATGGAAAAATATTTGTTTAACCTTATACCTTAATTACTTGAGCATTTTCAGTGTTTATTTATATGCATTACACTTTATTTCACTTTATTAAACTTTATTACACTGTTTTACGCATTATTACACTTTATTACACTCTATTACACTTTATTAAACTTTGTTAGACTTTATTTCACTTTATTACACCTTATTAACTTTATTAATCTCTATTATACTTTATTACACTTTATCAAACTTTATTACACTTTATCAAACTTTATTACACTTTATCAAACTTTATTACAGTTTATTACACCCTATGACACTTTGTGATATTTTATTACATTTTATGACACTTTATCACACTTTATGACACTTTATTACACTTTATGACGCTTTATTACACTTTATGACACTTTATTACACTTTATAACGATTAGTCTCATTGTTATATTATGGATTATTTGAAGTTTTTTAAGGTCCCTTCAATACTTAGAGAATACTAGAACAGTAGTTTCTATGTGTATCGCAACATATATTTTATTAAGTTGTAACTTTTTTAATCGATATTTTTCTTAAATCTTCCAAGGAAATGTATTTGAAAATTTCTTTGAGAGATTTCTTTGAGTCTAATATTATTTCCAAGTCGTTTATATTATTCACCCTTTCCAAGTTTTAACCATCCATTATTACCTGATGACGTTCATCGTTCTTTCGGTTACCAATGATCATGAAATGTACTTTATTTTTGAGATGTTGAGCTTAAGTTTGTTAATTTTAAGCTATTCAGACACATTGTTAAGATCACTATTAATTCTCTCAGTTATACTTTCATATTCCTTACCTATGATATAAATAATTATTCATCTATATATGTACATATATTTATATATATAAACATCATTGTCGTTTGCTTCAAAACATTATTGTTTTTAGATTAAAATAAGAATTTACAATTTAGTTTCCACAAGTGGCCCGAAATCTTTAAATGCTTGGATAAGTATGTGCACCTTTTGGCACGAGTTGCACTCACGGCCTCCATGATCGAGGGGTAGGCTCTCGACTACGAATCCGAAGGTCGCGGGTTCAAATGAGGAAAGGTTCAAAAGTAAATTTTATTTAATTAATTTGTGCTGTTTCACAATAAATTAATTAAAAATAATATATAGTATATTTGGGCACGTTACAGAGTGGAAGATACTCTCAGTATCGCCCTGGTGAAAGACCATCATTCAGAATTGAAAAGTTGCTTGAAATGGCTCTTAGTCGTGTTTGGTGACCAGATCTGAATGGCCAGGTATTTCTCCACCTTCCTCTACCCCTTCCCCTTCCCCTCACAAATACCTTAAGCCTCACAACATTCCCCAATTGGAGATGCCATGGTCTCACTGGCTCCAGACGGTTGGGAGCAGTTGGGACTCGTGTGCGGTATTCATATAAAAAAAACTCAAGTCATGGTTCTGCCTGCATAGACGAGAGATTTCGAGTAACTTTTCTATACCATCTAATCTTTGAATACCGCGCGACAGAAGAACAAGAATGTCAGAAAATACATTTCTATTAGTAATTCAACTTAATTCACAACTTGCAAGCACTTTCTATTCTTATACCAGCCCTTCTATATCAATGTAGTCACGTTAATAATAAATAAGGATAATATCGACGACGGGAAGGATAGAAATGTCTGTAATCATAATGCGGAAGCCAGTAGTATTCGTCTTTTATTTTTCAAAAACAGGTTAAAATTATTTTAGGCCTTAGATTATAACGTAGGAAGGTATGTTGTTTTAATAAACGGCTAGGTACAGACATTAAAGACAGGGTGCAAACGTTTTGGTAAAGCTGTTTTGTGAAATATAACTGAAAACAATATGTTTGTCAAGTCGGAGGTCATTAAGATTCGTTTTTTTCGAAAGAATGTATTTTTACAAAAATTCTTCAGCAGGAATACTCTCAAACGTAAAGTAATGTCCGTTTAAAATTGCAACTAACCTAAATCATCCTAACAATACTACGCGCACCACTACTAGTTAAAAAAAATTATTTCCAATTTTCTATTTATCGGTTATTTTAGCTTTTAAATAATACGGAAAAATAGTATTCATAATTGTTACATACCAATTTAAACGTATTTATTTCCAGGTATTTAAACTGAACGACTAGGTAATCAACGTTGCTCGTAATATTTTAAAATACTTTGAGAATTATCAAATCTTCGCTCCCAAACACACCTTTAAAAATGTCTCGCAAATGATTAAGTGGTTCACAGAATAAAAAGTTCGGATTAAATCTCGGCCATAATATAAATGTTAGTCGCACCTTACTTGACTTTATTATGATGTCAATACTTTTCCGAAACTTAGCAAAGGCAAAGAGACTAGGAGACTACCGAAAAAGAACAAAGCAAACACGTAGCGTAAATAAGGGAACATTCGTAATATTCCGTATTTTGGGTCCTCACAAAATAAATATGTTTGTTTGTGAGTACAATCCAAACACCGAGGCCTGTTTCACCTGCGTTGAATAATGTTTCGGGGGGTAATAATGTTTGCGTTTAGAATTTCTGTGTTTGGTGTACGGTTTAGTTTATTTCCTAGTTTAAAATTACCACCCAAATGTGTAGGTGTAGGTACCTATATGTCGCGCGCGTGACCTCAAACTTTAATATTAAACAAACTGGCTTAATTCCTTTCCAAGCGTGCGCTATGGTGGGAGACTTGGTGAATCATCCATTTAAAAAAGCAAAACTGTAATGTACTAAATACTTTATTAATGGCAATGGTTCTGATTTAATGTCTAATTAACCTGTCGTAGATAAGAGTCACAACCTGCAAAATTAAAACCCGGTCAGATGTCACGCGTTGCCTAAAAAACATAAATTTGATTAAACAATACAATTTAAAAAAAAGCGTTTGGCATAAGTCTATGCTTTATTTGTCTTATCGCCGATCTTCTGTTCATTAGTACAATACACTAACGACATTGTCAAATCTGTCGGTCATTCCACGTACGCACTTGTCGATCTGTTGGCCGTGGCAGATGCGCTTCCGTGAGAGGCAGCACCCTCGACACCACGCAACAGCACGCAACACCACGTGGCCACGCTCGTGCGCGGCGCGTGCGGCACTTCCGGAAGCTTGTCATTTACCACCGCACGGAAATGGCCGAAGCGTGCCGACAAGGGCCGATAGGAATCAAGCAGCTTGGCGGAAATGCACGAGGGCACCCGAAAACCAACCTGCGAATCGATCTATCCATCTATCGCGACCCTCAATCAAAGTACACGCTCCTTCAGGTGCAATTGTAAACAACTGTTTAATTTGACAGGGGCTGAAAATGTTTCCGGTCTGATTCGTTTTTATTAAGTGAAATGAATTTATGGATATTGAGTTCCATATGATTGCTTCGATTCAGTTTTTATTACTGTCACTTAATATTTATTTTATACTTACACAATTATACTAGACGGGAGGAGTGAAGTATGAACATAAAACAAATATTACACCAGAACAGACTGTTATGAGAACTCTCTAATGTGATGGCTTTTTAAAAGTAGAAATTTTTATCTCCATATATTTGGCAGCAATTAGGGCCATTAAGCATTATCTCCCTTATTATTGTGGCAACTCTAATATGATATCTAATACACTTCCCTTCGCCGTTTTCAGAATTTATTAAATAGTTATAAAGATATTTTTAACATATTTAATATATATCTATAGCGGAATATAAAAAAATAAACATTTAATTTTTAAAAAAATCAGTAAATAGATCTAATCTAATTGAAGAAATACATGGTTCTTCGTTATAATTTTAATAAGTTTAATATTGTATCTATACTCACTAAATTTAATGGTCAATCGTAAAGCAGTTATATTTTTTCTAAAGCTGCAGAAGCCATTGCTTTGTGGGCTTTGACTTATTGAAATTTGTACAATTAAATCAAGGGTAATATTAGACTAGAAATAGATACCTATTCATTATGATTTTTAATGTTTTGAGATATACATTAATTAACTGTTTAACAAATGAAAAGGATGCCATATTGTTCGTTGCATGTTTAATAAGATAAAATAGTGTTGATACTAATGACACTGTGACGAAATCCAGTACATACTATTTTAATAAGATAAAAGACTATTGATACTAATGACACTGTGACGAAACCCAGTACATACTATTTTAATAAGATAAAAGAGTGTTGATACTAATGACACTGTGACGAAACCCAGTACATACTATTTTAATAAGATAAAAGAGTGTTGATACTAATGACACTGTGACGAAACCCAGTACATACTATTTTAATAAGATAAAAGAGTTTTGATACTAATGACACTGTGACGAAACCCTGTACATACTATTTTAATAAGATAAAATATTGTTGATACTAATGACACTGAGACGAAACCCTGTAAATACTATTTTATTAAGATAAAAGAGTGTAGATACTAATGACACTGCGACGAAACCCATTACATACTATTTTAATAAGATAAAAGAGTGTTGATACTAATGACACTGTGACGAAACCCTGTAAATACTATTTTAATAAGATAAAAGAGTGTAGATACTAATGACACTGCGACGAAACCCATTACATACTATTTTTAAAGTTGCTTTAATGTTTTCACTTCTTCAATAAACGAAAATCCACTTTGTGGCATATTTTTTAATGAAATTATTAAAATTATTTTGATTAATGCTAAACTAAACGTAATACGCACTGACAGACGGCCCTAATTTAAGTATTAAAGAAAACACTTTTAGCAAGTTTTCTACGCTTTTTATGCTTTCAAATATTGCAATGTATTGTTTGTTGGCAGGTGTAATCACGGAATATGAATTGCGATAGATTGTTACTGTCGATTTAAAACACAAGTTCCCATAGAAACTCTGAAGGACTTGTGCTCTTAAACTTACAATAACATTTTATCCAATTTCATATTCCGTATATAAACCCACCAACAAACAATTCATCTCAATATTTAAAAGCATCAAGTGTTTTTTTATTCTAAAATATTTGAATAGCGCCATCTGTGAGCGCATATCACGCTTTGTTTAACCTTATAGCACTATTTTAATAAATAAATATCTATATGTTTCGAAACCAATGGTTCCTTCGTCAGGATATATTTGAATGTTTCATTATTCATTGACTTTCTAATTAGAGCAAACGAACTGAAGACTACCATGCTTACCGCACTAACTATATAATATCACATAATAAAGATAATAGGAGATAATGGAAAAAATACAGGCCCTTCGTTAAAATGGAACCATCTCTGTGATCAATGAAGATTCCTCTGTAAAATCTTGAATAATTTGAACATTTACCGAAACGAATTCATTCGAAATTGCTTCGTTTTGAGTTCAAAGGTAAACGTATTTCCACAAGGAAACAAATATTCTAAAGAACGTTTCTATTATTTTCTTAGATGTCAATGATCCCCAATGAAGCCGGCCTTCGCCGCATATTAAAATAAGTATCGTTTTCATTCAATCGGACATGCAATGTCTCTTTTAAAGCAAATAATTTTTTTTATTTTTCCACCGTAATTATTTTATTTCTATCGTTTGACTAATGTAATGGCGGAGAATTTACCAGATAACAAATGTTAGTATAACTACAACAGTAAAGTACGAGAAACGTCTCATTGAAAAAAAACCATAATAATAAAACACGCATTTTTTTATTGTTAGAAAATTAATTTGATTATCGAAAAATAAATTCCTCATAGGTAGGTAAGAGAGTTATGATATGTACCGAAATCTTATGTGATCTTCAATTGATAGTGTATTAATTCATAACTCTCATTAAGTATATATAGTATTACGCAACACACCAAATTGTCGCAAGTCGAGGTATACTACAGTGCGTGTTATAAATAATTCCATGGAATTATATTTACAATAATTGTATTATCCTTACAACGGCCGTCCAATGGTGGAAACGGTTGTCTCACGGAATCAATACTGTCAAAACCTCATGCGGGAAATGTAATCGTATGACACGCAACTTCCCGCGTTGGAACAGTTACATACGCGCAAGTTGTATAGACGTAGGATGTTGAATATAGGGAAGCAACCTGCGCCATACGAAGGTGGGTAAAGTAGGCTCCCTCGAAGATGACAATAAAGTAGACATTTACCGTTACACAACTACCACAATCAAGTTTCGAAACCGAATCGTTGTAATTTTGTATCAGTTCCTGAACAACCAAATCCACTTGTGCACTTTGCGAGGGTTGCTGGCGCGTCTCCCTCTCGCGCGCTGGTCCCGCCCCCCGGCCAATGGGAGAGGGCGGATTATCGATCTACGGACGTCACACTCCGCGGCGGGGCGCGCTACGGTGCTATGGTGCTACGGCGCTACAGCGCTACGAGCCTAGAGGGGCCCATTCTCATGCTACGACGCCTATGGCGAACATTACTGTGGATGAAAAACTGTACGTAGTCGACACTTGAATAGGTTTTTTTCGTAATTATGAAGGTGACTCCGAATAGCGGCAGCTTTATGGACGCAATTTGATCAAGAATTTTATACTTCTTTGAAAATAATGCGGCTATTATTTTTTTTACAATACCTAACTACATTATATTTATGTAAAATAAACAATATATTATATGTAAATACTTTCACGTGTAACTGTAGGTTTGTGCATCCGCATTTATGGTGGAATTATTCTAATTCTATTATTAATTCATTACTGTCGATTAATATCACCGAAAACAACAAACCATGATGCATATTTTAAATGTTCATTCGAACATTTGCATTCTTTCGTGGAAATTGTTAATAACATTAAACCATTGACATTACCATTAATATAAATCTCGCCAATAATAATAATATAAATAAGCCAATCACAGACTTTGCTATTATCTACTTATTCGGTTAGTCAAATGCACGATTCAATCACGTAATTCATTCGAAAAATCACTACATTTTATACAAACACATTTTTTCAGCTATTTATCAGGCTTTGTCTTTTTCTATCTTCATCAGAGGTTTTTTATCATCAGGATAATATTGAGCCTGAAATATCACCGTGGAACATTACTCGTAATTACCAGTCACGAGGTTTCGAAGCCGTGAGATAAGGTTTATTCCTCTACTGTGGCGTCTATCAACTTCTTCTGGCTTTTGAGTCGAGGAATTATATCTGTCGCTCCTCACGATGCGACCAACATATTGAATACATCTTCATTTAATGTCTAGTACGAAATCAAAATGTTTGGTCATTCGATCAAAAACTTCCAAATTATTTACTTACGAATCTTACGGGATATCGTTATCTATATATATATATATATAGAGAGGAAGGTGGGGATAAGGGGAAAATGTTAAACGGGATATCGTTATCTATATATATATATATATAGAGAGGAAGGTGGGGATAAGGGGAAAATGTTAAACGGGATATCGTTATCTATATATATATATATATAGAGAGGAAGGTGGGGATAAGGGGAAAATGTTAAACGATATCGTTATCTATATATATATATATATATAGAGAGGAAGGTGGGGATAAGGGAAAATGTTAACGGATATCGTTATCTATATATATATATATATATAGAGAGGAAGGTGGGGATAAGGGAAAATGTTAAACGGGATATCGTTATCTATATATATATATATATATATAGAGAGGAAGGTGGGGATAAGCGGAAAATGTTAAACGGGATATCGTTATCTATATATATATATATATATAAATATAATATAATTTATATATATATATATATAGATAACGATATCCCGTTTAACGTTTTCCCCTTATCTCCACCTTCCTCTCCCCCTTCTTCTTCTCCTCCCCAATACCTTCAGCCTCACAACATTCCATAGTCTCACTGGATCCAGACGGTTGGGAGCAGTTTGGGACTCTTGTGCGGAATTCATATTAAAAAAATATATAAATCAATCTAAGTTTGTAACTTTGTTTGTTTGTCCTGGATGTTCTCGAAAATCACTCGACCGGTTTCGCTGAAAATAGCACATTTTCTTCTTATTAGTGTCGGGAAGGTTGAGAAAGTAGTTTGAATGAAATCCAATATGTAAAACTGTTGCTATAAGATTTTAAAATTAGTATGTAAAACATTGAACCCGCCATGGTTTATTTTGGTTAGCCCATAGATATAACACTCTGGTTAGCCACAGATTGCATATTCAAAAGAAGAAGGTTCTTTTGGGTAGAATATTTTCAAAATGGAAAACACGGGTACCTAGTTAAGAAATTTATAATTTAGATATAATTTGAAAAAAAAATAAACGTTTGGGATGAACTGAAATACTCAAATGAATCTTTCTTTATTTGGAGATAGTTAATTTCGGTGTCCAATCAATTATCGAACCCTAATGACAAGCAAAAATTCACAAATTCATAACTTTATTAAAAAAAAATCCCGAGCAAGACCGGGTACACATCAGCTAGACATCAGCATGACATTTGTGATTTGTTGGGTGTGACGTCACAGGCCGTCGAATTTGCCTCAGATAGATTTGCTAAATGCAATATACAAAAGCATGCAAAAAGTCAACACCTTTTTAAATCTGAAAATTTAACGGCTTTTAAATGAAGTAAAATGTCAGCATCTTATCACTATTATTTTTGCAGTTTACGAAAATGTAAAAATGCATCCTGCCGCACTTTCATTAATTTTGTCCGCCCTTCTAATATTTCTCGCTTTTAAGGTTATGCCAAAACAAGAAATAACTTCACATTACATAATTACATTTATATTATATTCATAGCAAATTATAACTTAACACAAGAAATAAAATTATCTACCTTTTTAGAACCTTTTACTCGAAAAAAAATAACAATATTTACATTTCACAAATTATTGTTGGTCGTCGGTTTGCCTATGAATATATCAGATTAACGTATATAATAATTATTTTTTGTTTTTGTTTTACATTGAACAAAATTATTGAGCTTAAAGACGCCGAAACGAAAAAAAATAAATCAACAAATAAAAATTTCCATATAAAATCCAAAACTGGAATACGGGCGACGAGACCCGTTACGTCAGATTTCTAGAATGCAATGGTACCAACAGAACAGGACGTTTTTATGAGATGGTTTTTTATTAACTAAGTATTCGTTCAGTGGTATTAAAAATATAAAATGTGTGTCTTATAAATCGTTGTCTGTGTTCTTTGAAATATACGAGCCAATGATCAGTAAATTATCAAAACACGAAAAAACACAATGATAAAAACGAACTAAGTAAATGAATATTCGCAGTAATTAATACGCAGATATGTTCTCACTTTCAGCAAGTGTAACGCATTGGTATCACGGCGCGAGTTGTTGCATAACACAGATGCATTGCGTGATTATGGTATTTTTCAAACTTCACAGAAGAATATTCCAGTAAATTTTTTTATTTGTAATATAGGAAATAAAGAGAGTACACTGTAAAACTTTTCGAATAATTGTGACAAATTTTGGAATATTTTAATCCGATCAGTGTAGTTACATGTGGGTACCTACACTAATTTTACGTTGTCCGTTTTCTCTACAAATAACAAGTAGACGTAACTGCTATTTCTCAGTGACGTTTCGCAAGGACATTCCTGTCGGAAGTGTATCTATACATATGTACCAATACGCAAAATTCTGATCATGTGTTGATTGCCTCAACTCTAATTGTGCAAATTTTCATCGACCACTAGTCGTAAGTAAATACAACCTTAACGACCTAATAATTATATACAGTTACCTAATCACAATTTTCATAAAAAGGAAAATAGACGAATTAGGATAATATTTCTGCTCGTACGTAGTTACGTCCTTAATTTCAGCAAGTAACTATGTATTTACTAGTGGCGCGCATTTACTCTACGATTAAAGGTGGGCTATGTTTGTTTTTTAAAGTTCGGGTACAAATTTTATTGTACATTAAATACATGTTTGAAAAAGACCAGTTTATTTTCATATTCCTTACAAATTCCATCTTATAATACACCGGTCAGTGACCGAATGGGCTACGCCTCAGGTTCCTACCCAGACGTTGTGTGTTCAATTCTTCGGTTATATTTACCAAAAACATTTAAAAAGTTGAATATCCTTAAAAAATGCTGTGAAGGTTTTTCTGTAACATGTCGATAAGATAAATTGAAAAAAAAGAACAGTGTGTAGTTTAATTTTTTCATGAACGCTACTCAACTTTAATGTTTTTTTTTATTGTGGTGCGGATTACAAATCTTTGGTTATGTTTATTTACAAAAAACTCAACGAGAAAGAATTAAAAATACTTTTCTCCACTTTAAAAATCATATTCGTATTTTAAATATTTTGTAAAACATACAATGGGACGGTCAGAAAAAGTAATATTTCTGATTAGATTTTGATAAATACTAATCCTATCTAAATTTATAAAATATTTAATAAATATTTTTCTGTTTAAAAACATTATGTTTATCGTATTGCGTAATAATATTATCATTATTTTGAATTAATAAATAATAACTCTCTGACGCCCCTCTCGCCCTTAAAATAACGTTTTGATTAAAAATTTGTCGCTGTTCCAATTTTTTCTATTGTGTTTCTAATGGTTCCATATTCTTAGGTTAGGCACAGCTTTTTCAACGTTCATGGACTGCACGCCACTGTGCATTATCCACTATAAGTATAGTTAGTATACCGCCCCTCGTTCCGAAATAGCATCATCAGCTCGGCTAATATTCGCTATAAAAATGATACGTATAGTTTAGGAGCTGCACTTAATGCGCTGCATCACCTGCGGCGGAGGTAATGCCCATCGCCAGGGCCTTAACGGTTATTGTAACGCTAACCGACCGGTATTAAAATTACGGCGTTGGGGGCGCAGAGGTAAAATGTTAGTGCCGCAGGCGGAATTTTTTGAAAACTTCAGTCGATATTGTGGTGATAGATTTCAGCGAAAAATCATACATTTTTAATACACATGAGAGTAAAATGAGCCTGTTTATAAACAACACGAATCGAATAATGTACACACTTCCACACACCGTTTTTATTTTTATAGCTGAAATATAACATATTTACATTTGTATTGTACGTAGGTACAAGTTGTAGTTCTATGATTTGCCAGAGATGCTATACTTTTATTTCTTGTCAAAAACCATGAATTAAACAACATGACGTTATATCGATACATCAAAATTTTAAAGCTCACGTTTGAGAGCTGTACAGTTTTACGTTGACCTATAAACTCGATTCAGATGACGCTTTTAAAATGTCATGACCCCACTACTCATCGTTAAAAAGACCCACAACAAGCAACGGGGATTTAATTTCGCCAAAATATCAAATCAGTACATTTTTCACTTGCTGATGGCATTATACTCTTCATGGGAATTACAATTATCTACTGGAGTATTGATAATAATCTCGATTTAAGCTTCCAAAAATGCCCAGTTGTGTGCTTTACGAGGTCACGTAAGACATTACACACATTTTAATTTTTAATTACAAAATGAAAGATACGTCTCTGAAGCATATGCCAACTTGTAAGAACTTGGTACTGTATTTGCCGCTCGTTTAACATTTGATGCTCACATTGAAAAGAGCTGCAAATCGCCGACAAAAATGTCTAACACAATTCAAAGGAGTTGAAAAATCTGGCAGTTATAAAGCTGCTTTACTTTAGCTTAAGGCGTATAATTCTCGAGATTGAATCTCAGGTATGGGGCCAGAGAACACCGTCTATATATCAATGGTTGAACAATAAAAATAAAAATTGCGATGCCTTTATATGAGTTCGGTTTTTACCCATTGATCTTTCTAACTGCATTTATCTCAGGAATGCTGGGTATCTGCAGCCCTAAAAATAATAATAATAATAATAATTGGATGATTTGTATAGCACCGTTTTTGTGAAAAATCACCTCAAGGGTGCTGTACAAATATTTCTTAACTAATTATGTACAAACAGATACAGAAAAGCATACTTACCTTGCAGGTCGCTTCAGATGAACACAGTTTTATTAGAAAATTTATTTATAGAGATGATAGTTTAGATGGTTATTTGTAGCTCCTTTTCTATTGATGTTACGTTTATTAGAAGATCGGTGGCACAAGAAGAGTTGGTATTTATTGAAATACTTATAATTTTTAGGACTGGAAAAAATTTATAAAATGAATTTTAGGACTTTTTTTTTGTTTATTTTACACTTTGGTTATTTACAGTATCGCGGGCTGTGGACACATTTGCGCACCGATGCGTGAATTTTCAATTTTTAAATTTTTAATTTTGAATTTATTTAATGACTTTAGGTAAGTACTAACCGGCTAGCCAAGCTAAACAATTTACAGGTGAATTTCTTCAATTTATGGATACGATTGTCTGAAAAGATGTGTTTTAAGTTTAGTTCTGAATTCTGTTGAGTCTTTGATAATTCTTAAGTCATGCGGCAGTTCATTCCAGGCTTTAGCCTTAGTTCTAAGAAAGACATCGCATTTCTGCTTATGACATGTAATCTTCTGAACGGTTTCTCGACACTAGGCCTCCAACACAGGTTTCTGATTCTACTCAGGTAACTTACCAATGCTGATGCCTCTGGGAAGACTTGCTAGGTTATTTTAGTACCTTGTAGGAAATGTGGAAATTTTCCATTTGACCAATAACAAGTTTAGGCACCCATTAAGTTCTAACTATATGCATCACCTAGATGTAACCATTTTTAAACAATTTTTATCACACTTGTTATCTATATTGTGCGTGTTATTACTATACTATATTTTTTGTGAGTTTTTTAACTCTTTAACAATGAATTGGTTAAATAACCGTATTCGCAAAATAAAAATAGCATGTTTAAAAAAAAAGATTTTATTATCAGTATCAAAAAAAAAAACATAATTACGTACAGTGTTTAGTAAGTTGTACAGTAAGTGTAAGAAAATACAATACAACAAATAAAATACACACATTTATGCACATCAATATTTGGTGCAAACCAATTCACTAGGATGAGTCTGTTCGGAGGTGGTAGAAATTAAATATATTTTAATATCCTATATTTATTAGGAGATGAGATAAAAAAAGAAATGAGGTAAAAGTAAAAAATGTATGAGTTACCGATTTTTAATCTATTCAAATAATCAGTTCTGAAACATATTTTTAAAATTTTTCTTTATAGTAAAGGTACTTTCCCGCTACAAACGATGAACATTTAATTCAATGTTAATTAAAATGTCGAAGCGATATTATTAAAACTGATAAAAGTCTAATGGCTTCCCGATCACCGTGAAGATCAGAGAAACCGCTTGTCGAATTTAAGCGACCCGAAAACATTTATGGATGAAAGCTATTTTTTAGTTCCCGTACAAAGGAATGGCGGAACGCTAAAATTCTAAGCACTCATCCACTGCTCATTACGCTAAGCTTTTTCAATTACCATAAGCTCGCCCCCATTCCCCCCATTGCCTTTTACAACCAATCCTTTATACGTACCTAAAGCTCTACTCGAGTGGTTATAGCCTAGCTTAAGTATTACCTACTCAACTCCGATAGATGGGAGGGAGGCGTAAGTATTTTATTCGTTACCCCTTCCATTTGCGTTTTAAGTTTGTGTTATTAATAATGTTTACTAATTTTGGGGAGTGTTTATTAATTTTCAGTGTTATTTTGATTTGGAAAATGATATTTGTTATATTATGTTCCTACTCTAAATAAAATAAATGGATAACAACTTTTTGAGATATTTAACTGAACAAAACTTCGGCTGAGATTTTTAAGGTGTTATGATGTAATTTTTCTAAAATTGTAGATTACGCGTGGATGAGGGCGTTAAATGTCCAGGTTTGACCTAGTGTCTTCTAAATGTGTCGTATAATCAGGTTAATAAACTAATTAAATAGGTACCTAATGAAGTGGATGAAGGAGTATGTTTGCCAAGACAAAATTGTGTGGTATCAATTTGTAATTTGTATAACAACATCTTCATCGACTATTTTTTCTCACTGCTACTTATTTTTTTATTATTCTTTTTTAACATTCATGCATAAATTAGCAAATCTTGAGAATAATGACTCTATTAATGTAATAACTTTAAAATAAAGCATGACATCAAAGGACTCATAATTGGAGTTCACAGTCTACAGTCTGGTATAGATGTGCACACACAGTCTTCTGGTTTATTGATGGAGAGATCCTAGTTCGCCTTACCTGTAATCGAAAAGAGAACGAGCGAGTCCATTAAGCAGTTAAATAAAACATAGATCTTTCCATCGCCGGGTCTCCAAATTATTTCGTGTCGCCTTGAAGATCTCCTTAAAGCGTATTTAACGATTCCTCAGAGCAAAGGAGTGGAATCCTTTCTAAATGTAAATCTCGTCATCTAGTTACCATTTGAAGGAGAGGTAGTGATGACGTTAATTGAAATCTTCCACGGAGAAATTTAACTCTTTCGCTTTAAGCAGAACCGGGGAGCGCGCGTGCCGCTTCCCCCTCCGCACTTTGTTTCGCCGGAGAATTATATTCACAAATACATAATTGTAAATCCACTCGAGGAATCATAAAAGCCATGGAAATAATTACCTCTCTTCGCGAGAGGCGGGGAACGAATAAGGAGCGGCGATCTGTAGCCTCCGCCTCCTCTCCCTCCCACTCTAGAACCCAGTGTTCATTTCTAGTATCTCAATAGGTATTCTATAAATAAATCGTTTCAATTTTATATTTTATTGTTGTTGAAACATTTCTGCCAGGTTTTTACTTATTTATTAACACATTTAGGTTATATAATTTAATTTTATAGGTTTAAGGTTTATAATATAATTTAAGTTAAGCGTGTCCAATGCACCATTCATATTATTTACAATGCGATTTATCGTCGGTATGATTTACAATCGTAAATATCGTGATATCCCCATCGGCTTTTTATGTGAAATGTGCAACAACTACTTTAAGAAACGAACTAAAATATGCATGAGTAGTTTTTATTGGCATTTCAAGTAAAATGCCTTTCACAAATGACAAATACCTGAGCACGCCTATTGTACACAAGTCAAATCCTCGTTAATTTTTAATGCATGTTTTTACTTCAATACACACTTGAAGATAGCTTCCGTGGTACAAGGGGTAAAGCTCTCGACTACGAGTCCGGAGGTCGTGGGGTCAAATTCCTGCTTTCGCAAGCAAATTTTATATAAGTAATTGGCGTTGTTTCATAATTAATTAATTAAAATTAATACATAATTTATTTGCGGCACGGCACAGAGTGAAATATACTCTAAGTATCGCAATATTGATAACAACCATTCAGAATTGAAACGTTGTTTGAAATGATTTTAGCCGTGTTTATCACCAGTTTTGAATGGCCAGGTACTTTCCCAATTCCTTTCCCTCTCCCACTACATTTAGGAATGCCATAGTCTCACTGGCTCCAGACGGTTGGGAGACTCTTGTGTGGAATTCACACACAAAATATGATGATCAAGATTTTCTAATTTTTATTTATTTAGGAGACAACACAGACACAGACAATGAAATAATACGCAAAAATGACAATGAAGAAGAATTCACATGCATCCCAAAATATTTCTCACAGATATGTGGATCTTATGTCAAAAATGGGTCGGTAACATAATAGATAACTACAAAAAAAATAATAATTGACCGAAAACGAGACATTAGCAGTATAAATTAATTAAATAATGCGTTATTTACAAGACTTGAGCGCCTATTTTTTGATTGTAAGTAATGAGGGAATCAAAAAAGATGTCTGTGCCCATAATAAAACTATTGTTTAATTGTCACATTCTTCTGATTGGGTCCCTGACGCGGAATAGTCATTGGTTCTAGTTGCTCGATATGGCAACCGTTACATTTATAAGTAAAAGTAAGTTAGGACAGTCGGTAACATTATTGAAGACTTTGTATAGGGTCATGAAGTCAAGGTAGGTTCTCCAGTTAGAAACAGTGGACATTATAGTCCGAGATAATGTTTATGCATCCCCGTTTAGGTGCACTCATTCTGTAACTGTATTAATTTAATGGGGCGTAATAGTACATATATACATCTTTGCCCTAATACAACTCTTCAAAAAATATTTTATATTTACATATTTATTTGTGTATTTACTATAAATTGTTTCAAGAGAAACAAATACTGAAAAAAAAAAAATTTGGTAATGTTATTGATAAAAGTATTAAACAAAAACGGACACAGGATTGATCCCTGTGGTACCCCAGAAGTAACCGGCTCCCATATGAAAACAATTTCCCCTAATTTCGTCGTACATAATATTTTGATGAGAATTAGGTGGTCGTATGGTGGCTTCAATCCATATGACTGAATATGATGTTCGAGTAAACTGTGGACTTTCTTTGACAAATGCGTATTGTTGATTAATTATTTTGAATGTCAGCTGGGGATGTATATTGCCATGGACTCATGGCGTGCATTGCTCTGTGACCAAAGGTAGGCTATATGAAGTTGTTAATTTCGGGATGAATTGTACATTGAGTATTTGAAAATGTACAAGTTCCTTACCGAATTCATGGAAAAACTGCATCATGATTAGAATTTTGTCGCTTTTTAAAAATGTTCTGTAATTTATTCTTATGGTCGTTTTTCTTAGGGTAAGTATACTCATTGCATGAACTAGTCTTTCCAAGAGTTTAGGGATCGCGGAGAGAATGGTGATCGGCAAATAGATTTCCACTTTTTGACGTGAATCACCCCTGTGGACCGGTATGATATAGGCTAACTTCCACCTGTCAAGGAAAACCCCTTCACTCAGGCATTTATTAAATATTACAGTAAGAGGCACACACAGTGTACAACGTCGAGTCCATCGTGACCCGCACCCTTGTTTATGTCCCGCGGCTTTAAACTTGATTGCACTTATCTTTCCGTTAGTTTTATGGTGTGTAAGTGCAAAGTTGAATGATGTCGATTGTGTCGTTGATGGGGGAGGGCTCAAAAGTAAACTTAAATAATTAGAAAAAATGATTTCCTAGGCAACATTAGATGTACGTTCTTCGAAGGACATATCAGCTGGGTATCCATCAGACGATTTTAGTAAAGATATATCTGGTTATGACCAAAAAATTTTAATATTGTTTTGCATTGAACTTTCGATAGTGCCAAAAAAGCAATTTTCGGGTTTCACTAGTCAACTTTTTGTATTTAGTACGTAAGAACGAAAATTCACTACATCAGAAAGAATGTCTTTCATTTTAGCGAGATTTTATTTTTTTCCGCGGCAACTTGACAAGTTCTGATATAAGGCATATGGGAAATTTCTCATTTCGCCGTGCAAATACTGGAACAAATTAAATCAATTTAATTATTTCTTATTACACAGACGATCAACGTTGTCTCGATCGTCTCGTAAGGCCTGAGTTTCATTTTCCTTCTTTAACGCGCTTACCCACTGCAATACCTGAGCCAATTGTGAGTTCCACTCGATGATGGTGTTTGTGAAGACAATCAATTTGCCATGGACGGCATTTGTAGCCTCTCGATCTATTATTGAAGCGCATAGATTTAAAGTTAGACTCGGAGAAATTGATCAGGCAGTTCTTATTAGAAGTCGACGCGCAGGACATGGGAGAAGGCTTTATTGGTGTTTTCTGTTGACTTTTGATTACGTGTTGTTACCTCTAGTTTGACGATTTGATGTGATTTCATTATCGAGCCCTAATAATAGATTTTTAGAGTGATAAGCCGTAGTGTGCTACCTCCTTCTGTAAGTTCAAGTAAGTCCTGTAAGTATATAGTATAACCCAATGTAATACCACTTTAATAATATAATGATTTATTTTAGTTAATTGCCAAAATATAGATAAATATTTTTGTTGTTGTTGAAGAATGGAAAGGTAAAACGTACCTTTATGTAAAATTATGAAAATTAACAGCAAAGCACTCGTACGTAACTGGTGTTAGTGTATATGTATTCCGCTGTCTTAGAAGAGGTAACGCCTTAATTTGTAGGAAAACAAGTTTAATGAAAATTGTATTATTATGATTATTATTTCGCGCTCGAAATGAAATTCACAAAGGGAATGTGTTATGTACAGTGGGGGAGGGTTAACGTGGCGCAGACCCGTCTTGGGATATAATCTGACATCTGCTAATCGGGGGCTTTAATATGGCCAGGGACTGTACTTCTATTATACAGCCCCCTACTGTACCGAGAGAGGTAAATTGCAGCCGGTGACATTGCCGCTTGCCGCACTGTTAACTAGTCCTGTTAATACTTAATTTTTCATTATCTTATTCAAATGAAACCGTGAGTCTGCCGTAACTCGGGATATGACAAAAGTCAAACAAGTTATGTCAAATTATGACCTCTATTAGCCGTCTCATTCTACATTTTGAACTCTTTCCCCCTTTTATTAATGCTCTATAATTTCACCGGCGGAGTTATTTTTCAAATCATTCGAATATGACTCGCGTTTTCCTACAACCCACACCGCAGTAGGGTAAACATATGCATGAATTGAGTTTCATTTAACAACGATCTATTATTTTTGAAATCATTCGAATATGATCGACTTTATTGTACGTTTCAGACTGCGTTAGGGTTGGCGTTTTCTTGAATTGAGTTTCATTCGCCGTCGCTGAGGCTGTTATGACGTCGAAAGTTTTAATTCAATTTATTCTATTTTGATTGGCGTTTCCGTACGTTTCATACTGCAGTAGTATCGACGCAGGGCCTATTGTGTGGGTTAATATAAAAAAATTGTTGATTTTTGTATTTTTTTACTGTTTTTATTTTATTCATTTAACATACAAAAGTTTCTCACAGATTCATTGCTTGCATAAAATATGTTTCAAGACGATGCACAAAAAAAGGAATTAGGAAAAAGCGATAAAGTATCAACCTAATAGATTTCAAATAATGGAAATAATTTTTGTAGCGACGTTGTCATGAAAAAAAAACCTCTAGGGTCGTTAGGTTGGGTTAGATTAAAAAAGTGTTTGTATATTGCGTACTCATATTCCATAATATTAAAGTTGATGATAACGACAAGGGAAGTTAGGTTAGGTTAGGCTAGCAGAGGTTGGGTTGGGTTGGGCTAGGTTTAATTTTTTTAGGTTAGGTTAGATTAGGTTAAATAAGGTTAGGTGAACTGAACTGTGCGGATGACAATTAAATAATAATAATTGGAATAATTTAATTTAAAAATAATAATGCGTAGTACGAGGTGTATTCAAAAGAAAAGGTGAACTTTGAATTTTCGCGGGCTGTGTACATTCGATTATCGATTTTTTTTTGTTATATTGGTACATATGTGTTTATCATATGTTGGCATTATCAGCCATTTTGGATTAGTGGTTTGTTTTTGACAATTGGAAAGGTTAGTCACGCTTTTGTGTGTTTTTTGCGATTTTTTACTTTTGAAAAAAAATGGATAAAAGAATATGTATTAAATTTTTTTTAAATATGTGTCATGCACTTAAAATATTGACTGTGGTATTCGACGAGTCTTACTTTGTCTCAAAAAAGTGTTTATAAGTGGTACAAAGCGCTTTACAGAAGGCCAGGAAGATGTTAATGACGATGAGCGTCCTGGAGTTGCAACCATGTCAACAAACGAAGAAAACATCGAAACAGTGAAGAAAGTGGTTTTGGAAAATCGTCGAATCACTATTACAGAATTTGCAGAGGATGTTGGAATATCAATCGGCTCATGGCATGCAATTTTCTCGGATGTTTTGATACCTAAGAAAAAAAGTTTTAGTTGCACAATAATCATACAATATTATAATAACAAAATAATTATACAAGTAAACGATTTAATATTTAGGAAATATAAATCAAAATTAAAAATAATGTATCAAGTGCAGATACCTAACAACCCATCATTTAAGATTAAGGAAAATAAGAAAAAATATTTTCATATATCCAACATATCTACATTTCAAGCACAAAATTATGAATTTGTATTTTAATTTTATCACGTCTGTTTGGTGCAGCGGCAATCCGCTAGTTTCTAAATAAATATAATAAGTTCTTCTTCAATAACTATAAAATAACTTTGTGGCATCACTTTAAATAAATAATAATCACTTTGTTTTAACCAATTTGATTTTAATAAATATAATAAGTTCTTCTTCAATAACTATAAAATAACTTTGTGGCAACACTTTAAATAAATAATAATCACTTTGTTTTAACCAATTTGATTTTAATAAATATAATAAGTTCTTCTTCAATAACTATAAAATAACTTTGTGGCATCACTTTAAATAAATAATAATCACTTTGTTTTAACCAATTTGATTTTAATAAATATAATAAGTTCTTCTTCAATAACTATAAAATAACTTTGTGGCAACACTTTAAATAAATAATAATCACTTTGTTTTAACCAATTTGATTTTAATAAATATAATAAGTTCTTCTTCAATAACTATAAAATAACTTTGTGGCATCACTTTAAATAAATAATAATCACTTTGTTTTAACCAATTTGATTTTAATAAATATAATAAGTTCTTCTTCAATAACTATAAAATAACTTTGTGGCATCACTTTAAATAAATAATAATCACTTTGTTTTAACCAATTTGATTTTAATAAATATAATAAGTTCTTCTTCAATAACTATAAAATAACTTTGTGGCATCACTTTAAATAAATAATAATCATTTTGTTTTAACCAATTTGATTTTAATAAATATAATGATAATTTGAAAGTAACCAAAGATTTTATAAATACTTTTTTTAAATACCTGTATCGAATGAATTGTCTTTGCCTTTTGTGTAATTTAGTAATTTTGAATATCATGAAACCTGCATTTATAAGTACAACTGTATATATACATAGATTGAAATTTGAAAATTAAACAACTTTAAAAAATATACAATTTTATATTCCCTTTTTAGAAACCACTAGGACATGTATAACGGTGTTTATTTTTAGTTCTGATTCCGATAAATAAATAACATTTCTTGCAGTACCTCCTAGAACTTCTTCATTTAGCGTGCTTAAGCAGTGACCAGACGGTGTATGACTACTCCGAATACATACAGCACACACGAAGCGTTTGGTTAATAATTCCACGTCCTTTGTGAGTATTCCCGATCCGACCCACAATCGACGGATATCATGTCACGAAAGTATTTCCCGCACTGTCCCCGCGAACTGCCATGGATAATTCAGCGTTGCATGATGTCGCTTGAACCGTCCTTCAAACATTCACCATGCTAGTAATTACAGCTTGTACGTTTAACAATATGGACTGTGTAATTTACCAACTTCGCGGTTTGGTCTGGTTGACACAAGCCAACTTTATTAAACAACCCTCTTGTTCCAATAGAATTTTGATGGAATTGACTCGGTTAATGATATATCAACGGAAAACTCTGAAATCAACGTTTTGAAGCATCATTCAATGAGCTTTTTTAAATCCAGTTTCCAGCTCGGGTTTTCTAGGAACCTTTGTTTCCAAACAATTTTTTTTCTTTGGAAGGAAATAGTTTGTAAGATGTAAGATGTAATATTTTAGCGACACTTTTTCTTGAAAAAAAAAACGTTTAGAAAAATTGTTTTTACATTAAAAACACCAACAGAATACTTCTTTCCAGGAAAATCTCGAATATCGGAGGAAAATCACAGGAGTTGCAATAAGTAAATAATTGAAAAATATTTTTTCAGAAATCTTATTTTTAATAACTTATTGAAGTTTATTAACCTCATTGTAATATTTAATCATTGAAGAAGATAATATTAACATATCCTAAATGAAACACGAAACCGAAAAAAAAGACAGAAAATAAAAAGGTATACAACCGCTTTACCGATTAAACTAACGAGACCAGCTCAATTTACGCCATCTTCATCGATATCATACCTCGAATTCAAGACTTGTCAATATTATCCTTCATTTAATTCCCATATTTTTGGCTATCTTTATGATGATTACAAATTTCTTCCCGAACACAACTGTCCCGGTAAGACAGAGGTCCTGGGTTTGAGTCCCAGGTGCGACTGATACCTTTTTATTTTGTGCGGTTGTTTTCGGTTTCGCGTTTAATTTAGTATATATTAATATTATCTTTTTCAATTATTAGATATTATACAAAAAACAATTTATGAAAAATTATTTACAGTGATCAATAAACTAACTACGTAGGTATTTATGATGTTTATTTACCAGGTAACAAAATATTATAATATCAAGGTCAATATCGTAATGATAAATTTGGTGCAAACTATCTAATAATACCCCAGTCCAAGAAATGGTTTAAGAGCGTGGTAAAATACTTAAAATTGTTGTGGTCTAACATAAATTGCAGACAATTTTGGTGGTCCTATAACATGAAGTAATGTTTGAATAAATTACATAATATAGTCATTCATAACTGCACATATTTAAAAAAAAGGTTTTGTGTATAAGTACCTATTTGAACTTAAAGAATTGAAAAACTATATTGACCCGGATTTTAAGGTTTCCGGATCTTCCGTTTATAAATTACTCAATTTTTTATAATTTTACATCACACACATTTTATTAAGCACATCACGTAAAACCCGTGAAAGACTTTGATTTTTAAAGTTGATGGCTACTCAGTAGCTCGAGTTGCTAACTTTTGTAAATTAATAAAATGAAAATTAAAGTTTTAATTTGCTAAGAACTGACGCAGGGGACGAAAGTTTACTGCAAAACAATAGTTAAGAATTTCTTGAACAGGACTGAATAAGTTATAGCTCTAACGACGACCGGATTAATTAATCATTTGTCTATGGCGACAAATTATAAAGCCGTAAATGATTTAAATCATCAGTCTTGTCATATTAAGGAACCAGTTTAATTTTTATGTTTAACTTCATTTCTGAAATAAAATTTCACGATATTTCTATCTTGCTTATATTATGTGTAAATTTATATGTAAGTATCTATTTATGTCAGTGTTGCACAACCCGCGGCCCGAGGGCCCATTTCGTGCAGCCTGCGGTCCTTTTCGTGCGGCACTCTTGGAAAAATAATATAATTCAATATCAACAGCATCATTTTATCGGTTTGACCGTGGGACTAGAAAACATTTGGCCCTGTAATTGATTTTGGATGGGTATTATGTAAATAGGTAAAATCATGCGTGTCAATACCCGATTATCTTGGAGATCATTAAATAAGTTTGTGCAAATCCAGAATCGTTGAAAAAACTAACAGCAATTAAACTACCCCAATAATATTATCTAAAAATCACTCACCGAATGGTCTTCTGGCAATTACTGGATCGATCTTGTTTTATCAGCACTTCATTAATTTCTCCCCTTTGTGAATTATTATTAACTAAGAAAGTGGCAGCGAATAGCGGTATAATTAGCGGGATAACGGGCTGCGCGTATTCAGGTCGCAAGCGGTACGGTATTTATCACTCGACAGGTACTATGGGTATGATCCTGAGACAAATTGACCAATGATATGTTGATCATTACTTTCATCTATATTGTACTTTCATACAAAATCATAAAGATCTCTGTACCCACTGGGTTCATCTCAAAAACTACAGGGCACCATTAATTATAAATTTGCACAGACGATGGGTTTCATTTTATGAGGGTATACTTTTTGCATTCTGTTTTACAAAAATACGAAACGGTATGAATCACATGTTCAAAATTACAAAAGCTTTCATATAATGTTCATTGAATTTTCAGAATAATAAATATCGACAGCATTTGTTAGTTTGACTCCGAGATTGAATATTTCTTACCTGTGGGGTTTATTTTTGTACCTTCTATGATTGCTTTTTTAAGTAGTTACCGTTTTACAATACAAGAATGTTAGTCCACAAAATTTTAATAAAAATCGTGTTTTTTTAAATTTTTTTTTAGAATTCTTGATACGGCATCTTGAGATTAAGTTTTCATGAAAATTGGTAAATTAGGTTAATAATAGTCATATTGCTACTGTCCTCAAACATTTGGGACGTTTATATGGTATTAACAACAACAAAAACAATCGACAATATTGACGCCACTGACTGCAAAGTCAACCATGTCATGCTGTGAGTACCACATATTGAAAATGGAAAAAGTGGCCCTTCGGCTAAAAAGGTCAGCACATTGGTTGGGCACCACTGATATAATGCATTGAATGAATTCTAATGCATCTGCATCGATTTGATTCAAAATCCGTATAGGAGAGGTTGGAACTGTAATACCTTGAACTGGAAGGAATAAATACCAGGAATGTGTTGTACTGGAGGAAAATTTGCATTTTCCCGTATTTCCAGAACCTTTAAAGGGTTTAAAGTAAAGCTGTTAGGGACACCGTAGGAATCAAAGCACATTTTAAAGAATATTTGCGGATACAATTCAGAATTTCAGATGACATATTTTGGAGCGAACATTGGAGGGGAGTCTGATTTTCTGCCCAATTCAAAGTAAACTTACCCATATTTCTAAACAGAATTTTACTCGCATCTTACGATATCACACCCATTTTACGATAATTCTCTTCAAAACTTGACTCCAAACTACCCATAACCTCGAGCAACACCAGGTACACGACAAATAGTTAATTCTTAAATCGTGATACACCAATATCGACTTTTAAAACATAAAAAACAAAATAATGTAATAATAAAAATAAAATTACGACAGTAAGACCTAATGAAAGGCATTATGTATTTATTTTCAAATACGAATAAAAATTCTGAAAATTAAGTTAGTCATGATCGTCATGGAAATGTTTAAGTTAGATCGGTTAGATGACTAATAAAACACAAAAGCCGTTAGATCATAGATTTATCAGGACTGGTAGGCAATATTCAAAGAACAAATTTAAATAAAAATCCAAAGCATTTGATATACATTAAATTAAAAAATGTATATCATATGGAGTTCTAAGAATTAAAGACAAAAACAATTAATCAATCCAAATCTTGAAAAATATATTTTTTTAAATATCCTTCTTGACCGGAACTAGTATCTCACGGTATTATACAAAAGTGTGTAATAAAAATTATACATATAGATATATGTATATTTTTTCATACATTCGTAAAAAGTATTTACTTTACATACTTGAAATATTAACACATACATATGTTTTAAACCACTTTATTTTAAATACTCATCTAATAACCCTTCCCCTTTGTTCACCTTCCACTCCAACACTTAAATATGTATGCAAATTTGTCAGTATTTTGAATCTTATGGAAGTTTTAATATTATACTGACGGAAGAGAACTTATACACAGTGGTTTAAAACAAATTTATGTATATTGAATAATTTCTATATTTGTAACTTCAAGAATAATTAAACCCTTTCTTGCGGGTGCTGTTAACTGAGTTAACATGTCTCTAATTTTCAACAACTCATTTATTGGTTATTATTTCTGTAAGATAATATTTTAGGGTTCAGAGGTCATGCGTAGGTTTAGAGGATATATCGAACGCAAACGGGATAAAATGTTTTGTAGAAAAATAGGAAAACAAATTGTCAATATATACGTATGTCTGCGTGCGTTGCTAACTTACGACGTACGCAATGAGCGAGAGGAGTCCTGGGTTTCGTTGGCCGTGCTACGATGCGCGGTCATCATTAATAGCCGGCGGTGTGCGGCTGTAATGGACGAATCATGCGTTTTATGCGTGGTCGATGTTGTTTTCTTGTTTTCTGCACGCATATCTTACTTATACATATCGGTGGTATCTGGGAATAACCCGCTAAGTGTAAAACGGTATGTTAAGATCTTTGGTCATGTTTTTGACCAAACTCTTCGTCATGATTGTTAACATGATCATGGTATTTAGGGCGTTTTCAGATTAAATACAGATATCAGGATTATACCAATTGAAAATAAATGCATCAGTAACCGCATTTTTTACACGTAACTGAAAATAATCGAAAATTCACTTATCAGGTTATTTCCAAAGACCACCGATATGTATGTACTTAAGCGCTTTTAATAAAATAATTTACATATGTAATAAATGTTAACTATTAATTTTCATTCAACTTTAAAATTACTAGACTCTCAATATAGGGTTAAATGAAATACTGAAATTCTTCGTCCATGTTTAGGTACATATATTTTATTTAAAAATAGCAGAAAAGCTTTTTCCCCCATTAATACATGGGAATTGCAGCGAAAACGTGATTTATTGTTCTTCTATAATTCAGATTTTCCCCCTTGTTAGACATATCTAACAAGGCGTGTGTTTTTGAGCTTATTTTTAAAAAGTGTATTTTTTTTCAGACCCGAATATTAGAAGATGCGTCGCTCATGTGCAACTCCTGGTCACCTCGCCACAATGTAAGTACCATTCATGAGCCAAACTCTTTGTCACAGGTAAGTATAAACATAACGTTAGATTACACATTTGTAACTTCATTATGATTTAATAACGTAAATTATTATCTTTTTATCACATAGTAAATTTATTGCGACTGTTAAATGTTTACAATATATTTGCGAATTTTGTAATTATGCGTGTATCTTTATTTTGATAGAGCATTGGAATTCACAGACGATTTTCATCAAATTCATCACTCTTTGGTGTTGTTTTCAAATAAAATTTTAAAACAGTATTTATGACTTCAATCACAAAAAATGTCAATATCGAAGACTATAAAACAAGTTGATATTGAAACCTTTTAATAAAAATTAGAGCCTCTCAGAAAAATTTGCATCGATTAAATTTATAAGTAGCAGTCCAAATAAATATTTAGTGAATGTTTTTGATCTAGTCAATGAAGTGTATTTTCCAAGTGCGCAATCAACTGCTGTGGCGATGAACAACAGCGATGTCCGTGGCAATAATTGTGCAATGTGCATACACCGGCGCGTTGTGATAATGAATAATTAGCCACTGTTAATAAATGAACGTACAGAATGCGGTACAATGGGCGAGCTTCGCGATTCGAACAACTAGTTTAATCCGAATGAAAGCATTGCCTTGTTTGTGTACTGGCGGATTACCACAAAGCCGCCCATTGGCTCGCGTTTCGCGTGCGTTATGATCACGTACGTTATAAATGCATGTTGGTTATTATTTCTGCGATTATACCCACAATACATATTCTCATATAATTGACCTCACTGCCTTTACCTACTGTACCTACCAGCGGATCCTTTACTGTTATATGTAAATGTATGTTCGTATTTTATGTTAACATTTTCAGCTAAATGTATGTATTTACTGTTCATATGATGTATTTTGCAGTTTAGATTCTTCAGCTTTTGATACTCCTCAAGATGTTTTCTTTAACCGAGTAGAATATATAAATATTTTTGTATTTTGAAATGACCATTATTGTTGACGTTCAATGAAGATGTATTAAGACATCTTGATTGATGGGTAGGAGACGTTTTTGGAAGAATCTTGTGATGTGTTGATTTAAAGGGAAAATTAACCTTTCGTTTGACCATAAATCAATCGTTCGAAATATATTTATGACTGAACAAATATAGTGTTAATGTTCAAATGGGTCGATTTTAAAACAATGGTGGCTGATGACTTTTTTTGGTGGATTAAAAAGATTGAACAAGACTTGTGAGAAGACTTTCAGATACACAAACTTACGTACAAAAACAACATAAATATTAAACATGTTATTTTTTTTTTAATTTTTATCTTAGCTCTCTACCACGAAACAAGTCACCGGTCGTCACAATTACAAATCTTTGTTTTATATATATGTGTTTATTACTTTTTAATATTTTTTTACAAAGAGATACGAAAACCTTTCATATTTTAAGTAGCTGCTCTACATGAAATTCTGTGTGTGTTTAAAATACCTTTTAAGTTTTGTAAATTCGTAACGTATTACGTAGTAAGATTCTATTAAAATAAAACATTAATACAATACTCTTCTCCCAACCATAAAGTTCTATAATGCACATATAAATATATACTTGCGACGTTCTAGAAAACCAAGCAATAATGAAAGAAAATTGAGAATTTACTAAGTAGAGATATCAAAGGAAATCGCTGGGATAAATCGGGGGGTTGGCTGCAAACTACTGGGGAAGGGCGTATGTTGAATCCAAAACATATTTACAGTAATCCTCTTAAGTCGGAATGATGCTTAATAAAATCATCTCCATCAAAGTGCAAGAAGAGGGAGTTTTACTTTTTTTTTCACTAAATATTTCACCGAAAATGTCAATGTTTTTATTATTCCATGAGATCTATAAAGTTAATCTTACTTTTAGAATGGAAGCAGATATAATACACATTAAAAAATTAGAATATTTCACATATATATATAGCTCTAATAAGAAGATACCATTTGCACCTCCGACATTGTTCGTTGGTACCGTCGATATTAATATCATTTCCTACCTGGTGTCAAGTTGGTAAAGTTAATTATTGACAGTTCATTAACATTTATTGGATTATCTATGATGTTTGACAAAAAATACAATTTAGGCTATGTACGTTTACCAATAATTTTTTTTATGTAAACATTATGGTTAAAAGTTTCGCTTCTAATTGAATGAGAATTGCAACATCTTTCAGACAACATTATGGCCATAATTAAATTAGAAGATATTGTGTGGTATGATGACGGGTGATATCGGGTGCTGGTTCAAATTTAAAAACAGTAAACAATTAACATTTGCATGCAAATGTTTGACTTTTACGTGTCAAAAATTAAAGTCTAATATTTCACTTTCTTAAAAATGTTTTTTTTGCACCGCTGAACTTTGGCTTAGGTATCGTTGATTTAAATTTATAACAAACTTGCAACTAAAAGATGCCAGCATAATATATGTTTACTGCTTTATTATTTTTCAATTAATACAAAATCATATATATATATATAATATAATGTTTACTGCTTTATTATTTTTTCAATTAATACAAAATCATATATATATATATATACCCAAGGGGTTATTTCTTAAATATTATCCAAATTCAAATAGAGCCAACAGGAAGTCAGAAGAATGAAGAAACGTATAAATACAAGCATCATTTTTCCCAGCAGTGTGAGAATCAATAAATTCAAGTTGTTACTAACACAGACAATAATATAATTCCGTATGTATAGTTCAATTTCGTGCACTTTAAAAAGTCTTACCCCTTTTGACCGTTAATTTACCTTAAATAAGTGCTGACATTAAAAATTTGTTCGCTTGCAAAAAAATGTTGATTTGTAACATGCAATGCTTGTCAAAGAATAATACCATCTACAGTAATTTTAAATTTATAAACTTTCTAACTTTAATACAAAAAAAAAATGATAAATACGGTCAAATTAAAAAGTTTTGTGCAGTAAATTTGCCAACCTACTATAAATGAAATAGAGCCGTGATACATTTGTCCGTATAAATAGACTATCCATGCATTTATTAAACTAATTTCCGAAGAACCCATATACGCGCATCCGAACACAAACACGAATTTCACTTACACACACACGCGCGCGCATAATATATAAGTAAAGCCTTTTATAATACGCGCGTTGGAAAATTCGAAGGGTGCATTATTAATGGGATGTAAGCAGTAACTTAGTTGTGCCTCCATGTCTCCCAAAACGGTAATGCTGAATATACCGCCGGCTTATCGCATGGCGCTGTTTTATTCTATCGATTCATTAATGGAAAACTTTCGGGCATATCAATGGGGAAGCACACTCAAAATTCGTTTGAATGCTTTATTACTTGTGTCTATGATAATCTTATTGAAAAAGTTTATTTTCTTGCAGAACACCGGATATGTAGATACTTAAAGATCTACAAACTTATCTGTACAGGCAGCCAAAAGAAGATGTACTCTTATAGTTATAGCCCCGATATCTACGTTAGCGATTAGCGACGCTCCCAGCCGATAGACAACGTCCTTAGATATGTATCATCTCATTTATGAACGCATTTGTTGACACAGCTGCTAATAAAATTTCATGTTTACAAATTTGAATAAATAATTGTCTAAAATTAAGGAAACATGTTTACACGGATGTAGTGCAGTAATAATTTAGTGACACCAGTTTGACGTGACCGCGAGATCGACGACACTAAACCATCCCCCGCCAGATGTTTGCCAAACACACGTGAGTCGTGAGCCGCGAGGGATGTAACGAAATACGGGACACTTGGGCGATAACGGACCCAACTTTAATTGAGTCGTCAAAACCGGCAGACGGAATGCCTTACAACTTTTTCAAATACATTTTCCGCGTCAAGTCCCATCCGTGACCGTTTATTCCCTTTAAAAGTTGATCCGCCCGCCCCATCGTGGCCCAGTAATGTAGCGGCATTTTATAAAAATAAAAAAACTTTCCCCGGCTAACAGAATTTCCCATTTCATAATGCGGGCAAATCCGGAAGAGGCGTAACTGGTTTTTGTCCGGGGCAAATACTTTCCCGCCCCCGTCGCTCCACACCGGATGTTGAAGAAGGATTAAAATGGATGTTTTAATTCTAGCCGCAACTATGTTACAACGTGCTTCCGAGCAGTTTGCGGGGGTATTTATCCGACTTACTCCTAATTTTCGGCTTGTTATTTTAATACGCTTATTTGAATGCTTAATAAAGCGTAACTCGGTGCTTTGATTTACCGACGTACGTTAGCCAGGTAAATTTTAGTTCCCTGGTATTATAAGCTACTCTTCTAACGTAAATATATGTATGCATGGTTGATACTTAGTGCTCGATACTGAGAACCTGTGTGTATTTCATATTCAATACTATACGAACGCATTGTTTGTGTCGGAGCTTCTAAATAAATAAAAACTATATTGCCATTAGATACAATAGTTCAGTAGTTAGTGGGGCGCATAGGGAGAAACGTTTACTCCTCTTTAAGAATGTTAGAATAGAATATATTTTATGGAGAAAAACAAATATAGGAACTTACTTATTACTAAAATGCGTGTAACTCTGGAAGATTTTTTCTCCGGTCTTGTTCCATCAGCATTTTTTTGTTAATCTAATATTTGTTTTTAAGATACAAGAATAGTAGGTACCAATTACGCGTATTATTCTATAATTTTCTTCAATACTATTTAAAAAAAAAACAAAGCCCAGAAGTTTTAAAATGTTTAAAAGTTGCACTTACTAAGGACAAGTTTTTTTCAAAATAGACCAAGTAGAATTGTTTCAATAAAGCCTGTTCGGGACCAACTGCTGTCCGGGCCTAGCTTCCTCCCATCACCACTTATCCCCGCAACGCCGCGCAGGCTTGAGACAGTTGGTGTTTACAGATATCAAATGAAAACCCCGCTTCCCACTTGTAGGCTGAAATACTAGTTAATATCATTACACGAATCAATAATTCATGCAGGGCTTGGGTATTATCCAGTGGCGTTAATTCACTAAAATAAATGATTCAATCCAACGAATGTAACAAACAAATCGCGTAGTGGAATATAATACGGTTTCCGCGAAACTGGTTTTGTCTCAACGAGTTTTCAGTTTTCCACAATTGATGACTAGGAATAAATGGTACCTACGTGTTTACCTCATTTAAAGTCACCTGTGGTGTTTTAGTGTTATATTATCCATCCGTCACAACTTTCTCTTTCAATGTTTTTAATAATAACCGACTAAAATTCTTTAAAACAATGGTCAACAGTTTCTGGAAGTGAAAAAGTACACAAGTTTTTCTCGTCCAGATTTTTTTATTACCTAATATTACTAAGCGTACTGACTGGGGTGTATTGCTCTATGTCGAAGGGTAGGATAGAATCTGTTCGACTTTAATTGAGTAATTATACATATTTTGATGTTATTTTTATTATCTTCTGTTGACGGTTGTGGTAAGTTAACAAATTAGAATAAAATTTCTTATTCTAAAAATATCAAATCAATTTGTCTTTCATTTTAAAAACTCGCGTATTACATCATCATAAAAAAAGTTTCAGAGCATCCTTTTCAAGATAGGTACTGCTTTTCAGCCTTTATGACCAAACCAAATGGTTAGAAAGAAGTATAAACAACGGTTTTTAATCCAAAGGGTGATTTCCTTGATCGGTGCAACAACTCTTAGAGTCCTGGCCGACTCGAGTAAACGAAGTATCCTGTTATATCCATCCAATTATTTATGCACAAAGTTGCAATGTTAGCCTTCATACCATTAACCTAAGTATACTCGTATAACCGTCCCGGAGGCTGATTATAAATAAGCCTCTTTGCTGTCAGTTGGCCGACAACTATTATTGCTACATGCCCCGAGCAGAGGAGCATTATCTTCTGATAAATCTCTTTCAACAACTGGCAGGTATAGCCCGTGGCTGTAAATTCAAAGAGAAAGGGGACAGAACGACGTTCTATTCTAATCCGTTTTTCGAACTACACTTTAGTCTTCTTATATGATCAATTTGACTAATACCGACACTCGAATGTCACTTTTTGTCTTGATACATGGGTTGTGTAGTAAACGTTAGAAAATATATTCTTATGATGTAGTTAGTACCTACTTGTTAAAATTATAATACAGATATTTAAAAAAATATATGTATATTCTTACCAATTTTGTTTATCGAATTCACCAAAATAATCAATACAAGTCGCATAATTTTCAATACAAGTAAATTTAGATGACCAAAAAATATTCTCATTTGATCTTAGCCAACCTCAAGAGTCCCGAAACGACCATAATGGTCTTCATACTCACAAATAATGAATAGTGGCGATGTTCATTAAGCTCTTATTTCCCTTTTTTCATATGGAACAGATTCGAGACACCCTCAGATGGATCAAACATTCAAACATAGAGATACATGAGCAGACAAACTTGTCCACAGGACGTAAATATTTTTCAGTTCATTGAATAATATAATAACCACACTTGGGAACCAAATTGTTTACCTGAGGGAGTCTGCTTCATAAATAATGAAAATGTTTGGGCGCTCACCTTTCATTCGTTTAGAGTTTCCCAAGACAGGAGGCCGAAATCAACGGACTATTGATTCTAGGAAAATCTAAGGGATTTCGTTGGAATTAACCGTTTTGCTCTCAATAATAGACTTAGCTTCCTGAATTTTTTTTTTAAATTTTGTCATTTTTATACAATCCATTTATTTGAAACATATGCAACTTAATATTATTGTAACTTATATATTAGAAACTTACATAACCCGAAAAGCTCCCGATGTTCTTAATTTTGTGGAAATAGCTTAAATCAGGTAGTAATATTGTTAACATAATTGTATAGAATTCAAATTTTGTTCGGGGACTATAGAAAGCTTTTCTTTTTTACAGTTGAATTTTTTTTTTGTATAGTGCTTTTCGTTTTCACACATATTGAACATTAATGCATATTAAAAAAAAATTTAAAAACAATCTATTGTAATTAAAAAAAAAAAATTTACAGTAACTCCACACAGGAGACCCTGAGGGAAATAATTTCCCTCAAGGCCTATATTATCTTTGGGGATGCTGTGTGGAGGGAAATATACTTACATCTGAACATTAATTTGCATTATTGAATTTTTGTAGGTATAAGGTAGAAACATTCATCATTTTTTAACTGTTGTATAGCAACAGTCCAGAGCAGGAATTAAACTTTTTAAAAAGTTATATTTATTCCAATCTTCAATAATAATAAAAGCAAATTAATGGAGTTTCTTTGATATAAACTTTTTGTCTACAATCTTTTATTCTGATTTTGTATTTTTTGGGCTTTACGTTTGGTTGCTGTTGTGGTGAGACACAAATTTATAAACATAATATAAACCTCTTATTGTGAATAAAATATATTCATGAGTATTTTCAAATAATAACTTCTCAGTAAGAACTTTCATAATCCATGATTTTCTCTTTGTTATTAGCTGTTGCCGTAATATATGAGCAACTTAAAATGGAAAGATTGGAAAATCCTTCGCAAAAACGTACACATTTGATACGAGCATTAACGGATCTCTTCGGTAATACATAAAAGCATTACTCGACTTAAGGCTCTTAAATAATATTATGTAATGTATTTCTAGAAAATGTTTGGCTGGATTCAAAATCCTTGAAAAGGCAAAATAAATGATAAGCCGGAAAACATGGAAATATATGTTCCGTGTTTATTCATGTTATTACGGAAATCAGATTATGCGGACGAGGTTCGCTAAAAATATTACATTAAAAGTAGAAAAGGTGTTTTATTTAATACTTTCGTGGAAAGAAGAATCTGTTATTTATGTAAGTAAATTAATTCTTCAGAACCAGTTTCGTGGCTTTTATTTCAAATGAATTTTCTAAAACACTTTTATGCCATTGCGCTCTTTCTCACTCATGGCAACAAAAACAGAATATGTACATGAGTCCATTTGAATGACCAATTTATAATTACCGTTTTTAAATATTGATTTGATTCTTACGAAACAAGGAAATATATTAATTTCAAACATATACTGATAGATTCCAACTACCTGGCTTCGCCTGAGATCCATTTTTAGCAAAGTAACAAAAGCGTGACTTAATAGTTAGGTTGAAATAGAAACTCTGGGTAGAAAAAGTTTTGCACATTTTATGACGCCAGAGTTCACCTATTACGAGTTGTTGTTACGAAGCTATGAACAATATATTGTGTGAAGACAAGTAACTTTTTTTTTTCTTTCCGGTAAATAGTTGATTTAAATTTAAAGCTTTTACAACTCAATGAACTTATTATTTATGACCCGGGACTCATAAAATTGATAGGCCGTTCAATTTTACTGGTCCATATGAATTGGATGTCAAGTGAAGGTATTTTAAACAGTTGTTTATCTTTAAAGAGCTGATCAAGACTGTTTTTCCGGAACGCATCAGCCGAGGGAATGGGCGGTAGGGGCGGTAGAGGTGGGCGACGTGGGAATAAGGGAAGCGACGAGGCTCTGCTAGTTGTGTATTGCAGATACCTAAGTTTCCCCCTTCGTGTCTCAACCCTTATTATTAGTTAGGGTACATAGCGTGTTCACCTCAGAGCACCATATGTCACTTTAACAGGTGTACGAACGCCGTCACGTTCGTGTGACCTAACTCCTGATAATTCTTCAAAGGTCTCTTACTGTGCCGGTGCTCGTGGCATTCTAGATTCGTATTTTCCTGAAACTTCCTAGATTATTGATTTCAAATAACAAATTGGTCTGTGAATATATATAACTCATATCAAATTATAAAGGAGTGTTAAGATTTAATGACGTGTCACAAATATCATCACTATTAAAAATTTGCAAACGAACATATTACTGTGAATATCGAAATATTGACTAAAGAAAATAAATGAAAAGCTACATTATTTAACGGCGGAGGCGTGCTACAAGATTACAATATTTCATATTAACTTTAGTTTATCTCAAAACTATTTTTTTAGGTGTTGTTTTCTATAACCATTTTCAGCTGTTACTAACTGAAGCCGCCGCGTAGAAAGGTTCGGATATCCGACCGTCTAACCCTAAAGTTAAGTCCATTGTTTGATCTCTTCCCACACGTTTTCTTTAAAACGGTGATTTATGAAGCTGCGTGAGGAGGCGGTTTAAGAATGCGATTTGTGTATTTGACAGTTCAAACACTTGTGGGTGTGAAATTTGCGGATTCGATATCCTGAAAAGAACAAAGAAAAGATGTTAAAATTTAAATATGAATTGAACTGTAAAGTCATTGTTATCTCTGTCCATAAAGTCGGGACCATTTTCTGTGGTTTCTTATACAGTGTTATGCATGTCAGAAACACACTTCGAGCCAGTCTGCTCGTCAGACTACGACAAATACAATCCACGTCGTGGCGTAACGGGACGGGAATGTTAGAATCGTCCGAAATTGTCCAATTTAGGACAATCCCCAACATAAAAACTTGGTTGTGGAAAATTCAAATGCCGTATTAGAATTTTTATTGTTTTTGAATATAATTTTAATTAATGCTGATAAGCTCACTGAAGGTAAAACATTGATTATCGTAAATCATATGTCTACGCAATTAGAATCTTGATTTGTAATAAAAATAATTCTACATTAATATTTGCAATTAATGTTTTTTTATGAACACGAAAGATAATCAGTGATGTGGTTATTTTTTTAAAAATAGTTAAGTTGACAACATCCCTCTTTGAGTAAAGCCCAATCGAATAAAACATTGACCTTACCTACGAATATATCGTCTATACAAAAAGTTACAATTTGGTTCCTCTCCTAAAAAATGTTAAATTTAAAAGCTTTACAGCAAATGAATTGTTTGTTTGTTCCAATAATGTCGAAAATAAGTTTTTTGTTTGATTTTAAGGTAGAACCATAAATAATTTTAAATATTTTCAAATAATCGAGTAGGATAGCTGTAAGAAGTAATTTTATAGTCACACAGCATATTTTTAAAACTAGGTACCTACCTGTCTAGAATTTAAAAGAAAATTGGTCATAACATAGTAATATTATACATAATTGACACAAAAACGTTTTAGTTATCTAATATATTTTAAAATGTTAGGTCTTTTTAAATCAAATCACTGAGAATATTTTTTTTTGCTCAAAGAAAAATAGAAATGAAATCTTTTAAATGAATTGTCTCTGTAATGGTTGGTTTTCAGTATAAAATTGATTTTTGAATATGTTTTCATTGGAACTAATATTTGTGAAGCACCTGTCACAAAATCAAGCAAATCGAATGTAGGCTGTTGAGAGCCTAAAAGTATTAACATGCAATTCTTAATTTGGGGGTTCGTTGAAAAATAAGTTTATTTTTTTAAGATTTTTGATTCTTTTGTAATCAGCATTGTAGTAATAACATATTTCAATCAAATACTGTTTTCAACCTCCAAATTGTGATTTTTTTTATACGCTTGATGGTTGTTTCACTTTTTTACGGAGCATTTACCTTAGGAAGGTATAACAGCCATAGGTGACTGGTGAAATATTAAATCTATTCAGCGATATATATTCAAAAAAAGTTAATATAAACACAAACAGTTAAATAATCTAGACAGAAACAGAAGCTACCTAGCTATGCTATGCAAAAAATAATGTTTTTTTCTTACTATATATAAGCAACGATATTAAATTACTTATAGATACTTTTAATTATTCACTACTTTATTTTATGCCATTAAATAAGAACACGATTAAAAAAAATGATAGAAAAAGTAAGGGTAGTCTAATTTTTCCCTTAAAACCAACCATTACCGAGATATTTTCACAAACGTTACCCGCCAAGTGCAATATTTTGTGACAATTGAAAGTAATTTGATAAATAATCAGAGAGCGATTATGATTGTAAATATTATGTATTTACAATGAAGTCTTAATGTATGTGATAGTACTATCAATTTGGCGTCTAAAAATTGACAATCTGCGGTGTTTATGAATCATATTAATGAAAATTTGACTTATTTTGTAGAAGAAAGCTTCGCTTCGTCAACATGGTCAGAAATACAAAGCAACCTTGTCAGCTGTACACGTAATACCTAAAGAAATTATGAAATTTTCTTAGCCAAAAAATCCAGTAATGTGAAAACATTATGCTGAAATGAGATGAAGTTTATAACAAAACGGGTTGCCTCAGGGATGCAGAGTAGGTATTGTTTATTTTCAAATATGAAAAGTATTTTTATTTAGTTATATTTTTTACAATTAACTAATTTATTTTCGTAAAATTTAAGGTTTGGTATTTTATTTAAGGTTATGGAGGACGATTAGTTAGATATTGTACTCTTCTCATAGCTAATATCTACCAAACCCCCTTTAAAAACAAACCAGCTTTGTGAAAAGTTAAGTAGGTACCTAAAATCTCAGACTTAATGGTTTCTTAATCGACATTAATTCGTATGAAAATTGCTAATGTACGTGTAATCAAAATGTCATTTAAATTGTTGTAGAAACGACCGGTGAAAAAAAATTTATTGGAACAAAAGCAAAGTCGGGTAGTAAACCAACTATTTTATGAATTTGTAGAAGTATAATTTATAAACAGCCAGATACATTTGTACAAACAACAATAGATCTCCCATCATTACACTGATAGGTAACGACGCTATATTTGGACTAAAAGCAGCTATTTTTATGGGTAACTTAAAATAGATAAAAGCATAAGTTTTTTTTTATTCTTAGATTTTTACCACAAACATTAATTTAATATTTAAAAGGCATACAAATAAAAAAGAGGGTAGCGGTCGATAAACATATAACTACGTCGTCTTAATATAGCCTCATAACAGTCTGATGATGGCTTTGAACGGCGAAGCAGCTGTCACAATAATAACAAAACTAAAATGCCCCCAGAACTTAATAATAACATTTTTAATTAGATTTATTTAGAATATCATATTTTTAAATGAAGTTCTTCGAACTAAAGGTAGTAAAACAAATAACATTTTATTTTTAATCATCGATGATAATATAAACAACTTTTAGAATAAAACACGTGGACTGAAGAGACGAATTTAAGAAAAAGATAACGGTAGCAGCTGGTAATCGAACCCAGGACTTCATTTCTGGGTCTTTTCGGTTCCATGTTACATTCTAAAAAACATATTACAATGATGTTTATAAGCTTCAGTAAAATATTAAAAGTAAATAACATTTTATACATTTAAATACATTCTGTCAAAGGAAATGGTTTTACAGTACGAAATTCGTAGGCAATTATCAACAAAACAACATGAAAACTATACGAAAAAAAAAAATAATTGAAGTAAATATTAACAAATTAATCCCAAATAAAATAAGAAACAGAAAAACAAACAGAAAATAAAAAAAAAGTTTACGGTCACATCTGGGAATCGAACCCAGAATCTCTGCCTTAGCGGGACTAGCACTCTTACCAGTGAGCTAATGAAACCTTATCAATATCATTTCTAATTTATTTATTTATATATTCTTAAATTTAAATATAAAAACAAAAACATTAGCCACTCCTCTCACTAGGACAATCCTGTGTTGAGAGGAGCGGCTTTACAATTTAATAATAATCAGTAAATACTAATAAGTAAATAATAATACATGAATTAAAATAAGTAAATATTAATAAGCAAATAAATAATAAAAATTAAATAATAATAATTAATTCCCATATTTTGGCTGCTATCTTTTTTGTACGATTGCAAGGTTCTACCCGAATTTATTTGCGACCTAGATAGTATCTCGGGCATACCTATACAATTTTAATTTCTATGGGAAAATTGTAGATTTTTTAATATTATTTGTAATGATTAAAAATATTACAAAAAGGTTTATAAGCTTCGATGATTAATTCCAGTAAACAAAATATATAAATAAAAAAAATAAAAAAAATTTCAAAGGCAAAAGTATTAAGTATAACTGAGCTTATTTTTTTGACGATGATCCTTAACACATATTATCTACCTACAAATAAATAAGCATTTTACAAAAAAAATAATAATGCAGCATTCTCTCATAATGATTATTGGCGTGGCCTGACTTGAGTAATTAATTAATTAACTTGGTCGTGCCACGTCTTCTTGTGACGTTATCTTGTCTTCCTCGCGATAAAGATTACTCAATTATGCAAAACATAAAGACAAAATAATTATCGCTGTAATAAAAATAAAACCGAATCTATTATAAATTATTTTTATTGAGATTTAAAAACCTCATTTTAATATTTTAAATGAGGTTATTAAATCTCAATAAAAATAATTAATCATTAAAAATTGAATATATTCTTTAGACTTTTATAAAAAGTCAATGGATATCTCATATTAATAAAAATCGGATATTAATCCGAAGACACTGTCTAGTTTGCAATTGTGTTATTTGGGAACTTTGTAATCATTATAAAGATAGCTGCCAATAATAGGAATAAAAAAATGGAAAACCAAATTATAAATCTCAAATTTGAGCTATGAATTCGATGAAGATGAAATAAATTGAACTGGTCTCATTAGCTAAGTTGGGTAAGCGGTTGCCCCGGATAGGCAGAGGACCTAGGTTCGAGTCCCAGATGCGACTGAAATCTTTTTATTTTCTGTTTTTTTTTTCCGTTTTCATATTTCATTTAGGTTATGTTAATATTGTTTTCTACAATGATTAAATTACTAATCTATTAGTTCACAGAGACGAAAGAAAAAAAAACTTTTGGTGGAAGTAGATATCTAATTCGATAAAAAAACATTCAAATTCGCTTGTCTCAAACCATTAATTTTGAGTTATTTATGTCTACTATTGGTGCAAATTTTAAGATTAGTTTATATAGCTTATAATACGTTATTTATACTGCACTTAAACCTTCGTTATTATATAAGTTGTCTTCGAGCCTGACTGACTTATCGCCGGCAGTAAGCTAATTTTGATCGCTCAGCGCACTTTGATAGATCGTGTTTACAGCGTCCATCCAATACCACCGTTAAGTATTAATACCAGGCCGCAGTGAAGCGTCATGGAGAATATCAGATGTGACGCGACCTGTAGGTAATAGCCAATATGCATCGGTATCCAGTGTTAAGGTCTATTCATATCTACCAGCACCTTGAAGTGCAGACACGTAAAGTGGCAGGCGCGGCAAAAATAGTTGCTTGCACTATCTATGAACACGTTCACGCAATGTGTAATGTGAATACTCCCCTCTGTGCCCTGCCTGCCACTATACGTGTCTGCGCTGCACGGTGCCGGAAGATGTGAATAGGCCTTTGTCATTATAGAAGCTGAGCCGTCCGATGCGGCCGTAGATACGAGTTTTAAATATGCTAGCTCTTATGCTTTCCATCAGAGGTTAACGTGGTACCAAAGTAAGTTCTTGTTTAAAAACAAAAAACCGTTCTCAGAATGAACCTGGCATACGTAACACAACTTTTTGGTTGTATACTTTTGTCTTATCTATCAACAACAACAAAAAACATTTTTCATTGGGAAGGATTCAAACGTTTAGAAAAGAACCTCTGTCCTTGAATAGATAATACACGTTAGAAATGCCTTCCATTTAGATTTGAATGGAAACCGATGTATTGACTGACTTATAAACCTTTGGTTCTAGTCGAGAAAGCCAATGAAAATACAACGCCCCGTCTCTCTTATTCAGCCTGACATCTTACATTCCATTCCATGTGATTTAAAATTTGTCCAGTGAGAGCGAATTTCTGAATTTGAAATACAAGGCCCGAATGGTCAGACTTTTGAGTCACGAAACACGCCCATTTTGCATTTCTTGTGTTCATATTTGTTCTATGACCATACCACATCCACCTACATACACGTATAAATTTATTACCGAGGCATAAATATACATACCTACGTTTGAAAAAGTCATGTGTGGAAGTCATAAAAACTTGCGAAACATACAAAAAAGTATATTCGTACCCACATCGACGATCGTCTAGCGTTACTCGCACCACAGTTTGTTACGGTGTTTCCTGTCTGCTGACACATACATCGACACCAAGCGTACCCACCCGGCTCATTCGTTGCCATTCTATTCTACTCCGTTTCTACTACACTATGGACCCACGTTCCTTGTTCTGCGTTCCGTCTGTTATAGACGCGTTTCACAGGACAAATCCCAGCGGCCGCTCAGGGCTTAGCGCGGTGTTTCTCAAAGTGAGGCGCACGTCCCAGTCGGGGAAATGCGAACATCAATAAATATATGACGTGAATTGAGATTTTAGTTAATTCGTGTGTTCGTGTATTATTATCTATTATTCGTAATTAATGAAACCCCCGATGAGCTTTCCCTTGCAATCGTGTAGCCTTCACTTTAAAGATATATTTAAACTCTGACTCTGACGAGGGATGGGGAATGGGAAATTTTGAAGCGTTTAAGTGGGAATGGCTTAAATAAGGTTGAGAAGCACTGGCTTAGCGGAAAAGCAAATTCCGTTAAAAATTAACGGGAGCGCGCTGGCAGTTGCGGGCTAGTTCTAGTTTTAAATCTTTGCGGATTTGCACTTTAATTGTAGTCGTTTTATCTTGTTAAGCTTTTGTTTCTACAAAAGCTGTGCATAATTCCGCCTGTGGCGCGGCAGAATAATTAGGCCTTAACTCGTTAAACTGACGTCAGAAAGATGTCTTGTTGACTTTTGGTAAGCATTCTTGTAAGATGTGATATAAATCCAGTCAATAAACAGAAAACGTACAAACTATTTCTTTTACCTACATAATTAATAAAAAGCTAACATCTTCAACATAGCGGTCCATTTTGTGACGAACGAATATATGTGGTGGGTCACCACAGATGTTCCACTTAACCCCTTTTCCTGATTTTGGAAAAGTACTGAGTAAAACCTTGACAGGTTATACAGTATAAATTAATGGCTACGGAAACACAAAAATATATTTGTTCTGAAAAATCGACGAAATTGCCACTGATTTTGAAAATCAGCTGTGACATAATTAAACATATTTTATAATTTCTTTTAACAAAAGTGGTGTATGCAAAGTATATTTTTAATTATTTAAAAATAATTAACACTAAAAGAAAACGTGTATTGAAGGCTTACTAATAAAACGAAACATAGTTTAAAAAAATAAATTAACTTTCAAACCAGAAAACCCAAAGCTTCGTTCTCTTGGGTTTTTTAATGTTTAAATTAATTTCACATTTTAAATATAATATTTCGTCTCTTTTACACTGATTTATTTTATAGGACCGGATAATCAGCAGGTAGGTGAAAAGTTTTTGTATCTCTTTGAAAATGTATTATATTCGTATGATATATATTTTTAATAAAAAAAAACAAATGACAAAATTCCTTCATAAATTTTTAATTTATTATTTCACTTACATGAAGAATATCTTTACTGTCTTCCTGCACCAATTAATTGATCATTGAATGATATTTTTGACATAATTAATTTACAACTACTAAATATAACCCATGAATTTCGAATCAGAATGTAGAAAAAATTGTATTTATATGTTTTATTGTAATCAAGTTGAAATAACTGTAAATAAAATATTGGAAGACATCTAGGCACAGGTGAATTAAAGAAATACAATGTTTTTTTATAATGTAATTTAAATATCATAACACCGCTGTGCTTGCATTTAGTTTCATTATAATTAGGGATAAACAACTTAAGCTAATTTAGAAATATAGAAATAAAATAATAACATAAATCTATGTATTAGAGAAACATGACTTTTTCAATATTTCTGTTTTTAAAACTGATAATTCGTGGTGGAATTCCATTATAATAATTTGTTAAAACAATTTAAAAACTTTTTTCTACTTTTTATTGACTATATTTTAATAAGTTTTATTGATAAAAAGTGGAAAAAAGTGAAGAGATATCATGAGTTAAATTCCAGGGTTTCTGGTGGCCTTTTCTAATACATATGTATTCCGGCAAGTACTGGAAAATCTAGCTTGTGTAATGCCTCATCAATGACCCATCTAAATAACGCCGTTTCTGAAGGTGGGCGCGTGCTTTCAGGGCGACATCTTCTCGGGCCTCAACGACGGGCTGCTGTCGCGCGCGGAAGCCCTGGCCGCAGCCGACATGGGCAAGCACCAGGGCGCGCAGGGGCCCGCGCTGCCGCAGCTCAAGCACGACATGATGTACCACCACGGCATGGGCGGGCCGCCGCACAACGCACGGCCGCATCAGGTACCTTGCTCACTATTTTGACATTTAAAAAATATTTTTACATATAATTATTATTTTATACTTTTATTTTACACCTTTAAGGCTGCATTCATCGAGAGGTTAGTAAAAATAAATTGTTTAAAAAGCTCTGCAATATTTTTGTTCAACTTTCACCCAGTTGTGTTAGTGGCTGTAATATTTTTTGTACCGCGTTTGTTTGGTGAAAGTGGTCGTAACCCCCACAATGAAACTTTATGTAAACTTTCCTATGACTTAGTTATCCGTTATATTTTAACAAATAAAAAAATTAATAATGAAAAAAACGTTAATAATAAAATAACAATTATCACGTACCCAATTTAATAGATATTGGTACTGTGCCGGAAATAGAACCTGCAACTTTTCAACTCCAAGATATCTACAGAGATAGGGAATTAAAGATCATACTAACACTCTCCTTTTTATTTCCAATCAAAATAATCAAATTTCAATCAATTATCTTAACCAACTATCAATAATAGATCAACTTACCGAACATGGATGCATTAAATAAATAAAAAAAACGTTGAGGGGGTTCACTTCATAAAATTCGATCGAAATCCCTCAGTCCTTATGGAGTTGGCGACAAGGTTGAAATTCCCGCTAAACACCGGCCGCATGATACGATTTACTCAAAAAAAAACACACCAAAATGTCTGTTTTATTTAATTTTGTAAAAGCTCTCTCACAATATTAAAATGTTTTTCGGTCATATTCTAAAAAACTTAATTTGTCACAATGAACAATATGACAATAACCTAAAGAAGGTTCATAAGTAGGATATTTTATAGGTATGACATTTTTTTTTAGATTATAAAAAGACTCACCGAAAGAAATCCCTATTAAACTTAAGGTCAAGGTATGTTCTACTTGCAGTATTTAATTAAATCATCAATGATATTTCTAGGCCATCAAATTTCAAACATAAAACACACGATTTTGCATTACTTCGCATTACATCGCCTTAAGTCAAATTTATCCCAAAAATCATAAAATCTTCTAGAACCTCAACGAGTGAAATATTTATCACAAGAAAATATTTTGATTTGTTTTCGAAAAAGGCTCGCTTATGATTCATGCGGAGGCGTATCCTCGTAACTCCCCGCGTCATCAACGTAATACCCGATGTAACATCTGATGTAATATCTGATCTAAGATGTGCCGCGGCAATAAAGCTCGAGCGGCGCAGTGGGGGGTGTATGATCCGAACCACTGCGACATCGCGCCCGGGAATCGAACCCTTCCTAACGCGATAACAAACGCATAAAATACCGCGAATTTTTATTCGAGGGCGATTTTACGGGCGATAAATGGGAAAATATTGCAAGGGATAACCACTACACTAAAATAAGAATTTCGCAAGGGAATTGGGAATGTTTACACGTATTTATGTAGGCGACTGTCAGAGATGTTCACTTCGGTTCGTTTTTGTTTTAATAATTTTTTTCCTAGCCAATGTTGCTTTAAAATCATCGTTTGGAGAACAATGAGATTACAGTTTTTTTATTTGTTATTTATGTAAAGATGACTGCATCATACAGTTTTTTGATGAGATTAAAAAAAAGGAAAATACATAGGTACATTATGAAAAACACCGATATTTCTGGAAAACAATCCGGAAAAATGCGTTTTCGATTTTAGACAGATTTCCGAGTAATAAATTACTTAAATAATTTTTAAAAGTGACATAATTATTTTCTATCCGTTAACTTCAATTTCATAAACTGTATGTTTGACAGTGCCCGAATAGGTAAAAGCACTGATTAAATAAATATGCGATAAATGAAAACGCGCGTTGAACGAAATAGACACAGGCCGAAGGTGACAAACAATAACATCCAGATCCTAAAAGTACGCGTGACATATCTAATATATGTATCTTTAGTAGGTATGTAATACGTAGAAACTAAACGGTATTATTTACCTATTTAATATTTACTTAACCCTTAAGGTGCCACCGAACGATATATCGTTCCGATACATTATTTTACTTGAGTGCCACAGAACGATATATAGCTCGAGCCATAAGATTTGTCACGCGTTACCCACGGTTCGAAAATTACGTCATATTATTGAAAACATGTGTCTAAAAATAATAGTAATCAAAATAAAATAAAAAATATATTATATAAATTGAAAATACACTTTGTATATACCACTTTACTTAAAATATATAAATATTTCTACATGTTTCGATAGCAATGCTATCATCTTCAGGAATAAATGAATACTAAAAAATAATTTCAAGTATAGAAAAATGATAAAAAATTTAAAACAATAATTTAAGAATATACAAAATATGAACATAAACAAAAATGAATTAAAGTAGGTAAGTAACAGAGTAAGTAAGTAAGTAAGTAAGTCATTAACATTTTTAATCTGTTACTTACCTACTTTAATTCATTTTTGTTTATGCTCATATTTTGTATATTCTTAAATTATTGTTTTAAATTTTTTATCATTTTTCTATACTTGAAATTATTTTTTAGTATTCATTTATTCCTGAAGATGATAGCATTGCTATCTAAACATGTAGAAATATTTATATATTATAAGTAAAGTGGTATATACAAAGTGTATTTTCAATTTTTATAATTAATAATGATGCCACAAAGTTACCAAGCATTTGAAGAAATTATAAAATATATATATATTCACGGATTATCGACACTTCTCCAGCATTAAAAAAAAATACACGTGGCACCTAAGGGTTAATATCAACGGTATAAATATACCTTAAACAATAATTACATGTCACATTTAACTACAAGCATAAGAATATAACACAAATAATTTAAAAAGGTAATTATTAATTTTGGCATTAGGTCGTATATAAAGAATAAAAGTCCGTAAAGGATATAAAAGTAAAAGATATGGGTACATATAAAACATATAGTAAACTTAAGTTATTTGATTATATTGATTGAATATATATGATAGCATAGCCTTCTTGTACTCACCCTTTGGGCAGTTAAATAGATACGCTACATCTTCGTACCTATTACTAAAACTTCATGTAATCTAGGTACAAGCGAGTGTTTGTAATGCTCAGTCCATTGTGTGGGCTTTCATGTAGCTCATTAGCATTTAGCTATTTGCGGACTTTCTAACTACTTTAACTACAACCGGTCTCTTTATTTTCACAAAATCCACCCCAAAAATTCAAGTTAATTTTGTTTGTTATTTCAAAGACTTGAAAAAGTGAAATATTGTATAAATAAAAAAAAGGAAAGAAAACCTTCATTTTGATAATGCATTTCAGAAACATTTGTACAATATGTATTTATTTACATTTCAACTAAAGAAAACAATATATATGATATGCATATGACGAAAAATGTTTAAAAATTACATTAATAAATGAAGGAGATAAATAACTTACGACAAATAAAATGTTAAAAATATATAATTGCATGTACATGAACCTGTCATGGTCTATGTTAAATTATAAAGGTATGTATTCCATTAAACAAATTGAAGTAAATAACATTATTTAGAAACTTTTCAATGACGAAAGAAAGTATACGATAATAAAAAATAAAAATTGTAGCTAGAAATAATTTTTTAAAAGCACAAAGTGTTGTGATTCATATATTACATATAACATATAATAAAACTTCTCACCTTTTCTACTTGTACGTAAATAAACATTGGACTTTTTGTCAGGAGAAAGAATCCATTTCACGGTAAGACGAGCGCATAATGCGGAATAATTGCAGCAGGAGAGGGCCGGGAGGGTGGGGCAGCTTTTTATTCCCTAAGCGTCCCACTGCGCCCGCGACGCGGTAATGAATTTCAACAATAACATTAACTCACTGCATTACTCGCGTAAGTGTATTCAATTACCCGCGGTTCCGATTATTCTGGAAACGGGACTGGTTCCCCGAAATATAACAAGCTGTTAAAAACACCCTCCTTTATTGTTGGAATCACCTTGTTAACAGTTTTGTAAATAAATTAATTACTTCTCCTTCTTCTTTATGAATCTTTTGATGTACAGCTTTGGACATTGTCCTTCCTCGTTTTTTCCGATCCTTTTGTGGCTGTTATCGATCCGAAGTCTGAAGTTCTTTTCAATTCATCATCACATCTCCTCGACTTCTATTTCCAAACCGAAGGACTTCATCCGATAATACTGTGATTCCAGAGGTCAATTCAATTCAAATCATATCCAATTGTAGGTCACACGGTCAACATAATTCCATTTGAGGTTAGAGATTGTGATATTGATGTTGGCCATCTAAGATATAGTTACTTATCCACTCGCTAGTCTTTTTTTATCTCGTAAGGAGATATCTAGCAAAGCTATTTCCACTGGACATTGTGATGTGGCCATTTTCGTCAAAACTTTGTCGGGTGGAGTCCATAGTTGAACTACAAACATTAATATGTAGTAAAATAATATCCACCCACATCATTTTGATAAATGCGTTGATTCAAATACGATGTGACAGTAACAAATTAAACTAATTACCCAACTAATACTTTTTCTGTACGCACTATAGGAAACACTTCGAGGGGTAATAATAATTTTTGTGTAATTAAAGTAAGCGGCCGAGCCACAGCTTGTCAGTACATTTGAACGGCGAAATTGTTGTCACGCCTGAAAAATATAACCCAGCTGTAGGAACATATTAAAACAAAAATATTCATATGATTAATTGAAAGAGCTGTCCACTGTTGAGCTAACAGGTTTTTATAGGTCCTAAAACTTTAATTGATATATGTACGTTTCCATCAAAATTTAACAGGAGTATTCCATAATAGCGGTCCGTTTGATAGATTCGCCGATCTTAACAAACGGATTGCAATATTTGGAGCACAGACGTCAGGTGGGAATGCTGTCCTTATTTTATGGGGATTTTAATGGAAGATGCTCTGAGGAACTAGCGTCTTTGATCCCTTCGTCACCGGTGCATTGTCGGGAAACACGTCAAACGCGTGCCCAACATTTGCACACAGTCGACATTTGTCACATGAGAACGAGTCGATTTTACGACCTTTTCCTGTGTTCAACAGCTCGGCTGTGGAATGACCTGCCGGCCTCTGTATTTCCTCCATCCTAAAACATGGATCTCTTCAAGACCCAAGTTCACTCTTTCCTATCCTCTAAAAGACCCCCCACACAGCATCCCCAAAGATGACATAGGCCTTGAGGGGAATCATTTCCTTCAGGGTCTCCTGTGTGGAGTTACCCTAAAAAAATAAAAATAAAAATACGTTGTCTTCCATTTCTACCAATGTTCATTTCTAGTCGCATTTCATAATAAATAAAACAAATAGAAAAAACAAAACCTGTTACCTATTTATAATAATAATCATAATAGATTACTACTATGGCACCGTTTCGTAGGAAAATCACTTCAAAAGCGCTATACAACTTAATTTTTCTGACCTAAATCTTATCACTTAGACTTATAACAAATAACTTATAGCTAAGATTTATAATTAGTGACTTAAAAATCTCAAATAAAATCATCTTTCAAATTAGCACCTACTCTGTTTTTGTCAATAACCTTCTAATGTATGTAATATCAATGAAAAATAGGATTTAAACAGTAACTTCAATGTCATGCAATGTGCAGTGTTTTCTAATATGTGTCCTGTGCGTGCAAAGTCATACCATCTCAGCCCAAAACATTGTAACTTAATTAAATTTTAATCTGGAGTGTAAGTATGTTTTCTGTATATGTACATAATAAGATAAACACTAGCAAGTAGTATTTGTACAGCGCCCTTGAGGTGATTTTTCACAAAAACCGCAACTAACTACGGAGACTAGTAACAAGGGATCTACGAGTACATCTAAGACAGATAGTGCCTTATAACTATGACTTAAATTAGAGACTTAAAACTACCATAAAAATGTTTATATTTAAAAATAAATGTTTTGATTGTTGTCGGTGCTAACTTATATAAATAACAATGGGACGAGTTTATGTGTATACATAATTTTATATAATATTATATATATTTTTCGTATTTATTTATTTCATCAGAAGTATTTTATTTTTAAAAAATTCGACAAAACTGCGATCTTACGATGTCTTGATCTTGTGGGATACCCCGGGGTCAAATTGTACATGGTTGTATGTAGGAATTATAAATTAGGTATTTTTTTGTAAGTATGTTTAGCGAATTGTAATTAGATACCAAATAATAAATTTGACACATTAAACATTACTTCTTCTTCTATTTTGTTTCTCAGGAATGTCAGCCAAAACGAGAAAATCAAAAAATGAAACTTTAGTGAAATTTCTGTGTGCTTATTTTCGAGGCATATTTTGTATCCAAATTTTAATTGGCGATCCCAAACACACAAGCCTCCTCCAGGTCCTCAAAAAACGTTTCCAACTTGATCTATGGACGAAAACAAACAGCCGTCCCCGGAGGATGAAATCTATTCCCTTTGAAGAGGCCATTGTTACGGAATTGTTTGCAAACATTTCGTTTAACGGGGTCCGCGGGACAATGGCGCCGTCTAAAAATATGATATACATACATCTGGCTAAAAGGGTTTCCACATCATCGGGGGTAATTTAAAAAAAAACGCGTATTCTCACCCGTGTGTCTGTTTTGAGCTTTGCACTTATACAAATAGGCACATGGATTACGCTCCAATAGAAGCAAAATAATACTAACAGATTAACAAGTAATTCTTCGAAATCTTTTATTAAACGAATCTGTTTTGTCTTCAGAAAATGAAACGGATATTTTTTACAGCTCTCTAGCTCATGATGGAAATAAAGAAGCGAGCTGGAAATAGTTGCGCTGACATAAAATCCAGAGAGAAAATTGACATTGTGCTAAATTTCGTAATTGCAGAGCTCACGTTAACGAAATTTTTGTGAGATACATACAACTGTGAAATATTTTAGATTTTAATAAATTTCAGTAAATTTTTTTTTTTTTATTGTCATCCATACCATTCTCGAAACATATCCATGAGGATTAAATAAGCACGACCTTATCAGGAATTCCAGCGAACATGGGTACCAATATGCCGTTTTTGATTACCTACGCTGATTAAATTTATTTTTATATCAATGCTACCAACATCAATATTATTGTCAGTATATCTACGCATGTTTTAATGTTAAGGCGATGCAATGGGAAGTAATGCAAAATCGTGTGTTTTAGGTTTGAGAATTTGATGGCCTAGAAATATCATAGATCATTTAATTAAATAATGCAAGTAGAACACACCTTGGTCTTTCGTACAACGGTACAATTTTTGGTGACTTTTTATAAGACTAGAAAAAAATAAACTATCAGACGTAAAAAAAATGTTTAAAGCGCAAAATCTCCTACTCTCCGATATTGTCGTATTGTTCACTGTTGCAAATTAAGTTATTTTTAGAATATGACCGTAACTTTTTTTAATATTTATGCCTGAGCTTTACAAATTAAAATAAAACATGCGTTTTGGTGACGTTTTATCGCGTAAATCAAAACATGCGGCCGCTGTTAAGCGGGAATTTCGACCTGCACAAGGAGCGCGTGATTTCTTAGGAATTTTAGCAAGTAGATGGCCTTAATACGTTTATAATAAATATGACGATAAAACACTGGCGAAAAACAAGAGTAAATTACGATGTAGCTAACCTAAAGTATACCCTTTCCGATGGTACCAAGCTCACTTGAGGTGAACCTTCACAAAACTGCGCTGTATAAATTAACTATTGTTATTACAAAAGTCTCGCGACTTCAAGTTTTCCCGGACAAATAGGTGTCTATATACATATTTTCGTTTAAATAAACACAAAGTGTGTGTTCACACTCGCCGGAATGAGCTCTTGAATGTGCCCCTATATGTCATGATTGTGTGAACATAGTCGAATAAACACTAGCGTAATATAGGCGCACACCTTCACACACAACGCAGGCGCATACATTCAAGCATACCGAACCCTTGCCGAGGGCGAATGGAAAAGAGTGATACAATATTTTGTCCATTTGTAAAATATATGCCGAGTTTTAAATATGCCGAGAACCTGCCAAATGCGACGTTTTAAAGTCGGTCCTAAAAACTATTTATTGAATGATTATTCGTCATTCGTTGTGGGTAGTATTTATGAAACCAACGAAACCCTTTTTCTCTTTCAAAATATCAGTTTTTTTTTTAATTTTCTGTAAATTAATAAAAATGATGTATGTTTTCAGTGAAAAAAATGTTTTCAGTGCAATTGTCACATTATTACAAAATACTGTAGAGACTATATTTTATATACATTGTCAAATATTGTGAAATCACGGGAAATTAGTGTATGGTAAAACAGAATTTACGTTTGCTATGGTCATAGTCCTAATAATTATTTTAAGAAAAAAATGACGATAAATACGGTATTTTTTAAAAGTTGTTATGTATGCCATTTTTGATTTGCCGCCAAAACGATGTGCTCGTTTTTGTTCGTGAATGTTGAATTTCACGCCGGCCAATGTTGGTAGGTTCCCGGTGACGGTCTTACCAACCAGTAGCGATTTCTACACCTGAATTGACGTTGTTTTCCACATCATAGTGACGTTGTTCGAACCGTTTCGGAATGTTTGGTATTATGTCGTTTTTAAAATCAGTTTTTATGGTTGAAACACTAATTTTTTTCATTTCTAGCACAAAGATCAAAAACAGAAATATAATCGTTAAATCTTCCACGCATTCTGAATGGTATTCCTAGTTTGTGAATATACCTATATATAATTGTATTGCAGTAGGGATGAAAAATAATAATGTAATTCCATCAATATCACGAGCAGGCTGAAATCAGCTGACTAGCATGTATTGGTGGGGACATTTTAAAAATGTACGCGGGCAAGCCATCTGGTACCAAGGCTAGCCAAGAAAGTTTCATGGACATCGCGATGGTCGACCTAGAGAAACTGGGACAGATGCATTGCTAGAGGTGTGAACAAGCTAGGTCGTCAATTGTTGAAGTTAAATGACACCTGTAAAAACGCCGAAACAGTCCAAGAGGTGTATGACTATCGGAAGATACTTAGTAGCAGTGCCATGCAGTCTGGAATTTTCCAGTTTTTTTAATGCGGAAAATCATTAAAATTGGCAATAACACAAAGCCGTTTAAGAAGCCTCTAGTGCAGTGGCATCACAAATGGGGTAATGGATTGACACAATAATACTAATTCAACCCGGCAGTTTTTTTATGAAACCATATCACTGATTCACTGCAGCTGAAAGGGACATGAAGGTAGGCGTGTCCTGCCTCATAAACTGATAAATCGCTCAGTAAATAAATCAATGCCGTGACGGTCAGTCATTCAACATCGTTAGCTTTTTTAAAGCAGTTGTATGTTCATTGATATACTCGTATATATCTTGATTATTTTTTGCATTATTGATTCTCACTTTCAATTCGCAAATTGAAAAGAAACCCTTTTGAAGATATTGTATATCTGTAAACTTTATTTTCTTCGTGTCACATGTCGAATTAATAATATAACGTTGGATACATTCTTCAGAAAAAACGAAATTGAAATTTTTAAATCAAACTACTAGGAGACGTAATCCTATTGCCTTGTCTACTCTGTTTTGATCGTACATATCTGTTACATATGGTACATATCTGAGCTCTGTAATTTCTTTTATGTCTCTCAAAACATATTGAAATCTTAGCGATCTTAAGTAAATAAGGAAAAAATTGGATTTATGAAATTTTGTAAAAATTTAGAGATTTATTAAATTACGAAATAACAAACATTCAACAATTTGTGTATCTATCTAATCACATTATTTTTACATTAACTCCTCTAAAGGGACTCCAAGGGAGATATTCTCCTCTTTCCTGGACTTCTGCTTCCAATGTCATATATGATAAATGTGATGCGGAGGGTCTTATTGTGAGGAAGAAGGGAACCTGGGTCTTGAGAAGACACACGATCCATTATAATGGGGCAAATTTCAACTGTCGTCGATGGGATCAATGCAACTAGTTCTTCCCATCCATCCCATCCCAGTAAAATACCATATGAGCGAACACACCATTGCGACCTTGTCACCTGTGTTGTAACGATTGTAAACCGTTCGTTAAGTTGAAGGAATCAGACGGATGTTCAATCTTTTCTCCTGGTTAGTTTCAAGGGGTTCGTACCAAACACTCCAGTGGGGCCCACTTTCAGATAATTAATAGTTTCATCCCAGTTCCATTTGTGTTTATAACATATAACACCAAAAACAAACATAATTAATTAAACAATATACTTACGGATTTGATGTGAGTACGTAACATGTAATTAAAAATTTATAAAGTGCATAATCCTTATTTTCAGTACATAATACAAATGTAAATGTCAGCATAGTTGCCTTTCAAACAGTTGATCGTAGTATGATTCTTGGCCGTGACAATATATAGTTTATTGTATTAACTTGGTTTTTTAAAATAAATTTATTTTCTTTGTATTTTTAATTAATTTAAAAAATATGTGTTTTAATTATACTATAAAATCACACGTTATCCCGTGATTTTTAGTATATCTCAATTCGTAAGTCAGTTTCATAAAATATCACAATTACAAGAATAAATAATATCCCTCCGAGTTCTTAATATGCAGTGGGCACTTGGAGTATATTGGTTCATGATGCCAACATGCTCTGAATCGGGATACAATAATAGGGTCGGCAATTCAGAAAGTGAATGGTTATTTGTTGTGTCATAAAGGAAAGACTAATATTGTTCCATTTCCCCATGAATAGAGAAGGGTCGGGGTAATATTGTGGGGTGACGGTAACGAAAAAGCAGGGTGTCGCGCACACGAAACAATGGTACAAATTGGTAGACTTTTTTTTGATTTGCATTTAAAAACAAACAAAAAAATTCTTACGAATATAATAACACTGCAAATTCCAAGGAAAACAACTCTCAAACTAATATCGTATGGGCAATGGTGACTTGTCATTTTTTACGTGCTTGGTATGTTGATAAAACGTTCATATTTTTATCATTTTATATCACTTTATATATTTTTTTGTAAAATGTATTTCAAAATAAGTAGATTAAATACAATATAAATTAAGATGATTTTGGCCTTAAAGCCAATAGAAATATACATTACCGTTATTTAACTTCACCCCAATAAATGATCTGATGAATAGATTTAATACTATGTCACTTGCACTGACCAAATAAATTTCAAATCTAGCATAGTTTCTTCACAAATATTATTTCTTACCACTTCGTACACCTTTAACACGTATGCCTCTGCGATATATTTTTACGGCAATATTTCGATGTTAGTCCTACTTCAATTCCATCAGGGCAAGAGTACCAGAACTCTACTGTGCACCGCCTAGATTTGATAACACTGTAAAAATCTACTTAAAAAAAACTGTTATCATTTTGTGTGTTCATCCATCGAAAATAATACGATACCTACTTAATGATAGAGGCAAAGGGGTAATAGTTACTAAAAAAGGTCGAATGTATATAGTCCCACCACAGCACAGGTTGAAAATCAGACGGCACGCGATAAGGGATGCTATAAAAAAAATTACGATAACCTAAAAAGGATTGAAAATCTTAGGATATGAATATGATGAAATTATATGAAAATAACAATAACAATAATAATAATAATAATAATAATAATAATAATAATAATAATAATAATAATAATAATAATAATAATAATAATAATAATAATAATAATAATAATAATAATAATAATAATAATAATAATAATAATAATAACAACAATAATAATAATAATAATAATAATAATAATAATAATAATAATAATAATAATAATAATAATAATAATAATAATAATAATAATAATAATAATAATAATAATAATGAAATAATGAAATAATAATATAAAAAAAATATATAAAAATAATAATAATAAATACCACTATTTTTATTTCTGAAATTTGGGTAGTTTTAATAAAAAACAGTTTTATATTGTATAGATAGGTAGGTACAGAGATTTATAAAAACAACGTGAAAAAAAAAAAAAAAAATTATCAATTAGTTGTTTTTGTAAGTACCAATTCGTGCAGCCCCTCTGGAAGTACAGAACTAATGTTCGTACATCAACTTAAATACACTACCGCTCTGCCGGTGGAGACTTTCCCATGAAGACCGTCATTACTAATATTAATAATACTGTCAGGTGGTAATTATTCCCCCATTACGACCATTTTTCAAGCCGGGAAAGTGGAAGCAGTGCATTTTTTTAACTCGGCGATTAAAGTAATTTCGCAAGTTTAACGTAAACGATTCATTTAACCATTCCGAGTAAAACTTTTACTTTAGTTGGATACTAGTGAATTAGTGAAGAGCAAAGATACACTATGATTAAAAATGAACAGTAGAGGATAAATAAGTACACGTTGTCGTAAATTGTAACTATTTGGTTGGGTTTATATCGAGTCAGTGGCTGAGTTGGCATGGCGTCTGGGTCCTGCCCAGGTTCAATTGTTCGTCTGGCTAATTCTATTCGATTCAATTCTAATATATTTTTGTGTTCAGTCGTAAACGTGAAGATAAGACCACGTTGATAAGATAAATGAGATCCATTAGGCGTATGTGTTCCAATTACGATCGAATAACGAGTAGATGGAAGATGTCGGGGATGTCCCAGGAAGACCTGCCATGATAAAGATAGTCAAATCTTTTTATGTATTGTTACTTTCTCTGATTTTGCATTTGTTCCAATTTTTTTCTTTTCTTCCCTACGGTAGAGTGTATTAAATTTTTTTTTGTATCCTTTACTCGACGCATGATGAGAAAATTTTGTAAATGTATTGATGACCTAACTTTTTTTTATTGTATCAATATGTAAAATTTGTTATCACTCTGTTGTATGTTCAATTCGCAAGTGTGCCCTACTGTAGAATTTGGCAGCCACCTCTGGTCGGGAGCCACAAAATATCTGAAAAAAGCTCTTGACTCTGCTGATCCGTTTGATGGATTCTTCTATTTTAACAAACAGATCGCAATATTTTGAGCACATTCGTCAGGTGGGAATGCTGTCCTTGTTCTACCGGTATTTCAAAGGAAGATGCTTTGAAAAACTATCGTCGTCGATCCATTGGCCACCGGTGCACAGTCGGGAAACATGCCAAATGCGCACCCAACATTTGCACACGGTTGACATTTGTCACATTCCTCCCTTCTATAACATGGGTATCTTCAAGACCGAGGTTCACTCCTTCCTATCCTCTAAAAGACTCTCCACATAGCATCCCCGAAGATGGCATAGGCCTTGAGGGAAATAGTTTCCATCAGGGCCTCCTGTGTGGAGTAACTGTAAAAAAAGCACAGTTTGTTCGGGTCCACACTTTCTACCTACCCCTGCGAAGAAATGAGGTGAAGGTAAGTTTGATAATTAGTTAGCCCTTTGTAAAGTAGATAAAATAATTGGTTAGTCCTTGGTACGTTTGAAGAAATACACATGTATTTGTAAATTTGTGTAATATTATTGGCATTCCTATGGGAATAGAGTTAGGTTGAAAGGGGAGATAAGGAAATTATTTTCCCATATCAAACAAAAGTTTAGAATATCTTCTCTTTGTAACGATAAATATACCTATCATACTACCACATTTGATTTTTAATCGTGATTGAACCCGGAACTCAAGGAACCAGAGCCAAGGAATATAGTTCAGGCACTGAAGAGATATACCGATAGAAGTGTGTCGAGGGCGTGTGCGTGTGGACAGTGTGACTAAATTATTCCAAATTTTAATTCATCTGCTGGATTGATTTTAACGTATTCAAATATTGAAATTCTTTCTCGAACAGGTTATCAATTTCATCGGCATGTCCAGGTCCTAGGAAGGTCTCGTTTTCTATCAAATAGGTACAGAATGTATAGTAATCAGATAAAACGGAACATGATAAAGGAATGGGTTAGCTTATGTTTGTTGTTTTATTGGTATTTTTTTACACTTTTCTATTTTGTGATGGAAACAAAATGTTGTCGCCGGGCTCGTAATACATCCCATGTGAAAATGAATTTAAGCAGGAAAATGTAAGTGAACTACAATACACATTATATATTTTTTTGCCTTTGGAATGATTTTTTTTCTGAATAAAATATTTTTTAATTTAATAATAACCGTTATTATTAAATTAAAGTATTAAATTAATATGAAGTTCTGTAAATTAACCCTGAACACTATAAATATATAATATTAATTATTTCATAATAATTTTTGTTAGTTTTATATACTTATTTTACATTAATACTCAATTATTTATCACTTATTATTAATTTTTGTTTATGTTTATATTTTGTCTCTGCATAGGTTAATATTTTTCAGTGCAGCTTTGTATCGTGATGAGGTAACCATTGCTTTCGATACAGATTTTATTTTGATATACTTGTTAATATTTATTTATTAAATAGTGGAGTATACAAAATAATTCAAAATTCTCATTAATTTAATTTTAAAATGACCATTCATTCGTTTTTCTGCTAAAAAATGTTTTTTTCACTGTTTTGTAAAAATTCACATATACCTGCACCGTGCAGTGCATACACGTACAGTGGCAGGCACGGCACAGAAGAAGTATTCACATTACATCGTTTGTTTATGTGTTCATAGATAATGTAAGTAACAAAATTTGCCTTGCGGTGCTGATAGATGTGAATCGAACTTTACGCATCCAGCGACGATTTATAGATCTCAGTTCTGGGATTATCTGTTCAGTGGTGACACACATTCGAACTCCGTAAAATTTTCCGCGAATTATCGCAGCATGGAATTGCCCTTGCAGCAATGTCAGTCAGGGCGGCGCGCCGCGTCTCATCACTTCGGTTCCATGACAAAACAGAACATTGCAGATAATTTAGATTCGAAATCCGTAGAATATTCCTCTGACCTGCACGAGCGCGCATCATCGCAGCTTGCAGGTGCTCCCGCGGCAATGTCAGGCAGGCCGAGCGCCGAGAAGCAAGCCCGTCGGCATCCCTTCGGCGCGTCCCGCCACTGCGACAGGCGATGTGTTTAGGCCGGGGTTGGGGAGACGGCCGGCCCGGGAGTTAATGGTGAAATACGACCCGCTAGGGAGCGCCCGCGTGTCTATACAACTCCGTACAATGCTGGCTACATTGTTAAAGTGTTCCCCCAAAATGGGTTTCTGTGCGTATGATGTCCCCTCATAAATAAAGAGCTCCCCGCCAAGGCCCCCGTGGAAACTGCAGCCCCGCGGCCCGCCCAACCGTTTTGACTTGTTGATTGACTGACAATCGAGAATAAGGCGGTTTGAATCACAGAATTCTACATAACTCACGACTATTAATCACATTTCCGGGGATATTCAGTCGTATTCAAGAAATTTCTTTACGACGGTTAATGGAACGGCGGAGAAAGGATATAAGTAGAGTGAATGTCATATAAATCTGGAAAGAATACAAGGCAAAGCAATATAATGTAAGACATAATGATCAAAGTAACGGATACTTACATGATTTTGACACTTAGAGCTGATGCACAGAGAAGTGGCAGGGGAATAGATGATGCGAAAGCGTGAGGTAGAAGAAGTCAGGGATGTCCGTGAAATATATGGCACGATCAAATTAAATAAATACTTGAGTCGGGTCATGTTAAGAGTAAGTATAAAAGAACAGAATCCATTTTATTTCATATTTTATTTTATTTTATTTGCAAAACCGTCAGTTTACAATAATTATTATGTATGGTAAATATTTATATAAAAATTGAACTAATAATAGTTTTTTATTCACGTGTCTAAATTATTTAAATTACAAAAAAAGGTTACAAGTTTAGTCTACGGGGATGGGACGGTGGGAGGGAAAGATAGCGGTATGGACGATGTATAAATGTGGATAAAGCAAGGAGCACCCGAAAAGACAAAGTTTTGTGTCGGTCTATCTTCCCTGCCTGCCTGACCCTCCAGGAAACATATAATTTAAAAATATTGATTTTATCATCATTTCCATCACGAGCTATGGAGCTTAGGAATAATGACGCCATACGGATTGTAACGATTTTTTTCATTGTTGTGTAGGGGTCAAAAAAAAGATGTGAGTAATAACACAAAAAAAATCTAATTTATATATCAATATCCAACGATCTTAAACGCTTAGACGCGGTGGTCGTCAATTTTGTTATTATTTGTTTTTATAGTTCTATTTTGTCTATGCTCAAACGTTGTATTTCTAAATACCGTATAGTTAGCGAATTTTAAATGATTTATAATCAAAATCAGCATTTCATTAGAATAATATAAACACGTAAATTTGTTTTAAACCACCTTATTCTATTATATTGATCTATCGGTTTCCGAAGTACCCTTCTTTAATCAGGACATTTTAAATGTCATGTAAGATTGTCCTGATTAAGGAAGGGTATTTCGTAAGCCGGTCGATCAATATAATAGAATAAGGTGGTTTAAAACAAATTTATATAAAAATTTTAATATATCAATAATAATTCGACAAAATCATCTGTTAATGAAACTTGTTACAATATTCTATTGTTTATCATTTTTTCTGCTATCACTTAAAAATATAAAATCATTTCAAGACAGTCTATCTTCTAGGCTCATATGGCAGCCGCGTTTTGAACGATGCAGCTATGTGAAGAAAATATAAAATTTCTATGGATTCAACTAGAGAAAGAAGCGCCGTATAATATTCAGACAGGGTGATCACTTAATTTGTAACCGATTTTATAAAATTAAGGAAAGGGAAATTCAACTTTTTTTAAGTTTCTGACAAATGTATTTACCATTTCCTTATTGCTTCTTGCGTATTTTATTATCTCTTCAGGTTGTCTCTCGACAGTTGATCGAAGTCGCAATTTATGGAAAAAAAACATCCAATTTATTTATTTAAACTTATAAACCATCACTGTATGTACTATCAAATACCTTAAAATACCTACAGCTCCTGATATTTAATAGCAATATGCTACAAGAGCGCCCTCTAGCGGCCGAGTAGAACGAAATTGTTTTTTTATAGATTTTCTGTGGAATATATTCTCAATAAATTACTGGTAACTGGCAAAAAATAAATATTTGGTAACCCACATATGATTTTACACCTTTTTGTGTGATAAATGGTAAATAAATGATATTATATATATATATATATATATATATATATATTATTATATATGTATATGATATATATGTTTGTACCATTAGTTATAAGCCTCGCCGCTCTGCAGTCGGGCTCGGTTTTGTGGATTGGATAGATAATAAAACACATAACAAAATGATAAGAATTGTGATTATTTTGTTTCTTCCATCGTATGATCGAGCGGTTTGAAGGTGGCAGAAGAAAAATTCCAAAAGAATTCTAAAAATAAGAAATTAGAGAAAAGAAAATTTCTCACAATTTTTTAAATAGGTATTTTATTTTCTTCCTAAACCACCAGACCGAGCGTTAGCATCGATCGGCGAGGCATAAAACTCTGTTGGTACAAATCTAATAGCCTTTTTATTTTTTGTTTTAATTCATTTACAACTTAAATTTATTGAGTACATGGTAGTTGCATGAGAAGTAGGATACGTTAGATAGGAAATTTGAATAAATCTTATAAATGTTAAATTTGAATGTCGGAAAAATACTGGGACCAATTTTCTTAATTATTCTTTAAAACGAGGTTCTGATGGAGCTATGTCTATTTTTATCAGAGATATTGAAGTTTGAAATTACTTCTACAGAAAATGTCGCACATTTGGGCGCGTTTGTCTTCATCGATTTTAACCCTTTTAGTGCCAAATATATTTCGCCAAATTGTTCTAAAATGCCAAAAGAAAAGTATATTTTTATAGATAATTTATATGAAGAATAAAAAATGTGTCATTTCTGTGAAAATACACTAATTTTCATATTTCTTTCGACATTCTTTTCACTAGGTTTCAAACTTTGAAACAGAAATTGAAAACTACATATTTATTGAAAAGAAAATGAAAGAAAATATAAAGAAAATGTACACGATTTATTTACAAGAGTGTTTTCCTAAACAAACCCCATTCGTCTTTTTTACACAAAGAACATATTAATTTGGATGTTTTCACGGCATCCTCCGATTAACAGGAACCACAATATCACTTCCGCTATCGCTCTCATAGTTGCTGACATATTCTTCAAATTGTTCTGCCATTTCAATATCTCCATATGATCTTTCAATTGTGCTCGACATTTTGGAATCCAAGTTAGGAATATGAAAAAAAGTTGTGTTTTCAGAAAGAAAGTGTGATCCAAGAAAGATAGAAACCATTTCACGAAGAAAAAATATTAACGTGTGAACATTGCATTCACCAACGCGCGCCAAAAGTAAACTGTCGAAAGGAGCGCTATCGCGCCGCCGGCAATTTTCGAATACCTACCTACAAGCGCGACGGCGCTCTTCGGCACTATAACGGTTAGAGAAATTTCAAGTCAAAACGTAACACTACTCATGGGAAAGAGTAGAGCAGAAACAAAAATAATTTGACTGATTAAAAAAAAAACATATTTCTCAATTTTGTCACTTGGCATGCTGGACAGTATGCAAGGAAGTGCCAAACAGTGACACATTTTCATTCACAATGTATTGTGCAATATGAATTCGTTACTTTGCGGGAGATCAAGGAACGTATGAACAATTCTGTTTTCTTGAAAGACGGTTACGATGCAGTTTATGTCAGCAACTTTTGCATTATAGTTTATTACTGTAAGACTTCCGTGAGGTGCAGGCGTTTAGCACGCTTTTAAAAACTAAAGTTTTTGTGATTTTGATTCACGAACTTCGCAATAAAATCATTAGGTGTTTCTTTGTAGTTATAGTGATAAATCACAGTCTATCCAAGAAGTAATTGAGGCTTTAGTATAAGAGTGCAAATGGATTCTCTACCATGTTTAAGTAAACAACTCAGTTTGTGTTTGTGATTTACAACTAAACTTTTTGAAATGAACTAAAGTAATTGTAAGTGTCTCACAAACTTCATAGCATTATCAACTGACATGGAACAAGCATTTCTCTGTAGTTATGGTGATGTACGATAGACAATCCAAGAAGTGAATGAGGCCATATAGAAATGTAGAATTGAATTTTCTACTACGTTTAAATAAACAACTTTGTTTGTGTTTGTGCTTTACAACTAAAGTTATTGTAACGAACTAAAGTAATCGTGAGAATATTACACAAACTTCTTAATACAATCAACAGACGTGGAAAGTGTTTCTTTGTAGTGACTATTCGAGAAGTGAATTCCCAGTAGAAGGGTAAAAATATTCTTTTTTACTATGATTAAATAAACAACTTTGTATTTGTGATTTACACAAATTAAACAATAAAGTAATTCATCTAAAATAGATAAGGGATTCTGTGAAGTTATTGTGTAGGCTGATAAGCAGTCAAGAGGAGGAATAATTTAGTTCCATCCAATCCATGAAGATATTGGCACTTTGTTTCAATAGCGAATCGTGAATCCTTAATACGGCATAATACGTCCACTCGAGGGATGTTCGAGGGAGAAACTGTTTGGCTTTCATCATTGTCACTCCACTCATCATTTCCCAAACAAAACGTTCCACGTGAATTTGGCAATTTTCCATCAACCACCGTTCATTTACCAATTTTAACGCCTCCTAATCTATCCAATTCCTCAAATATCTTCCAAATCTCCTGCTCTTAGGTGTAGTCAGTTAACTGTAGAGTCCTCTCACCATTATTTGCCTATCACCTCTCGCCAAACTCTGACTAGTGTCTCCCACCAATATTCTCCTCGTGACACCCCTAAATCGTCTGCTCAGTCCTACCGTCAAATTGCTTCCCAGTCCTCTCTTCAATCTTCTCCCCAAGACTTTCCTAAAACACCTGCCATTCTTCGCCTTCGTCCTCAAATCAATCTTCTCCCAGGATTTTCATAAATCTTCCGCTTAGTCTTCTTCCCTCTTCCGTGAGGAGAATGATGACTCCAAATCTTGTACTCAGTCCTCTCACCAATCATCCTCTCTGGACGCCACTAAATCATCGAATGTGTCCTTCCGTCAAATTTCTCAGTCCCCCCACCAATTTTTTCCCGAGGACTCCAATCAATCTTCTCATCAGTCCTCCTCGCAACCGTCTTCCCAGGAATCACCGCTTTCACCGCTGTCAAACCCCCCGTCATCCCTCGAACGAAACCTTTGAAATGAATTTGGCGATCCTTCTTTATCGTTTGCATCCAGCTGTTCATCATCCACCGTCCATTCACCGAATCCTATATCTCCTAATCTATGGGTAATTTCTCAAGCCTTCAGCGAACCTTCTGCTCTATGGTCGAGCCAGTTAACTGTATTCTTACGACCATTGTCTAGCACCTTCTGTCAATCTACTCCCCAGGACTCCCCTAAATCTTCTGTTCCATCCTCCCGCCAATTTTCTCCTCAAGCTTCACGTGACTGCTCTCCAACACCCTCGCTTTAACTATTATTTATTTATTATTTGAATGTTCCCCCTTGTATCTTGTTCTGTCTCATGCTAGTTCTCCGGTCAAACTACTCTTTACTCTTTGTGCAGTGTTTTCATTATCCAACTTTTCAGTCCTACCCATTGCTTCTCAATTTCTTCGTCGAAGTACCTCTCACGCACGGATTGTACATATTGGCCAAATTCAAATTCAAATTCAAATTATCTTTGAACATTTCATCAACCCTACAGAGAACCTATTCCTCACTGCTTCCCATCCTCTCGTCACACCACTCCTCAGTTACCTCGTTCAAATACCTTGCCTACGCCCAAGAATACCTGATTGATAACAATATTGATTATTGTGAGGTAGGTACCCATACATGCGAAAAAAAATTCTTATAGCAGGTTACTAAAAATCATATTTTTTCTTTTAATTTCCACCCTTCCTACTTTGAAATATATATTGTACAATAGGGTGACAATGAACACATGATCTTACCAATTCGAGAAATTAAACAAGTTAATTCACGAATGCTATTCGCTAGTCATCGTAATTTTTTTGACCCGTTTATAAAAAAAGGTTATTATTTGTTTAACAAGTTATTAGCGCACTTGGATAGCGAATAAACAACCTAACAAATCTAACAATAAAAAATTTAATTATTTATAATTTCTGTTCGTATTTTTAATGATTTTATTTAAAATTACAAAACATTTATTTTTATTGTTAAATGTAAAAACAAAAATCTCTCCCTTAAACAATTATGCAAAGTAATAAATTGTATTTCCTCACCCCCCTTGTGGACACGAAAAAATGAGAGTGATGGTGGGTACCAACTAATACTTACTTGTAAAATATGAATGTTGTGAATTAGTTCGTTGTACGGATGATAAAATTTGAGGTTAAGGGTAGCTTAGCGCTCATATGCCCCTTTCATAACGCAATAGAGCGGGAACTCCCCCCTTTAAAGTGTTTTTTGATTGAGAAGTGTTTTTCGTCGCGATTCCATTCAAATAATATGCCGAGGGACAAGATAGTGGACTACTGACAAGGGCTATATTATTTGTCAGGGGGGATTATCATTTCCAGATTATTTGGACAGGGCTTTGTAGAAACGAATAGTCACGTGTTTTGAAACATCTAAAACATTGTTAGGTAGATATATTATATAAAAGTACACGCACTTAACATGCCATTTTCTAATACATTTTTAAAAAATTGGTTATTGTTGACTCTTAATGAACCGAATCATCAAACGAATACTCAAATATATGTGAGACATCAAGATTCCGAAGAATATGGCACCCTCAGTTAGGATATGTTGTAAGATAGACGAAATAGAGGAGTGTAAGGAAGGAAACCTGAAGTTTTGGTTAGCTTAAGCCATTTCTAGCCGTAACAGTTTGAAACTGAATGGTGGTCTTTCTGAGTGTGTTTTTCACTGTGCAGCGAAGAACCAAAAGTACTATATAGGTATACCTACTAAATGTATGTATATACATAATATGATTTACAACCCGTGTCTTCAAACCTTTCAATCGACATGCGATGGAATAGAAGAATTTTGAATCTTGGGGTTCATGTTACAAGACTACCCTAGAGTCCTTAAATGTTGCTCAAAAATTTATTTAAAAAAAAACAATGTACAAGAAATGTTTTTATTTTATTTTTATATTCACCACACTTATTATATATACAGTGAAAGTAAAATTATGATAGTAAGACAATTGTACATAATAAAGGCTCTCTTTAATTTTTTTTAACAATATTGATACTGCCATAAGTTCACAACAAGTACGCAATACTAGAATGGGTTCTTCTCTAATGTATCAGCCGGCAAATAACAGAACATCATTTGGACAAAGGAGTTTTTCTTGTAAAGCTCCTTTGATATATAATAGGCTTAGTGACAACATTAAAACTATAGGTACGCTAAATTTATTAAAAAAAATGGTCAAAAATTCTATGTTAGGTGAGAGTGGCGATTTCGCTTTATCCATGTTATCCCTTATATTGTAATCAATGTTGAAACTTTAGTATGCTCGATATTATCATTATTATTTTCTTATTATTACTTACTTACTACTATTTACATCTTATTACTTACTATTACTACTCATTACTATTTACTTAAAATTTAATTTATTTACCTACATAATATTATTTACCTATTTTTATTATTTTGTACTTATTACTATTTACTTACTCATATTTACTTTATATTTAATGTGTATTATTATTTGCTTATTACTATTTACTGATTATTATTTACTTATTATTATTGTTTAATTATTATTATTATTTAACTTTTATTATTTATTTACTATTATTTACTACTTAATATTTACTAATTTTTATTCATATATTATTATTATCATTATTACATATTACTATTTACTTACAATTTTATTTTTTTACCTAGATATTATTATTTACCTATTTTTTATTATTATGTACTTATTACTATTTACTGATTATTATTTACTTATTATTATTGTTTAATTATTATTATTATTTATTTACTATTAGTTACTTATTAATATTTACTAATATTTACTTATTAATATTTACTAATTTTTACTAATATATTATTATTATTTATTTACTTAATATTTAATGTGAATTATTATTTGCTTATTACTATTTACTGATTATTATTTACTAATTATTATTGTTTAATTATTATTATTATTTATTTCCTATTATTTACTTATAAATATTTACTAATTTTTACTCATATATTATTATTATTACATATTACTATTTACTTACAATTTAATTTTTTTACCTACATATTATTATTTACCTGTTTTTATTATTATGTACTTATTACTATTTACTTATTCATATTTACTTAATATTTAATGTGTATTATTATATGCTTATTAATATTTACTGATTATAATTTACTTATTATTATTGTTTAATTATTATTATTATTTAACTTTTATTATTTGTTTACTATTATATACTTAATAATATTTACAAATTTTTATTCATTTATTATTATTATTATTATTATTACATATTACTACTTACTTATTACTATTTACTGATTATTATTAAATTGTAAAGCCGTTCATCTCAACACAGGATTGTCCTAGTGAGATGAGTGGCTAATGTTTTTGTTTTCATAATTTAATTTAATAATAAATAAATCAAAAATAAATCGTAATGTAAGACCCAGATTACAAAAAAAACGAAAAATTTAGATAAGAAACATTCAATAGTTATAAGCATTTTTCAACCCTCTGTCTCGCATGTGTTGTCCGTATAACGAAAATGGTATGATCAATGAAATTGACATATTCTCCCATAAACCTATAAAATTTAAACAAATTTTAAATGGCGTTTCTAAGAACTTAAAAAAATTGATATTATCATTGATTTTGCACTTGTTAATATTTTATTTTTCTTCCTAACTTTATAGTATAATTTAATTAATTGTTTTTGAATCCAATACTCAACGCATGATGAAAACATTTTGTTAATAATTTGATGACATTATTTTTTAACACTGTTCCTAATAAATCATAAATTAAAATAAAAGATAAAATGTTTCTAATTTTGAAACTGTCAATTCATTGTGGAATTCCATTTTAATGAGCTTTTTTATAAAAAAAATATTTTTAACTATCTTCCTGTTGTTTATTTTCAACCGAACCGGTTTCACCCCATCACTAAATCTATGTTATATATACATAGCATCTATGTCAGGAGTGAGCCATGTATGTTTATACCACAGACTTAGTTTTAATTGTGCCAGTGTGAAGATGTCGTTATAGGGCGAAACCGGTTCGGTAATAAACAAGTAGAAGATAGATACAAAGATTAGTTTGATAAAAAAAAATTAAAATATGTGGACACAATAAAATAAATTAAAATAATTTCGCCGATTCTCAACGTCTTTCACGGATTTCTCAATATTATGTTGACAGAACTTTAACATTTGCAGTAAGATCCTGAGTTTTATCAGAGCTCTATCCAATCTCATGCCCGCAAATATTGACATTCACTCAACATATTGAATTTAAATAACTTCAAAGTGCAACTACGAAGGTACGGAGTATTGCTCTCGGTCTGTGTACCCAACCTGAGTTCAAGTGGGATGTAAAAATATGACACATCTTAAATGGATGGATAAAATACCCTTAATTTTTATGAAAATTCAAGTATAATAATACTGATAAGATTATGTTACGCTCAGTTCGGCCAAGTCATGTGTCGAACAGACTGGTTGAACCCTCTCGTTCGAATGCTGCTAAATTTGTGGACAAAGCATTTGATGTACAGGGTCCACATTCCTGGAATGACCTTCCATTTGATTTGAGGTCAGAAAGCAATTTCGAAATCTTTAAGAAAAATCTAAAAACATATTTTTAAAAGGAGATACAAATTTTAGCCTCACAACACATTCCAAATGGGAATTCCATATTTCATAGTCGCACTGGCTCCGGACAGTGGGGGGCAGTTGCGACTCGAAATTTATTAAATCGGCTTTTTTTTTGAAATAGGTCTGGCAATAAATCAAGATCTCTTTTTATTTATAGTAAGCTGCAGATGCCCACATATCTTTTGAATTTCATACAAAGCGTTTAAATGTTGTGTAACAATATGAAATATCTCTAATTTTGATATGTTTATATACTCGGAGGTCAGCAAAACCCTGGCTTTAATTTTCAAAAATTCGTATTTCAATTTCAAAAAACACATTTTCATTTGTTAGGCATTAAAACAAAGTCTTTTTCAAATCATGGTAACCGATATTTATGCAATGAACCCTACATAATAATAAAACATATTATTTTTGAAGACTTGCATTGACTTCAAATCATAAACGAAGTATGAAAGACTGTTAAACATTTAAAGTGATGTAAATTACTGAGATTTATATACTCGTATAAATAAAAAGCATTTACTTTGTGGCTGGCCATAATTATAATATAAACGCATTCGTTTGATTTAAACCAATTCAATTTAATGTAATGTAATTTAATGTAATCGACCGGTTTCCTCTTCCCCATCTCCTTCCGCTTCTCAATACCTTCAGCCTCACAACATACCCCAATTAGGGATGCCATAGTCTCACTGGCTCCAGACGTTTGGGAGCAGCTGCTACTCTAGTGTGGTATCACATAAAAATGTTTACATATAATTATTTTGAAAACTTTTTCCAAGTTTAATGTAATTATTTTTTAATATATTTTGTATTCTGTTGATGAAATCTTTGGTTATGAAACATGTTGATATTTAGATTTTTTTCAAAAGATTGGTATTCACTTTGTGGCTTCATTAATATAATATAATATATATACATTCTTGATAAAGAAAGCATCGCTTTCCAAACATATTGATATGCGTATATTAATAAAGTGGTGAATACAAAGTAATTTTTTAATTCATTTATGTTGATATTTATTTATTAAATAGTGTTTATACAAAATAACTCGTAATCATTTAATTGAAAATGATGACACAAAGTGATTTAACCTTAATTGAAGACGGGATTAAGAATAAGAATATTTTTTTATAGTTATCTTGTTGTTGTCGGAAGTTCGTCAATAATAACGGGGAATAACTAGAGCTTTTTTCTTCCTATAACAAAGCAACCTCATCCTTTTCAAAAATACATTTCGAAATCAATCTCTTAACTTTAGTGAGTTTCTTTCAATTCCATTATAAGCGATAATGAGACTTTGCATGGCAGGCCAATACAAAAAAGTTACAAAAAGAGATAAAAAATGTTAATTATTTTAAAGCGGAGGGGTTAATGGGTGAAATCCTATTTCACGTAAATAATTCTTTGTATTATAGACGATTGTTTATGCTCAGCTGCTCTTTCGAAATTCATGTAATTTCAATAATAATTTGTTCCAGTTAAATCGTATTACACGTCGCGCGCCCGGCCCCGTGGGAGCAGCCCGCGCGCCCGCCACGCGGCCCGGGGGCGATTCCATCCGGTGCTAGTGCTAGTGCATACGCTTCCTTATGAGATTAAAACATTATTTGTAAATCAATTTGTCAGTCCAAGTGACACACAATGGGTTGTTTGATATCTTGCTCCCTCCCCACCGATTTGAAACGTTGCGGGCACTTGTGAGAATTGAAATATTTACTTTTCTCAAACATAGAATAATGTGGAATCACCACTTCAATTTATTTTTATTACTTTGTCCGTTTTTTTTATTTTTTTATTTATTTTTATTTCCGTTATCTCCTTGTATCGTTTGATTGTAAGAAGCGGAGGTGATTAATATTCAGGAATTGCATCCCTTTCAGATGGGCCACCACGGCATGGAGGGCCTGGAGATGCTGGACCCCATAACGTCCTCCTCAATGACCACGCTGGCGCCTATGGGGGAAGGCGGGCCCACGCATCACCAGCTGCACGGCTACGGCATGAATCACGGCATCATGTCGCATCACCACCACGGGGGCCTGGGTGGGCCGCCGCATTCCGGCCATCATCCCTCCATCCAACCCGCGCTGCACCCAGATACCGACACAGATCCGCGCGAGCTGGAGGCTTTCGCCGAGCGCTTCAAGCAGCGCCGCATCAAATTAGGCGTCACGCAAGCCGACGTAGGCAAGGCGCTGGCCAATCTCAAGCTGCCCGGGGTGGGTGCGCTGTCCCAGAGCACCATCTGTCGCTTCGAGAGCCTCACCCTCTCGCACAACAATATGATAGCTCTAAAACCCATCCTGCAGGCTTGGCTCGAGGAGGCTGAGGCGCAGGCCAAGAACAAGCGCCGCGACCCCGATGCACCCAGTGTGTTGCCCGCGGGCGAGAAGAAGCGGAAGCGTACGTCCATCGCTGCCCCCGAGAAGCGCAGCCTGGAGGCTTACTTCGCCGTACAGCCGCGGCCCTCGGGAGAGAAGATCGCCGCCATCGCCGAGAAGCTCGACCTAAAGAAGAATGTGGTGCGGGTGTGGTTCTGCAACCAGCGCCAGAAGCAGAAGCGCATGAAGTTCGCCGCGCAGCACTGACCGGGCAGCAGCGGGGCAGCCATCTTGGCCTACCCGCCGGCCGGGTACAGCTACTAGGCGTGCCGCCGTGCCTGCACGGCACGCCCTCGTGCCCACCCGTGCCCGCGCTTGCGTGCCAGTGAAGTGAGCTTCTGACTATAGCGTACACGACTCTAGACTAAGTTTTTATACAACAATAACTGACAAAGAAGCTTGTGAATGTTCTATCGATAATCAAATTGGTAATTATGTATATTTAATAAAGGTAATATATAATATATTTGTAATGATGTAGAACGACACAAATTAGCGAAAGTAAGTCACCTAGGTTGTATTATAAACAGAATTAGGGTTAAGGAAATATGGACTTTGTAAATAAAATAAATTCTTTAAAATCAGCATATCCGCTTACTTATTGTTAGTTAGTAGTTCACCATAATGCTACATTGACAAATATATCGAGACGTGCAATATTAAGATACGATTTTTAAAATGTAAGCCAAGCTGAGTTTACGTCATTTTTGAATTTTGCTTTTATTTCTAATTCTTTATTCTCTCGACAAAGATCTAATAAATTAGGAATAATTTATTTTTTATTGACATTATTGAATAAATGTATAAATGATATAAAATAAGCAATAAATTAATTCGTTTATAAAATATTTCTATTTGTCGAATCGTAGATTCAGAACACAGCAACTTTTTTATTATTTAACAAGCAAGAGCACAGAAAACTACAGTTTACCATTCGTTACGGTTTGTAACATAATTACTTGAAACCTCTAGTTATACTACTTTACATTTTCATAATAATTCGTCATGTTTACAAGGATACATCAATCGAAAATTATTAAAAATAATTGATAGCTCATTTTTCAAATAATATTACTAGTCACATGTAAAAATTGCGCAGAGAAATAATATTTTTGAGAAAATGTATGGATTTAGGTTCGTTTCCGAATGCGTGAAATGAGTAAATTTATGTTACCAAAGAATGTTCCGGATTATGACACGAAATGATGAGATGTTTGATAAGAAAAATAAACACTTTGAAGTTGCGCCAATATTGAGAGAATGTACCTTCGTATATCTCATGAAGGTGCATATTATGCGGTAATTTTGTATTCTCGATTTAACATAATTAATTGTATTGGTTAATTGCTTGCGGACCTTTCAGTTGGTTTTCGTGACATTCAATTCGAAAGCATTATAATTTTAAAGAAATGTATTTCGAAATATTTTTTCTTGTTTACTAAACTATTTAAAAGAATTTGGTAAAAAAAAAATGGTTTTGAACTCATTAAACTAATAAGTTTTAAAGCATGAAATTAAAAAAAATTTTTTTTGTTGGAATCAATAAAAACTTTTTCAATGTCACTTAATTATGTAACTAGCTACTGTGTAGCTCTATAAAATATGTAACTACGTGTATTTTTTCTGTAAATACAATACAAACTGTGTTATTGATTTATTTATGGGAAAAGCGTTCCGCGCCGTTCTGTAGAGTAACGTTTATTTGTATTATTTGTCTCTATGTTATTTTGTTTTTAAATCTGTTGAGTTAATGATTATTCATAAAAAATTAGAATAAAATGTGAATGCTTTGAAATAAAAAAGGTATGTTTTTAAAAATATCAAAATTGTCTTATTTCTAATATGCTAAAAATTACACAGGGTAAAAGACCATATCACATGAAAATTATTAGGAAATGCACGAAATTGAAGAAAAATAGTTTCAACCAAAAAATATTTATGAATGAAGCGCATTAAGATGTTAAATCATATCCGGTTTCGAAGGCCAGGGGGTGATAGGGCAAAGAGGCGGTAGGCATTAACATGAATTAGAGCTTATATCGTTATTGATAACTTTTCTTTTAATATTCATTCTTCGGTAGTTATCATAAACCTATTGCCTTTCAACGTCAGTATTGTAAGTTTTCATTATTTCCCAAGTAGAATTATTTCCTCGGATTTAAGAGCGCAACAAGGTGGTGAATTCTTTTGTAAAAACTAAGATTTGTATTATATATTTAAATACCTTTTAATTGATAAAACTATGGAATTCATTGTTAATATGATAATAATGTACTTAGATTCAGTAATATTCATGTTAAATCAGATGATTCCGATTTAAATAAAAATATATAGACAAGGTGCACATGAAATTGTTTTCTTTATTTGTATCCTGTGTACAATCCACAATTATTTACTAGTACCACTTACAAGTAAACCCAAGCAAAACACATTCATTCTATTTACCTGACTAATTTACACAAAACGCAGTCATAACTGTAATCAAACTCACTTCCAAATTCATACAAAATACACTCATCCTGTTTACTTAACTAACTTATACAAAACGCAGTCATAACTGTTATCAAACTCACTTAGAAATCCATACAAAATACACTCATCGTGTTTACTTAACTAACTTACACAAAACGCAGTCATAAGTGTTATCAAACTCACTTACAAACCCATACAAAATACACTCATCCTGTTTACTTAACTAACTTACACAAAACGCAGTCATAACTGTAAACAAACTCACGTACAAACCAAAACAAAACATTGTCTTTTCATTCATTAGGACTGATTACAAACCTACACAAAACGCAGTCATAACTGTAAACAAACTCACGTACAAACCAAAACAAAACATTGTCTTTTCATTCATTAGGACTGATTACAAACCTACACAAAACGCAGTCATAACTGTAAACAAACTCACGTACAAACCAAAACAAAACAGTGTCTTACCATTTATTACGCCTGATTACAAACTTACACAAATACAGTCATAGCATTTTTAAGACTCACTAACAAGCCCATACAAACACATTCATCGTACTTGACAGACAGATCTATACAAAAAAGTAATTGCATTTATCAGACTCACTTACAAACCTTTACAGAAACAGTCATTTTACTAGACTGAAAACCAATACAAAACATAGAAATCACAGTTACCAAACATTAGTTAAAAGTCTGTACCAAACACAGTCTTAATATCTAGGACACTAATTAACATAACTATACAAAACACAGTCATCATCGCGCTTAAACTCATTTACAAACTCACAGAAAACCCAGCAATTTTATTTATTGGATTAGACCCACCTGTGTGATAAGTATCAATTGCAACTCCTCATATACAAGAAAAGCAGAATCAGGTTTACTAAAATATACCTTTACACAACGCATTAATAATATCATATATTAGAAAATAGTAAGTAAATACTTGCAAATTCACATGAAGATAATATCCAGAAGCAGACTAAAATATATACGAATATCAACAAATCAATAGTTGAAAATTTCTCTGCGAGCCAATATTTATATACTTATAATATAATATAGTGTCTAAAGCAATGGCTGATCACATTAAGTATTTCTCAATGGACTTAAGTTTCAACATATGTTTTAGGGGTTAAAAAAAGGTTGTTAATTGTCCCGAATGTATAGGACCATTGCAACTATGGTATTAGATTTTTATCACTTATATTAGTATGGCTAAAGAAAAGGGTTATATTGACATAATGTACAGGGGAAAACTTTATAGCATAAGTGACATTTTAAATCTATTAATAAATAGGCTTAATTGACAAAAAGTGTATAAGTCCATTCCAAATAACTGAACTTTTTAAATCTGCAGGATATATTACATTACAGAGCTTAGAGTAGGCACCAGAAAGTCAGTTGTTTTGGTTCTTGTAAAATGTATAAAGTCCAGAAAAAAACTCAATAAACAAAATAACGAGACATACACCAAACAGCAGTTCACGAAGAAAACCCAAAAGAGTATGCTTGTTTGTATCTATCTCAAAATATTTACAATGATATTAGTCTCCGTGGTATGTCGGCCTGACGGTCTCCGTGGTTACAATCTTTGGCTGCGAATCCCGGCGTGCGCAAGTAAATCTTATTTGAATAAATTGTGTTATTTCACAATTTATTCATTTAAAGTAATATGCATTATATTTGTGGCACATTCCAGCGTGGTAGATACTGTTAGTAAACCCCTGGTGTAAGACCTCCATCAACAATCGAAAAATTGCTTGAAATGGCTTAGCCGTGTTTGGTGACCAGATATGAAAAGCCAGTTAGTTCCCCACCTTCCTCTCCCCATCTCCTTCCCCTCCTCAATACCTTCAGCCATACAATATACCCAATTAGAGATGTCATAGTCTCACTGGCTCTAGACGGTTGGGAGCAGCTGGGACTCTCGTGTGGTATCACAAAAAAAAAATTGGATACTTCTATAGCGCCGCTTTTGTGAAAAATCACTCCATGGGCGCTTTAATATATACATTAATATTTTGTCTATACTTACGTAATTATTTTTAAAAATTTACTTTTTATCCAGTCGAGCAAATCTTTGGTAATGAAACATGTTGATATTTATTTAATTAATAGTGATTTATACAAAATAACTCTTAATCATTTAATTGAATATGATGACACAAAGTGATTTTACCTGAAAAGTAAAATAATCGATCCAGCATCGGAGGCATCGAAAACTTCAGCATGACTTAACACAAGAGAGCTCCATGACTACAAAGTAAGTAAGATGTGTAAGTTGTAGAACTAAAATAATTATCTAAAACATCATCGCTGAAAAGCAATTTTGCTGTAACAGCCAAGGCCATGTATGAAAACGCAGGATTTTCAGGCTTATATATCAATTAAAAAACGTAATATTGACAAAACGAAGAGTTTTCCAACGTCGCACAGACGAGTATCTCTATGAAGAAAGTTGGCCATAAGTCAAAAAGGTTCAGTTTGTTAAAAACTGAAAAAAATTATATATCCTGAAATCTCGATTGTAATCACATCACATGTCGACCATTTTATTAATAGCCTCCCATTCCTGCCATAACTACATTACCGGCAATCAGCTCTAACCCAGTCGTTGTGTGAATTTCTAGATGCTTGTGTTTTCATAGATTCATGTTTTCAGTTTGCGTTCTGTGAAATTTGATATAAATCATTATGGGTATTCAAGTAGAGAGTTATAATTGATTTCAGAAAATTTCGTTTTAATATCATAGTCGATTTAGTTATATTTCTAACCATTTTCATTCAAGCGTTATTTGTTTATTTGTTTTTTAATCAAGCTTCTTCATTAGAAGCATTTAAGTATGTAAGTTAAGTCGTGCTGAGGTATAATTTTGATGGTAACGTACACTTTCGTTATTCTTGATTAGGTTTTAAAAAAGAACATAGTGTACATCTTTACGCTTTTATGTTTACTGTCACTTTAAACTTTTTAGGCGTAAAAACAATATTTTCTTATATATATTTCTTATAAATTGTTTTTGTGTTTCATTCGTAGAAGTCCATTTAATTTTTTTTTAAATTTAATGTAAATCAAATTTAATAATGTAAGTTCTGCAAAGCGTTTTTAGTTTTTTTATTGTTGTGACAGCTGTTTCGGCGTTTAAGGCCATTTCCGAACTGCGGTTAATCCACATTGAGACGACTTATTTATATGATTTTATTTACTCCCACCTCATTCTAATTTCTGTCACAATAATAGAAAAAACTAAAAATACTTGCAGAACTTTATAAAGATTATTAAATTTGATTTATATTAAATAAAAATATTTTTAAAATATATATATACTCGTATACTTGTATATATTTTTAATAGGTACTCCAGAATGGTAAAGTTTACTGGCAAGATCCTTTAGGAGCTTACGAAATAATTTTTAAATGAAAAAAATGACGAAAAGTTCACGTTTTTAGAACACAGTCTTCAACAAATTACTAAATGCCCAGAAAGTGATAAACGTTTGGTTTATAATTACTTCAAGCCATTTAGATCTCTTTTTGAAAAGAAATGGACCACCTAAATGATGATTCACTTATATTTGATTATCAATACTCCATGCAAGGATTCAATTTTTTTATTTCTGCATTTATCATACGAACATTCCATTAAGAAGTGGCAAACGAGAAACAAAGTACATGAAAAATTATAGCAAACACAATAAAAAATCTTTTAAAGTGTAATTGATACGCGGTACTGCCACGGAATATTGTCTATCGGACAATTGTCCGAAAAGACTGCTGAAGCAAGAAATAATTATTCGCCTCTATATGTGTAATTTTTATTGGAAATTCTCAAAAGAACAGAATATGAATATTATCAATAGGCTTCTGCTAAGTTCTGATCCACTTTTGAGCAGTTCAAGACCAAGGTACCAGAAAAAAAGCACGCTCTTTTTTATTGAGGACAATAATATAATTTTTTAGTACGATTTTCAATTAGGGACACATTGACATGTGATTAAAGTTATTTTTATTTAAGAATGTTGTATTTTTAGGTTATTAAGAAAAATGACATGGTCTTCAAAAAACCTTCATTTTTTATTTGGTCTGTCTCTGCCAAAGTAGGGCAATCACAGTTATTTTGTCACAATTTCATTAAACTTCTTTTTTTTAACTTTTGGTGAATTTAATGTGTGAATAGTGAAAGTTTTTAAAAGTATTGTTTCTAAAATACCTCTTATTTTGAATGAAATCGACAAAACCTACTCAATAGTTTTGGCCAATTTTCGCGTTAAAATACTCCTCTGTGCGTCGTATAGGTCTTATTTTTCATTGTAGAGTCACGGGACTCGAATAGATCGAAGTAGAAAAAAACCCTTAAGTTTTTAGTTTGTACTGGTCGTTACAGCAGGAATGCTTTTCTGCGATGAATGCAAATAGTGATGATTTTTATTAAGATGACCCGAAGTTAGAAACTAAACAAAAATCATCAGTTCAACTCTTTCAGTGTGTCTCAAAAAATCACGATCTCTATAGAGGCTGTAGAGGTATGCACGCCCCAGGAAAAGAAACATTTTAATCAACTCGAATCGAATCTTCTTATTATTTTTTTTTTAATGTTGTAAAATAACTTTGCGGAGTTATATTTAGTAAATTAATAATAATTACTAATAACAAATTAGTCAGAATTTATTTTAGTTCTAATTTTTATGGGACATGCAACTCACTGAGGGAACTGGTAGGACTACTGACTACTAATAGATATTGCCACCTCAGAAGACACATGCAGCTGTTAGGAGTGGAAAACACCAATATATAGAGGAAATGTAAGGAGGATGAAGGGATTTTGAGGGAATTCACCTAGAGTTCATGGTGTTAATGTCCCGCCTTGATGGGTCGAGGGCTCAGATATCTGGGAAAACATACTGTAAAACTAAGATACTTAAGCCGAATATGCAATGACAACCCTGGTGAACTTTATCAAAGGGACCGGGATACTGTCAAAACAATAAGGTAAAATGGGAGATGGCACAATGGGCCTATGGACTGAGTGCTCACCGGAGCTATGCAAAACATCTCCGTATCAATAACTAAATATGGGGGATGCATAGCAGCTCCTCTGCCTCTTTAAATGACGTAGACGGAAGTTAAAAATATATATATATTTATAGCTATAATGATATAATAGGTAGGTTAGTAATATCACGGAATATTATATTATGTTGTCTGTTTAATATAACAAAAATATATTAGAGGTAATAAAAATAATAATATGACAATAATATTATCATGTCAATAATAGCATGCTTCAAATACAATGTATTTTGACTAATAATGAATACCAGTAATGAATAATTAAAACAAAAAGTTTTTAGTTTGTTTGAGAAAATGAGTCTAGTTTCTACAACGGAACAAGCCGCGTTACACTTTTTCAATATTCGTACAGGTAATCATTTCAAAGGGCGCATGTTTAAATGCATTTGAGATGGCCGAGAGTGGTTCAAATTAGTGCGAAATAGTTTGGAACACATCCTGCAGTCCCCTCTTGTTCTCACGGTAGTCCCACGATACAGTACACCTCTACACACACAGGAATCTCTTTAAAATGATTCTACTGTAATTTATTATAATTTAAATGGGTACCTATACGCAGGCAGCCAGGTAGCCCCCAGTAGAATCGATGTTTTTTCTTCTGCCGCTGGCTTCAGTACGATCTGTGTCAAGGGGTGACCTGGCGCGTGATTGATATATCGGCTTCGATTACGTTTCTCATTCGTTTGGGTGAAATTGAATTAATTTTTCATTCTCACATGATCAATTACAGGGCAGAATTTTTGTGGAAACGTGCCGTAATGATTTGTAAACACACTGTACTCACGCTTACTTTTTGGTGTATGGTATGGTGTAAGAACTATATAATTTGTTGAATTCGGGAGAAATTAGTCATCACGAAATCATTATTTTTTTAACCATTGAAGAAGATAATATTAACACATCCCAAATGAAACACGAATCCAAAAAAACAACAGAAAAATAAAAAGGTATCAGTCACATCTGGGGCTCGAACCGCTTTGCCGACTTAGCTAATGAGGCCAGTTCAATTAACGCCATCTACACCGATATCATACTTCAAGTTCAAGACTTGTTAATATTATCCTCCATTTTAAATCCCATATTATTGGCTGCTATCCTTATGATGATGGCACAGTTCTCCCCGAACACATTTGCAATCGGAATAGTCTCGAATATACCTACCTGTTTTTATTTTATTTATATAAGACATATATTGACTTATTTTACAAGTCTAGAAAGTAATATTCAATTATTATTTTATTTTTATAACTTATTGAAGTTTTTAAACCTCATTGTAATATTTAATCATTGAAGAAGATAATATTAACACATCCCACATGAAACACGAATCCGAAAAAACAACAGAAAAATAATACAATGAGGTTTACAAACTTCAATAAGTTATATAAAAAAAAAAAATTGAACATTACTTTTTTTTCAATATTGGAGCCTGAAGAACTAGATGAGTCCACCAAAAATGAATTTAATTTGATTGCCCTTATCTTTTCTGGGAGACATAACGCCATGACGTTTGCAAATGACCAGAAATGGAGAAGGAACTAAATAATTCATGTTTTAATGGAGAAACAGTGCTTGCAGTAGTTTTAGATTCCTTCGACCATGGCATCATTCGTGACAATTTAGAGATCGTGCTTCTCAATTCCGTAAAAGGCCCAACACGATAAAAGCGAGACAATATATATTTTTCTATTTTATTCTCCCCGGAAAAGGAAAATATCGTAGCTGTGAGGTTCATTAATTACAATAAAAAATATTTTTTTATTGGAATAACTTATTGAGGCTTGTAAACATCATCGTAATATTTTACACATTAAAGATATTATTAACAAAACTTAAATGAAAATATGACACAGAAAAGTTACAGAAAAAAAGGAAAGGTTCCAGGACCTCTCGGTCTATCCGGGACCAGCGCTCTAACCAATTGAACTTATGCAACCTTATTTATTTCCGTTGTTTTTAACAATGTCACATTTCAATTGAAGAACTGTTAATATCATCTTCAATTAATTCCCACATATTTTTTGGCTTCTATCCTTCTATTACGGCTGAAAGATTCTACTCAAATTTATTTGCAATCTAGATAGAGTCTCGGATATGCTTATCAGATTTATATTTACATGGGACATCTATTGACATTTTCTACAAGTGCAGGATTAATATTTTTATTTTTTTGCTTAACTTATTGAAGTTTACAAACCTCATTGTAATATGTTTGTCACTGAAGTGAATTGAAACTAATTAACAATAAAAAATAATGATCACATTAAGAATAATAATAAAAAAGATCATACTTGTCTTTTCGAAATTCCCGGTTGCAACTAGCATTAGTTACTGTATATTCGGGATACTTTAAGTTTCACACAAAATTGGCTTAAAACAAGGTTTTTCAAGAATATTTTCTGTATGATAAATATTGCCAAATAATTAAATGTACTGGCAATATATAGGCAACTAAATCTCAGTAAAGAATCATTTATCAATAAGCTTTCAACAATTTTAAACAAATGTTCAAACCCTAATGAAAATATGCTAATACTCGGTGACATTAATATTGATGTGTTAAATTATATAGATCCTAAGACCTTCTTTCAAATAACTATTTTAAAAAATGTATCAACGACGTCACAAGGGAAGCTATAGAAAGTGGTAATGTGACACGTACATGTCTTGATCACATTTTTGTTAGGTATAATGGCAAACTCAAAGAAACTGATGTACCACTTGCATGTGTGTGTGACATTTTCATTGCTGACCACTTTGCAACAATTGTAAACATTCCATTTTGTGATACTGATTAATGACTTATAAATAAAGGGCGGAAAGCCTCAATTTTATCTATCTATTAGATAATATAACTGGAATACTTTGCTTAAGACAAACGATTGCAATAATTTATACAGTCAAATGAAAAGCAAGTTTAACAGAATTGTATGAAAATAGTAAATTATTTATACATGTTCCACCAAATACAAGGCTTTGCATAATAAAATGATGGATGACGGAAGCACAGATGATATTCTATGACATATTAAAAAAAAAACGAGTTTTTTTATTGAAACGGTAGAAAAACTCGCCAACAAACGCAATTTATGAACAACAGTATAAATCTTTTGTTACTAAATTAATTATCAAAAGTTAAACAATCTTTTTAAATCATAAATTTAAGAATAATTTTAGACTTCACAAAGACGTGAAACGAAATAAATAAAATCCTATGATATAGGACAAATGGTAACTGTAACAACATAATTTGTAGGTATATGCTATAAAATCAGTCGGCGAAAAATGTTACAAACCATTCGTTAACTATTCTTCAAACATTATGTACACATTTTAATTAATGTATCACCACACAAGAGTCCCAGCTGCTCCCAACCATCTGGAGCCAGTGAGACTATGGCATCCCCAGTTGGGGTATGTTGTGAGGCTGAAGGTATTAAGGAGGGGAAGGAGATGGGGAGAGAGGAAGGTGTGGAAGTACTTGGCTATTCAGATCTGGTCACAAAACACGCCTAAAGCAAGCCATTTCAAGTAACGTTTCGATTCTGAATGGTGGTCTTTCACCAGGGTGATAATGACAGTATCTACCACTCTGGAACGTGCCTCATATATATTACATATTATTTTTATTGAATAAGTTGTGAAATAACACAATTTAATTACATACAATTTTTATGCGCATGCCATTATTTGAGCCCGCGATCTGCGGATTCGCAGCATCGTAACCACTCAAGCACAGAGACCGTCAATATAGCCTCAATGGTACATAAATTTGACTTTAATGCGTCAAACACTGTCCCGACAGTCACTGCAAAGCTTGCATATTCCACGAGCGTCACTCGTAGACATAATGAGTATATTATTTTATTTAATTATTATTATCTTATCTTTATTATTTATTTGCTATTATCTACTTATTAATATTTAATAAAAAAAATTTCATCTATTTTTGTTTGCTTATTACTATTTACTGATTATTATTAAATTGTAAAGCCGCTCATTTCAACACAGGATTATCCTAGTGAGATGGGTGGCTAATGTTTTTGTTTTCATAATTAAATTTAAGAATAAATAAATACATAGTCAAACTCCCCCTAAGAATGTTTTTCATAAAAAGGCACATAGATATTTTGAGTGCTATATTACTATATCTGATTAACAGAATTTTATTATGAACTCATTTATAGTATTATCAGACCTATTCACAAAAGAGGGAAACATACAGCTATGGGAAACTATACACCGATTAGTATATTACCCGCTGTAGAAAAAATTCTCAAAAATTACACACCTTTAAAGTTAACTTAAATACTTGGAGTGATTTTCATTAATAGATCCCAAGCAATATGGTTTTGAAAAAAGTACTGAAATATTACTTCAGAATTTATAAATAATGAATTGTATAACAAATACATGTTTTGGTACTGTTCATAGACAGTTCAAATGCATTTGATATATAGACCCGATGAAGTTGTTAAATACTTTGACCACAATAGGGGTAAGAGGAGACATTCTAAAACTATTCAAAAACTTCCCAACCAACCGCCAAATTCAGGTAAAAATATCAGACAAATTTTGTAAAAGAAGAAATGTCATAACGTGAGTTCCACATGGGTCAATTTAAGGTTTTGTTAAACATTATATATACGCTGACGACACAGCAATTGTAATATCCCATGAAAATTTGGATAATGGAGTGAAGTTATTACAGAAAAATTTTATTTCTCTACTAAAATAGTTACATGACTGGTCTAATAATCAATGCTAACAAAACGGAAATAATGCCTACAAGATCCCCGCATGCAAAGTACAGCGAGGCACCTGTAATCCCATTCCTTCGATTGAATTCACAATAATATCAAACAGCCCTGTGCATGTACAAATATCGAATTAGTCAACCAGTATGTGTATCTAGGTGTTACGGTAGATTGTAACATGAAATGGTACGTACAAATTTCAAATCTAGCGCCTTAAGGAAGAATCTATAAAGTAAAATTTTATGTGCCTTTAAAAAGTATGAAACAATTTTTTTTGTCTTTAGCAGAATTGTCTTTAAGGTATTGTATAACTTCTCGGGACACTCGTATAAGACCAAGATAAAACATGTACATCTGATTCAAAATGAAATGGTAATGTTGCTAGTAAGCAAAACAGTTTTTAAGTAAAGGCGAAACGTTGATATCATGTACAAATCAATTAATTTATTACCTGTTCATTCTCTTTTGTGGCAGCTATTCTACTCCAACATATATGACAGTCCGTATAAGGCAGTGGTGGATCATGTACACAATACGCGAAGCTTTTAATACATTATACCATTTATATTTAATAAGTTGCTATACGAATTTATTAACAATTACTCTATGACAAATTTCTCATGTTAAAGTGTTGGCTTTTGGAAAGCGACCTTATGAAATTGATGTTAATAAATATGATGGTATCCTTGATTGTATATCTCTTTGATATCTGCGGATATCTTAAAAATTATTTAAGTTATACTATCATATTAAAAGTATATTCTAAATGTAACAAAACTATAATACTTTTTTGTATCTCTCAACTTGTGTGATACTTGCTGATATCTTGATCTTTTAATAATATTATTTAATTGCTATTGTGTAATTGAGTCCGTTATCAATATACCGAAACAGTTCTACTGTTTCCACATTTTTTAAATATCCATTTTCAACTTGTGTACATTGATCACAACATGCATGTACCTATTGCTCTATTATTGCGCTACTATTTGTATGATCATTTTTATTTTTTGTTTTATTATATAATATTGTTGAACTAAGCTATTGCTGACAAGTTACTTGCAGTAGCTCAGCGGATACAAATCTCCATTGTATAAAAATAATATTATACAAACAAAAAAAAATTATAATAATATAAATTATATACTTGTATATGCTTCATGGGTACACTTCTTAAAATATCTCAGAAGAAGAGATGTGCTGGGAGGTGTTTTCAATATGGATTTTCTTCACAAATCACAGTACTGTACACTGCATAAGTATCTGTAGGCTATGTACGTTATGCCCAGCTACTTAACTCTGGTTTCTGATGAGTCCCTGTGAGTGAGGTGAGATATAAATGTAATCTATTCATAAATAACACAGTAATAAGGCTCTACAAAGAAGACACATTTCTTAAAATATATTTTAATAGATACATAATCTTTCAGAACATACATCTTTTGTTGACTAGGAATATTTTTATTCATCATGTCGCTGCATCGTCTGCAATATGGCACTCAATGAATTTTCAAAGTTAACGTTGCCGTGAAATCCACAAATAACCCATATTGACGATGAAAATACCCAGTCGATGCATTCAAAATAACGAATTATAATGCAATCCATCACCATCAACATACATCGAACCACAATATTATACAATATTAAAGGCAACTCGAACAGCGTCACCCCTCGATGGCTATTTTATTGATCATTAAAATTTATGAAAATTAAAAATATATACACACATGACCTTAAGGCCGCAAATCAACTAAGTCGGCGAATTCGCTTAATGATATGATAAAAAAATAATTTTAATTCTTGAAGAATTTCCTCGTTCAGAAATGGTATTCTTTTTTATACGTGCCCTTTCTATTCGGAGATTGGCTATCATCAGGAACATCTTAATCCCGTAGACTGCAACTTGAAACAACTCAGTGGATCTTCACTCATAACAGTCAGGCTACCACAAGCCCTTCATCAATATTTCTCACAATTATCAGCTGGATTGTCTTGTTTTTGTCGCTTTTCTACGTTATTATCACACTCGAAGAAAAAAGCTCTAGAAAACGCTATTTTTACTGGATACACTAAAATCCGGTTTGCTGAAACTCACCAAAGCAACAAAGACAGTACTTTTAGCAGAAGCTCATAGTATGAATGAACCGGTTCGACAGTAACTGCCTAACCCTACAGATAGAGTATAATAGGGCAGTTAAAGCGGATTCTTCACGAAACAGCACGCGCGGAATTTGCTACCTTAGCGCGCCCACAGAGAGAGATTGTGATGCCAGCATATCATGTTTTGATTTCCCCCGGGATTCGCCAAAATTTACCTTTTCGCTTTAATATTTCCCAAGGCAACTTTATAATCGGGACTATCATTGATGAACATGCTCACGTGTTGATGTATTATTCAGATTATCACGCGGTCGAGCACGTACTAAAGCGAGCGGATCGGGCGACATCTAGTGGCGGAAGGAATGCGGTCTGTAGTCGAATAATTGCAAGGAAAGGGGTTGAATTAGAAGGAAACATCACAATTACAAGAAGCTAAGTATTTTAAAAAAGGTATTTATCACATTTAACTTAACGTATGATTAAATTGTGTATCGTCCTGCCTATAAGCATTAAATTTTACCTAAGAAATGACAAATAATAATAACCGAATCAAAAGCCAATCGCCACGGGTCCTAAAAATAATGGTATCTCACCAAAAGGAATTTAAATACCTCATATTACGATTTTCACAAAAAAAGTTATTACTTGACAAGGCTGGGAAGTCCTGGGCGACCTTGACTGGTAATGTATTGAAATGAGCGTCGATTGACGACTGACTAAAGTTTTGTATATTTTATAACGAATTCTTTAAAAAGGTGAAAAGTGGGCCTTCGACCTTTTTGACCGTTTGACAAAGAAGAAAATAACTAAATTGTTTTATTTTTTCCTCCGCAGTGTTTTTGGAATATTAATCTATAATCAAAACACGCGTATCTTGTGCACGGATATTGGCACGGGATTAGCAATTTATATATATATATATATATATATTTTTTTTTGTTATTGAACAAGTCATTTATTAATTATTTTTTTAGCTCACATCACCGTGTGTTTTAAACCTTTGTCGTTTAGCAAACCATTCATATGCCTAGTATATATATATATATATATATAATATCATAATTGAGATATCATAATTGAGATATCATAATTGAAATATCTTAATTGAAATATCATATTTGAGATACCATAATTGAAATATCATAAGTGAGATATCGTAATTAAAATATCATAATTGAGATATCATAATTGAGATATCACAATTGAAATATCATAATTGAAATATCATAATTGAGATATCATAATTGATATATCATAATTGAGATATCATAATTGATATATCATAATTGAGCTATCTCAATTATGATTTTTTATTAATTAAAGGATATTCCATAACAAACTTAACATTGATGGTAGCAGATATATTTTCATTTATATTTTTTCAAAATAAAACATATTTCTTTTGAAATTTTATTACATAGCTGAACGGCCTGGTACATGGGAGATTTCCGTGCGTTTGATTTTTTTCAATTTGGCAATCTAATTAGTTTTGCAATTGTAATGTATGTTCCCTTTGAGGTCTTCAGACTTCATCCCTTTCTTAATTTTATGTATAAAAATATTTACATTAGAACATGTAGCTTAACCATCATAAAATTTAAATACTTTATAGACATGTCTGTTATACGTCTGTACATGTTGCGCTTAAGTATTGGTCGAACAGCTTTATTTTTATAGCGTTTGCATTTTTCTAAATTTTCTCTTGATTGCAAACAAAAATAATAGATACTGGAACAGTAATTAAAATATGGTAATAAAATTGTACTATTTATTTTCTGACCGGTTTCTTTATTTACTTTGCTTCTGATTCTGCAAAAAAAAAATTCATTAAAATTAATCTCATGATCCTGGTGTGTTTTTTTTGCTTATATTCATATTATTTATCTCATTAAAATTCAGATTTAATGTATTTATTTGGTGCCGTTTTAGTCAATCACATTAACCTTGTGCAAGGCAAATAACGTGAAGCTCACCGCGGAGGCCTGTTTAAAAAATGTACGTATTTTAGTAGGTAGTTATAAAATTCGGTTGTAATTTATTTAGTTGGTGCCGTTTTAGCCAATCACATTAATTTTGTGCAAAGGCAAATAATGTAAAGGACGCCTCAGAGGCCTATTAAAAAAATGTACGTTTTTTAGTAGGTAGCCATAAAATTCTGTTCATAAGTCATTCCGGCCATCGTCCACCTTCTTAACCACAATGTGAGGTTTAAAAAAAAACATTTATTCAAATATAAAATAAGAAATATAGCGTTTATTTCAGTGATTATTATCTTATGTTCTCACTTCATAGAAATTTATGGAGCTATTTCCCAACTGTTGGTTTAATCCATTGTTAGGTTAAAACATTTTTGATTCCCAAAATTTGATAACTAAATACGACAAATCGAGATGCTTCCTGGATGGAATGTAACATGTGATGCAATACGATTTTTTTTAAACTTGTTCATAAAACAAGAAAGATAATAAAACATTTATTCTTATTATTAATGAAAAAAACAAATATTGTGGGCATTTAATAACTTGCTTAAATACCAAAAAACAACAGAACCATGGTTAAAGTACACGTGTCTGATTATGAGTATCTAAATACTTTACTTTGGAAAATAATGAAAAGGTTTCGATAACAGGATTTCACATCACCAGTGAAAATGTGAAATAATTATATTTTACATTTACAGTAAGGATACTGGCGTATTGAAATTGATACTTATTTGGTAAATGTTATATGTATTATGGATAGAGAAATAACTTTATTATTGTAACACTGTCGACGGTCTCCATGGTCGAGGGGTAAGGCTCTCGACTACGAATCCGAAGGTCGCGGGTTCAAATCCCGGCGTGCGCAAGTAAATTTTATTTAATTAATTTGTGCTGTTTCACAATTAATTCATTTAAAATAATAGTGCATTTGCGCACGTTCCAGAGTGGAAGATACTATCAGTATCGCCCTGGTGAAAGACCACCATTCAGAATTGAAACGTTGCTTGAAATGGCTTTTAGCCATGTTTGGTGACCAGATCTGAAAAGCCAGGTATTTCCCTACCTTCCTATTCCCCTTCTCCTTCCCCTTCCCAATACCTTCTGCCTCACAACATTCCATAATTGGGAATGCAATAGTCTCACTGGCTCCAGACGGTTGGGAGCAGTTGGGACTCTTGTGCGGTATTCATATAAAAAAAAAAAAATAAACTGTCAGTGTATATAATTAAATCATTTTAATTACAACGCGATAACCGGTTTCCGCCTTCGCTAGGGTATATGAACCGATCGAAAGCACACGGTGGAGAAACGGATTGGCGTGTTGCAAAACAAAAAAGAACAATAATAAAAAAGTTGTAAATAAAACTTTGTATCCAAAGATTCGCTGTTTTATTTTGATGGAAATTATTTTGATCATTCACGATCGTTAAGACGTTTTGACCTCTCAGAAGGTTGATATTTGAAATATTGATAAATGAGTATTGGATCGAAATGTGTCACGATCATAATAATTATACCCTTTTCTCCGCTAGTACTCGCCCCATATAATTTACACTAGAATAAACATGATAATGATAGGTCCGTTATAGCGTTACCGACAATTACGTTCTTCACAAGTGGCACAATATTTTATACAACCCCATTACGCTGTGCGACCCTTGGTTTTTAATAGCGCGGCGAGGAAAAATGATCCAAACCCCCTTTTGTTGGACTCCGGCTAAAACTGGTCCTTCGAGTCGAAAACAAGAGCTTATTACTATTTGTTATGCATAAACTATGAGTAAATTAAATTTCGTTACTTCACCACGTGACAATAATCATAAATATCACCAGTATATACTGTTAGTATATCGATAGATCTTCTTTATTAAATGAGTGAGGTGGATATTGAAAAGTCGACAAGGCGGTGATTATGCATGTTAGAATGATGTTATAGATACATGTATCTTTAAAAGTATCAGGTATAGGTATACTGAATAGGAAACAACTGTACTCTTGTGCAATTATATCTTAAATATTGTATCAGTTGGTTTAGTGTCACAGATACTTGCCTGAAGCTTTAGTAAAGATCCAGACACTAATCTTGAAGGGTATTAATAAAGTTCCACTAAGGACGAGCCCTGAATTTATTTTTAAGAAATTAAATGATCCCAACTTGAAAAAATACATTAAACTATATTTTAAAAGAAATAACAAACACTAGAGCCCCGAGACAATCGAATGTAAGATCTTTTAATATCGCATCTTGTAAAACCTCCTATAGACAAAGAAGTTTTAAATACAATGCCGTTAACCTGTTCAATTCCCTACATAGTGTGACTTTAGAAATACGCAGACCAAAAGTTCCTTACAAAGCAAAATCTTTCATCCCTCTCAATAAACCTGTCTATCTCGAGTATTTCATATGCCACTATGTGTATAAATTTAAGTGTGCTTATGTATATATACATGCTGCACGTATACATTTAAATATTCACATTCTTCTTACTTATCATTTTTTTGCATTCCTATCCTATTTATCATATTATGCTTCAGAATTTTATAACTTTTTATTTTTAAATGACTAAATTGCAATCTATTTGTAATTTTCAAAATACATAATCACCTAGCTAAACAACACGGTTGTAAATTGGCATCTCAACAGGCGTTTCACACCTGATGAGATGGGCAATACGTCTGCACCAATAACAAAATATGTTTATGTGTAATAAATAATAAAAATATATTTATTTTAGATAACCGTACGAACGTTGGTTTTTTGCCATATGGCAATTTCTTCCAATTGTTCGAGATTTTTATTGGTTAAAAAACATTAAAAATAATATTGATTAATTTCTTCAAAAGATTGGTATTCACTTTGTGGCGTCACGTTTGACGGCCTCCGTGGTCGAGGGGTAAGGCCCTCGACTACGAATCCGAAGGTCGTGAGTTCAAATTTCGGCATGCGCAAGTAAATTATTTTTAATTAATTTGTGATGTTTCACAAATAATTCATTTAAAATAATATATAGTATATTTGCGCACATTCCAGAGTAGAAGATATTCTCAGTATCGCCCTGGTGAAAGACCACCATTCAGGATTGAAACGTTGCTTGAAATGGCTTTTAGCCGTGTTTGGTGACCCGATCTGAATAGCCAGGATTTCCCCACCTCCCTCTTCCCCTTCTCCTTCCCCTCCCCAATACCTTCAGCCTCACAACATTCCCCAATTGGGGATGCCATAGTCTCACTGGCTCCAGACGGTTGGGAGCAGTTGGGACTCTTGTGGTAAATACGAAGTAAAATTTTCAATTAATTTAATAATATTGATTTGTTATAATGTTATGAATATAAATAAAAATAGGTAAATAAACAGCAATATTTTTTTAAATGTAGATTGGAATTTATTTTTAAATAATAATAATAAATAAATATAATATGTTTATGAATCTTATTCAGTTATTCATGTAACATTTGATTTTTATTTTTTATATTTCAATGTATGTAAACTTCATTCGAAATGTATGGGACTGCACTAACCTCCCCATATACCGAAATAAATACTTGCTATTATTTGCGTAGGATAGTGATTGGTATTACCGATATTTAAAACCTAACTGACGGACTTTAAAACATTTGGAAACAAAATCCCACTATAGAATTTCGTGGGACGCACCTTTATCGATACCTGCCTATATCTCATTGAGTTAAGAAGATTGGTTATGTCTGCAGACTGAGCAAACTGTTTAAGCTCATTATTTTTTAAGTCGTTGCTCATATCCCTCCCCCAGAAGAGGCAAGATGAGGACGAAGGAAGCAGGGAGCAGGGAGCAGGGAGGCCTACGAGCCTAGCATTGTGAAGATTCCACTCAGACACTGATCGCTCTGGAAGCAAGCGAACAGGATAAATTACGATTCATCACTAAGTGATTCAATCCACTCGGTTTGACCTGAACGTTTTTTTTTTATCATTTAGCATCGGAGGGCTATTTTTACGGCGGCGGGCATCGCATATGGAATTATCTTATCCCTCTAGCATAGTTGAAACGGCTGCTAAGCAAGCCGACCCCCCCAGGTCTTGGAAGGCGGAGGCCGTGAGTAATGCCCGAGCAAGGTAATACATCACCACAGCGAGCCTTAGCGGTCAGTCCCGCGGGAGTGGGGCACCCACCCCACAACACCCCCACACCGCCCCCTACACCGCCCCACGCCGGGCGTAAGGTAAGGGTGAGTGCTTTCAAACATTAAGTCCATGACGTACCGAAACGTATCTTATCGGTATTAGAAGAAACAGAGACCGCATGCGGATGGTCGCGCGATGTGTGCCAATGTGGGGATTCATATTGCACTCGATTGGAATTAAAACACAAGGTCACGATTACTAAACTAAGGTTACTAAATGCTTGCCTGTAAACCGAACAAAAATTATGATTAATTCCGTCACTGATGACCAATGTAAATAAATTTTCTTTAGTTTGTCCATGATATGACAAACTATATTATAGTGGTAATTTTTGAGATTCAATTTATTTTAACTTGAGCATGTCTCACAAGTAGCCCATGAACAGAAATATCTGAAAATCTATTTGCATCAATTAATAAAAACTTGGTAAAAGTAAGCTGTAGCGTGTCATATTTGGGTATTTATAATTTCGGAAATTTACAGATAAAATTTAAAAAAAAAAAAGCTCTCACTTTTTCGCAAGATTTTGAGTTAAAAAAATCAATGGCTGACGACAATAAGACAAGATGCCATATCGTTTGATCAAAAGATAGAAAATGTTGTAAGTTGTGTTAGTAACTCTAGTCTTTGGTAAACTAGTGTTTACTGTTTACGTAATAAAAGGTTACTGTTAAATACTTTAAAAAGTATAATGTATTAGCTTTAAACTTCCGCTTCTTAAACTTCTTTAAACACATTTTATCTACAGGTTTATCGTTTTGAAAACGGCAAAGGGTAGATATAAACAGGTACATACGAGTACATTGTGCAGCCATATTTTGAGTTGCGAATAGACCTTGTAAATTCACCTACCCGCTTAGTGTATTGTGTATAGCCTGTTTAACTATCCAGCCCCCTCGCGGTTCCTCCCTTACCATCCTCCCCCCCCCCCACCCCGCACCACCGGGAACCGGGTACCTACGGGTCCGCTGGAAGCACCTCTTAAATTATAATGTATGGCGACCGCGTAATGGCCAAATTTATAGCTTTCATGGTAATACGGTTGGTTTACATTAGCCAGATATGTATCATACAAGAAAGCTTTCCTAGACGCAGTAGAGGCGCACAGTGAAATTTATCAATTAACACTACCTTTGAGTCTTTTGGGTTCGAGACCTTGGCTATTCGGGAACTATAGATATATTAATTAACACTACCGTTGGGTCCTTCATGAATTCAGTGAACTTTATCAATTAATATTACTGGTGCATCTTCTGGGTTAGATACTTAGAAATTCAATGAAAATTATCAGTGCGTCTTTCGTGGACTCAGTGAAATTCATCTGGCATTGCTTGTTCATCTTTTGGGTTAGAGATATTGGAAAATCAGTGGGATTTATCCATTTACATTACCTATGTGTCTTTTAGGTTTGAGATTTCATGGATTCAGTTAAGGTTAGTGTTTTAATCTGTGCAATTATGCACCTCCAGCGAACATTATCAATTAAAATTACCAGTGCATGTTTAGTGAACTTTATCAGGGGATATATTCCATGCGTCATTTTGTTTGGAGATCTTGTTATTTCAGTAGAATTTATCATTTATCGATGTTTGGCGTTTTTTGACTCGTTTCATCTCGTGGTTTCCGGTTATATGACAATAATATTATGATATAACATATTACGAATAATGCATGTTTAAAAAAATATATATTCTATATCTTCAAGTTAGTTTTAGCGGTACAATTAAGTTTTAAATATCAGCTGTTCGAACACGTGATGTGCGCGTGCACTTCTTATGGCGCAGTTCTCAGCACCGATAAATCCGTTAGTCAACCTCGTTGAGAAAATCTAAAGGGTTCATGTTCGCATGTTCCAGAAATTTTATTGTGTCGGTGTATTTGGAGTTGCTTCATAACTTCAGTGCTGCATCGGTGAGTGCGTGAGATATTTTTATTTTTACTATTCTATCGTATCACTTATGTAATCAAGGTGTTGTCATATAAAATCTACGACAATATTATATTCAGTCTAGGCGCCCCCGGGCTGCCGGCTGCTTTTTATAATCGCTCTTAGTTAATCTTGGAAATATTGGAAAGTTCTTAATTTTCCCGGTGTAAAAATAGCATAAAATAACCACAATATTTTTTAGGTTACATCTATAAAAATTACATAATTTAGTGCTGCCGTCTCGAGGTTAAATCAAGTTTATAATAAAAACCCAAATATTTTAAGTTGAAATCTGCTTCGTTCTTCTGAATTAACGCATCGGGAATCGGTCACATCGGTCGAAAGGCCACATGTACTAGTGAAGTGATTTACAACCGCTGTTCGGGCTACGGTAGTTGTAAAAAATCTTGTATACAATCGGGAAGTGCCTGACTAGGGGCTGCTCTCCGACCTGCTGTGGTCCGACCCCAACGAGGACACCGCCGGCTGGGGCGAGAACGAGCTTCACATTCACCTTCGTCATTGAGATAGTGGCCAAGTTCCTCAACAAGCACGACTTTGACCTGATCTGCCGGGTGCATCAGGTGGTAGAGGACGGGTATGAGTTCTTTGCCAAGGGGCAACTGGCCACCCACTTCTCGGCGCCCAACTACTGCGGGAATTCGATAATGCAGGTGCAATGATGTCAGTGGACGACACGCTGAAGTGCTCCTTCCAGATCCTGAAGCCGGCCGACAAGCGCTACCTGGCGTACATGCAGACCATCACCAACCGTCCCGTCACGCCGGCCACCATCCTCCTCCGCCGCTCACCCCTTTTAAGAGTATTCTGTGTTATTTATCCTAAAAATATATGGATAATAATTCATTGTCTTAGCTTAAATACATTCTTTGTACATCATTTGTGTTAGCGTCTTGCAATATTTCGTAAGGAATAAATACAGTTAGCTTCTTTTTTTTTCAATTTAACATTATGAAAACTTAGACCAAGCCGTATTTAGTTTTGATAATTTAACTGCATCTCTTTATATGGTCTATAAATAATGTGTAATGATAGCCTGTCCAAAAAGAGAAAATAAATGTAAAAAAAAAAAAAATCGTAGAATAGATGTAATATAAGAAAAATATAAGAATAGGAAGTAATATTTGTACAGCGCCCTTGAGGTGATTTTTCACAAAAACGGCGCTATAAAAATCATCCGATTATTATTATTATTATTAAACTTTTAGAAGTGTTTAGAATTCAAGAGTATAACTTCGATGAGCCTGCAGGATCAAATAATATATTTTATTTTAAATATCTATAAACTATTGAACAGTTACAAATAAATTTAAATGGTTTTTTCATTAATTTTTTTTTTTTAGAAATTGAGGGTAAACATAAAGGACTACTTGGGAGTCGAACCTATTGTGATTACTCCACGAAAAAAAATAGACGAAGCTCTTCAGAGAGTGGTTAAAGGAAAATATTCGATTCGCGTGACATCCAAGCAATTCAAAATCCCATTAGGCACTCTGTATAATAAATGCAAGGCAAAAGTTGGCCATTTTCAAAGCGGCAGTCGAATATTCTGTTTTAAATTCCTTTTATCCATTCTAGATATAAAAATATGACCCTAAATTAATCAATTTTAGTATAATTTGTGGTAAAGTTATAGATCTGTTTTTAGTAAAGTTCATTTTTCCCTGACGAAAAATAATTTTTTTATGATAATGACATGTATCACTATGTTTTTTTGTGGGTTAGACAAGTTTCTCACTAGGTTCTCACCCACACAAATATTACTTGGATGAAAGAGGGAAAACGGTGATATGCCATCGAAAAAACGAGGGTGATCAAAGTATCCCCAAACTCGGTATTACTTTGATTACGTGGTTTTATTTATTTTTTTCTAAGTAAGTACTTGATTTTTAGTATTTAAATTTACAGAAAATAAAGGTGAAGAAAACTGATACCGATTTAAAAAAATTCAAATACTTTTTTGACAAAAGATACAAAGTTATTGACTTTTCAATTTCAAAATTGATCAAAGTATTTCACGGTACCTTGCGTATTGGATTGGGGATGGTGTAGGTACTTTCCCAGGTCAGCCTGGAGGCCTGTTCTGGGTATAAAATATTCCATACTGTATAATATTGAGACCCTGCATTGGCAGGGTTCAAATTTTTTTTTTTTTTATAATATTTTTTTTATATGAATACCGCACAAGAGTCCCAACTGCTCCCATCCGTCTGGATCCAATGAGACTATGGCATTCCCAATTGGGAAATGTCGTGAGGCTGATGTTATTGGGGAGGGGAAGGAGAAGGGGAAGAGGGAGGTGGAAAAATACCTGGCTATTCAGATCTGGTCACCAAACACGGCTCAAAGCCATTTCAAGCAACGTTTCAATTCTGAATGGTGGTCTTTAACCAAGGCGATACTGAGAGTATCTTCCCCTCTGGAACTTGCGCAAATATACTGTAAATTATTTTTAAATTAATTAATTGTAAAAACAACTCAAATTAATTAAATAAAATTTACTTGCGCACGCCGGGACTTGAACCCGCGACCTTCGGATTCGTAGTCGAGAGCCTTACCACTCATCCATGGAGGCCGTCATGATGATGAACTTTCAGACATAATCCACGCGTATAGAAATTAGACTACCGAAAAAGAACAAAGCCAATACGCAAAACAGTTTATTTTACAAAAGGGATGAAATTTTATAATGCTCTGCCGGTTCCAATCAAAATTACACCAATGAATAAATTTAGAATAGATTGTAAAAATCACACTTAGTTAGCAAGAACCAATAGCATAGAAGTTATCATTAGCTATATGTAAAGTATACGACAGTATATAAGTTACAATAATTAGTTACGTGCAGTAGTACATATAAGTTAAAATAATTAGCTATTTTGTAAACTTAAATTTACAAAAAAACAAAAATATTAAAATATAAATTAAATTATTAAAGAACACTATTTAACTCTTATTTTTTTTTAATTCAGATTCTACTTTCTTGCAGATTCTGAAATAATTTTAAGCAACAATAATCTTTTCACATTTAAACCATCAAATACAATCTGATGAAATTCACATTACGCGGTCCACTCGCCTATCGAACAGGGAGGGCCGCGCGAACGACTATCGAGAGACGTCAAGTAGATTTTGATTAGCCCTTTCACTGCAATAAAATCATTCGCCTATCAGAACATATCGCATTAATATGAGTAATATTGTGTAGGTAATTTATACTCTGAACAAATAGAAGGGGGATGCTGCAGTAGGGGCCCTAATAATAAATAAATTGTAACATTTGGCGCGAATCGCTCGAGCCTGATGTTCGGGGAGTGTAATGTGTTGAACAAAGATTGTTTTGAGCCGACATCGGGCACCGGCGGGTATGTTTACCGCTTTCTACCCCGGAGATATTTTACTGACTTAATTTAAATTCTGCTCCCTCTATTTACATTGGATATCTTTCCTTGTTTTTATTTATTCGTAAATTATAGATTGAAAATTATTAACAATTTATTAAAACAAAAAAAAAATTCTTCACAATTTCTTACCCTTTCAAAAAGACAATGTATTCGAAAGTATAGTAAAATTATTTACTGAACAGATATTCCCTCGAATTGTGACCTATGTCAATTTAAAGCAAAACTTATGTCGCTAATTTACATTTAAGATCTGTCGACTCCTAGGCCCCAGACAGGCTAATTAAATTGTGTGTTCATAAAAGAATTTCGATGTTTTATAATGTTTGATTAATTTTACCATAAGTAAGGAAAAATTGTGCTTACTTCGGGAAGAAAGACACGCTCACTTCATTTTCCTGATTATTTCTTCAGTGATAATTAGATTCATACACAATTAAAAACATTTAAAAACTGCAATATTTTAATATGCCTACACGTTCCAGACGCTTCGGGGTCCGGTACATAGACTGTAAAATAGTGTGTCGGTCAAGTCGTTGTAGCCGCTACTTCCCTGCAGCTTCGGTAGTGGGCCTGGTCCAGGTAGTCGCGAGAATACGACCCCGTTGTAAGGAGGATAGGTTATGTGCGGACTACTGTTGTCAATTGGTGAACTCTGCTAGGTCGGATATCCAATGGTGAGAAAAGGCGATGGTCCAGGATGTAGTAAAGTCAAACAATATTTAGAGTATACCAGGCAGGAAGCTGTGAGTCAGGGTGCAGAGTCGTGAAAGTGGCTGGCGGAAGATGATACGAAAGTTGAAACATGAGTGGTTTGCCAATGATCGCCAACCACTATTTATACCCAAACAATGAGCTGTTCAAAGCTCGGTGCCAGATGTCGGGCGATTTTGTTTGTCGCGTGTTCAAGCCATTGCGATCTCGTCAATGTGTGACACAAATATCCATGAGATGCCTCTCTCCACGTTCTATCCTCTGACCCAAACTACTTCCTTCGAGCACGTTTATTTAGATATAAATTATATAAATGGATCAACGGGTCCCCGTCCCAAACATATTCAGGGGACTCTCTTATATAATTTTTAAGTTTAAATATACATTATCGTATTATTACTAATTATGCTAAAAGGAGCCTGGCCTATCTCTCAATATCATTTATTTTTCTATATCTTTTTCCGAATTCCCGTAATATAAATCTAAACATAAACGAACATACAATCGTAATATTATTAAATATGGAAGGCGGTTGCACAATTCGGTATTGACGACCGAGTCACGGTAATTTAGAGAAACTTAAGTATTAAAGTCCCTTACTTCCCCTCTGCCCCGCCATTGTACAATCACTCGTAGGAGAAACACTGTGCTGGTGCACGTGGACTTACGAGTGTTGGGAAAATAGAAGACGATAAATATCATTGATAAAACGTCATCGTCCGATACACCTATATATATGCCTAACAGATTCGACGCCAAACAGATCTTATCCAGAGCAAATAACTATTATGAGATCGAAAAAGTCTTATATACCTATATCTATGGCTTGGTTATGGCTTAATCTATAATTCTGACTTGTGAAATCGATTTTTTTAATGTGTTTTTATTAATTTATTTAATTAACATTTATTTTGATTTATGAAATTTCAGACATACGAAAAAATCGTCTTTCTATGTAAATGATCATCCTCGCGTATTAACGTAATAAATAATTAAAAAAAGAAGATTTTAAACGATAACTTTCGTCTTCTTTTAAACACCAGACTGTACATAAAAACCAACATCTATATAAAGGGAAATAAAATATAATAATTTATTGGATTTCAAATTAACAATTGCATAATTAATAATTGGTACTGAATATTGTGGGCTTGTGCCGATCTCATTAATTGATTGATTTAGGAACTGTCACAGACAAAAGTCCGTTCACCGATACGGTCATTAAATCGTATCATGGTCACGATAATACGATTATTTTTTTTTAACTCGTGAAAGATAAAAAATTCGATAATAGGTTAATGCGTAAAAATACCTTCTTGGAAACTACCGTATCCCCTAAATGACGCATGTGTGACGCATGAATAAATGATGATATCTACCGATTGTTATCATTAACAGGGCATTCTTACATTGAAGAAATTTAATTAAAACGTATGACTTTTTGTGTCACCTATTACCGCGACGAAAGGGAACTAAATTTTGATAATAAGTCGTTTTAAATTTATCGACATATTCAGTGATAAAAACGAGAGCATTTTGTAGTTTGATAAAAAATTAAGTTTTTTTTTTCTATTTTGTGTGTACGATACAAAAAATTGTGGGTCCCGAAGGAGAAGAATAAAAATAGCCTCGCCACGAATATAAGTATGAGACCATTATATAATTCTGTAGGTCTCAATGACTGCGATGAGCTGGACACGTAGAAAGAGTAATAAATAACAGGACGCCGAAAATTAGAAATATGTGGGTGGCCCAGTGAAAGCGACCCAGAGGCATAGGAAGGAAAGGTGGATGGACTGTCTGAAACAGGATCTGGGCAGGACAGGAAAGACTGAAGACTGGAGGCAAATGGTAAGGGACCGCAACCAGCTTAGAATATTTGTTGTGGAGGTCTATTCCAACTCCGGGATGCAGCGCCGTGATGATGGTGATGCGTGTTATTCCTAAAGTTTTGTGTTATTTTTAAATTAAAAAATTTGTCCAATAAAACAATGAACATAAAAACTAAGGTTCGGCATTCATTTTGAAATTTGCTAACTCAAACAATACTACAAGAGATTTTTATCTGTTATTTCTATAGGGAGAGGATTGAAATGTCTAATGTTTTCCGTAACAAAAATTATCAAAGAGTAATCTTTTAAATTCTATGAAATACATACGAACCTACCAACATGCATAAATGTATATTCACATCTACCGGCCCCGTACAGTGCAGACACGTACAGTGGTATTAACATTACATCGTGCGTTAATGAGCTTATAGATAATTTAAGCAAATTAATTTTGCCGCGCCTACCACTGCGCAGGTAGGTGTAACAGACTTTACTAGGTACAGTGTGAAAACCAGTAAAAGCATTTTCGAACGTTTTACCTAAAATTCCAGTATTTATTATATATAGAACTTAAAACACTTTTCACACCTTCACATTTTTCTACCACCCGTATAGATTTTCATATTATTGGGAGTATTTCTTGCGTTAGCAGACTAAACAGTGTGTATTTTTTAATAATTGTTTTTGTGTTTAAGTTGTAGAACTCCATTTTTTTAAAAATTTGATTTACATTAAATTTTAAAAGATATTAGTATTTTTAGTGCTGACCTGGCATTTAGACGTAATGTTCATTTCATGATTCTTTTTTGTTAATTTTTAACAATTTTTTTTTTTTATTGCAAAAAACGCAAATGAAAAAACGGTGTTTTATGCAACGTTTTAATCAATGGCAATACAGAACGTTGGTTTCAATTTAATTAACACGTTGTTTACTTTGTTAGCTCGTTATTGATATTATTGCGGGAATTTCACGTACTTTTTAATTTGGTGTTTTATGCGCCCGCTGGCGTTTTCCGACGTACCGGCTCCGTAGATGTAATATTCAGGTCGTCCCATCGAAAATCACGCGTCAGCCGGATCACCGGGAACGTGCTGGAACATCGAAATGCTAGAATCTCGATACGCCGACTCGGCTTTGTGCGAGCTCTCTCTATAAATACTGATTTCACGAACAATAAATAATAACGTGTACAAATAATACCTGTTAATGGAAGCCAGATGTCCTTGAAGGTAAAATGGTAACCCAACGAAACCTAACGCAATTTATTAAATATCAAAATATTCGGAGCTGTAGGTATATATCGGTTCCATGACAATTGAACATATGCATGAATCGACACACTTTTTAAAATTCATTAAAAATACGAAAAAAAAAACTATCTTCAAAGCCTAATCTAACCTAACCCCATTAAAAATATCTTTTTAATAAAAATTTTTTTTTGAAAGATTCTTTGGGTTAGGCGAGATTATGTTTTCAGGCTAGTCATTTTTTATGTACTTTTAATGACTTTATATTACTTTTAAAAAGTGTACCGATTCATGCGTGTGTTGAATTAAGTTCGATTCATGTCTACCAGTGCCGCGCAGCGCAGTCACGTTAAGTGGCAGGAACGGCAAAATTAGTTGCATACATTATCTATGAACACATTCATGTACGGTGTAATGTGAATACTGCTTTCTGAGCCGTGCCTGCCACTGTACGTGTCTGCACTGCACGGTGCCGGTAGATGTGAAGAGACATGTCCGGTCACGGTATATATCATAGCAGATAAGTTTACATCATGTATCAAGCGTTCATCCGAAACTATTTTACTTTAAATTTGACATTAAATTTTGTGGCGAAGTAAAAAGTCAAAACTTTTTAAAATACTAGTAGTTTTCCACAACAAAGTTAAAAATGTACAAAATTTAGTTTGTTATGATTTGAGATTTCACGGCAAAAAGTATGATCCTCATTAATTTTTGGAGTATTATGACGTGTGACGTGACTCCCCCTTTTAGACAATGTTTTGGGCTTCATATGCCCTAATGATAGACACCGTAAGGTTATTTGAAACCTTGGCTAAAGGAGAAGGAAGCACCACACAGTACAATTCCCTGCAAATTATAATACTATAAAAGTATAGTTCGTTTGTGGTAAATACGAGTAGGTACTCTTGTTAACGATATTTCGATGTAATGTTCCAGTGATAACCCGCTGCGAATCTCGAGTGTATCCAAATACTCGTTAAACCTGCTTGATTCTGTGCAAACGGGTCGTTTCGTCGACTCGTTTTTGTATAAATCGGCTCGTATGTGGGACGAGTTACCGGCATCTATCTTTCCTTTTACATTTAATTCGGGCCTCTTCAAGGCCCGCATTAAAAAAATCCCTCCTTACTGCCCCCTCCTTAATCCGTCTCACAACGTTGCCCAACCGGGTAGCGATATAGTTTCCCTGCATGAGCTACGCACAGACAGGGGCGCTCTTGTGTGGTGTCATATAAACAAACATAAAAAGGAAGCTACATGGGTACCTATATATTGGATATGCTGCAGAGATACATTACGGTTAAATCCTTAACAAAGACTTATTACAAGTTGTATACACGTATTTCAGTTGCTTTTTAACTCTTTGAAGCACTGTGGTATTGAAAATCGATCACCAAGAAAATAAACAATTCTGTGAAAACCACCATCAATTAACAATTTAAGTAACTAATTGTAAAACATGGATTTTTGAATAATTAGTTTACACTAGCGATTATACGTGCCGCTGCAAGGCTTGGCTATAAGTTTGACATTTTCAAAGAATTTTTAAATAAAAAAAATAAAAAAAGGTTAGTAAAGTAGGATAGTTTTTTAATCTGGCAACTTGATGTACATAAATTTCTATGATTGCGAGCATAAAAAGCACAAAATTTTAATTTTAAAAGCTGCCAGTAAGGCTTGATTCTTGAAAATGAGTGTGAAACACTTTAATGGGACAATCATCATGTGTGATTCCTGAGGAATAGTTAAGTGTCAACATTACTGAATAATTTAAAGAAATCATATGATTTTTTTTTCTTCTGAGGTTACGCACTTAATGTGTGTACAATGTATTATGTGTTATGCAGTGCACGGGTGGCCGTGAAAACTGGAATCTGACTGCTTGCGTATTTCGAGTAGGAGATTTTATTTGATTTGATTATGTACGTAATCGTTTATCTTTAAATATAATTGATGGTGGATAAGTCAGCAAGGCTAGAGGAACATGCCATTGTCAAATATAAAGCATAAATATACATGATTTTTCCGCTAAGACATGACGCTGATATAACACGATAAGATAAGCAAACAAAAGATTGGCAACTTTATGTTATCAAAATACACGTTTTTATTATGTTAAAATAACACTATTTGTAATATTATTGTTTTTTAAATACTCTATACAGGAGGCCTTGAGGAAAATTAGTTCCTTTTGAGCCTATGCCGCCTTTAAAGGAAAGGAAAAGGTATGAGCGGTGGGTAAGAACGAATCTGGAGATCAGTGTGTCCAGTCCCTAAGAAAAACCAAACATTAAAAAAAATGAGAACTTTTTTTCAAAATGTATCTTTCCAATAAAATTGTAAAAATTGTTTTGTTTTATGTACCAATCGTTCGACATTGATAAATTGTTTCTATATGACAAATTTACACTTTTTAGTAACATAGTAACGTGGCCATTTCTGTCATGTCAATGTACAATTCATACCCGAACTTGAAAAACCACACAGAGCTTATCCTTGGTCATATATCAATGCACGCTTTGTGTAGTTATACCGAGTTTAAGTAGGTACAACTTATTTTATTCTCATGGCTACCAATATTCGAAAATACCATCATGCATCTATAAATGAGCCAATTGTCATAGTAACCATGAGAGAAGACAGTTTTTTTTAAATGTTTATTTAGATATAAGAAAGATCACATTTCACAATATTTAGATGTGCATGTGCAAGTAAAATGAAGCATACAAAGTAAAATACACAGACTAGTAAACAAGTCCAAATGAAATGAACTGAAAATAATCTTCGTATGCAATACAAAGCATAAGTTTTTTTCACATATTTAGCATATATCCCACGAAAAGTTTCAAGACTTAAGAGGAACGGTTGCACGACCTGTTTTATACACAACTTAATTTGGGATTTAAGGCCAAAATACCCACCGAAAGTTAATGATCTTTATTTTTCGTCAAAGAGTATAGTGAATGTCTACTACGCATTATAAGTAATTTATATATTTTTGTTTTACATTATGAAATATAGGCCATTAAAGGAATTGATTTTTCGTGATTTTAGAGGCACCTTTAACAATTATCTAGGGCTAACGATGATGTAAAAAAAAAAATTTACCCAATCTACTTAGAAAATATAATAAAATATAAAATAAAAACAATTTAAAAAAAAAGTATATAAGTATTATGGTGGACTTTAAATTAAATTAAAAACGACCAATTTACGTTGGAACACAAATTTTCGACCCGAAAAAGTTTTTTTTTTTAAATGTTTTGTTTCTATATGAAATGAGTTTTGAAACTCATCGGGATTGCTTTAGCAAGAAATAAATATATAAAAAAAAAATATTTTTATTTACCTAATCGTATTTCCATAGCAAATATGATAAAAAAAAATTTAAATACTCTAAACCCGCAAATAATTTTCTAAGTAGCCTCTAAAAATACGATTTTTTTTTCACGGCCTAAACAAAAATAAATAAAATACTTCTCATACGTATTGGATATTTACTGAACCTTTAATTTAAAAATATATAAATCATTCAGTTTGGATGGGTATTTCGGATTCCAAAATTATGTTATATATGAAACTGGCAGCGCAGACGTTCCTCTTAAGTGCTAAAGAATAGGTAGGTATATGTGATAAACCCATGTATAGCCGTATCACAAATGAGGAGATCCGTAAAAATAGAAGACCTAAGCCCTTAAGAATAGTGGCGGTTTGTGGCCTGTCTCATAGGGAGTTCAATCGGAGGTATAAAAAGAAAAACGCAATTTCCTTCCATATAAAAAAAACTGCATTGTTTTTTTTCTTGTTACATTTATTATTCCCTAGATCTGAAGGAATTCCGTCATATTACATCAGAAGAATTTAGCTATCTAGCAACAAGAAACAATTCGGCGATTCATTAAAACGTCGGTGGCTAATAAATAGTATAATGTCGTAGGTTACAAAGATAGTTTAATATACGAAAATCACAATTTAGGTCAGAAACTTTACTATTGTGTTTTTTTTATAATGCCCACATGGAATTCATTTCGTACTCGCTCTCGGGCAGAATTACCTACTATACCAACGGGCAGATTTTTTAACACCGTATTTGAATGGCGCTGTTTAAACTGTGGTAAAATAATGATATAAGTTTATCTTATTTTTTAATCTTTTTATGTCACGTTAGATAAAGTGACACAGTTAGTGAAACTGCTAATGAACTAGAACCAGTAAACCTTATGAACAAGCTTAAGAAAGGGACATGTGAGTGAAGATTTGTTGGTCGTACCTTCTTCTCGGCCTTCTACTGCAATACAGATTCAAATCATTTTAAAGATCGCACGTTTGAATCTATTTGTACACACCGATAGTGGTTCAAATCGGTTCGAAAAAATTCGGATGACCCGCCCGCATTCCCCGCTCACCCCGCAGAAGACTTACGATAGAGTACGATTGTTTAACTTTTTCTGTGTTGTTTTTGTATTGGACTATATTTTTTTGATATCTTTAATTTTACCATATAAATCTTCTTTTTTTTTAGTACTGGTACATTTAAATAACGTTTTGTTTTTTATATTAAATAATGTGAAGTGTAGTACACATTTGTTATTATGTTAACAAGATAGATTATTTCATATATATATCGATGAATTTCAACATAGATTAAAAAATTACCTCAAACTACTGTAACAATTTTTTAAAAATTTTATTATTTTTTTTATTATTAAATTTTTTTGTCTTTTATTATTATCTTCTCTTCTTTTCTTCTACTTTCTTTTCATTTTCTTTAATACTATTACTAGTGATAAATTACAAAATTTCATATTTTCCTGCTATTGTACAACAATATTTCAAGTTATGATTTGATTAATTAAGCGATAATCACTCACCAAACACAAGAACCTTGTTTCTTTATGGTGAGGAATAGCTATATTATATTTTTTGTTGCACTATATGAATCATGTCTTATTTTTATATACTCTCTGTAAAAAAAATTATCATATTAAATAAAAAAAAATATATATAAATAGACTACTTGCTACAATACGGCCCAAGCTAGCGTAGCAAGTAGGGAACTATAAAAATGTTAAATAAATATTAATTATACAAAAAAAGTACACCACTACAGAAGAAAGAATCTCTTTTAATTGGTTCTACTGTGCCATTCTGAGCAGACCGGCGACGCGACGCTGTTATCATCCAGGGCGAAAAAAAACTATTGGATTATTAGTTCGTATTTTAACCACCTGTATAAAACAAATTGTAATAATAATAATAATAATAATCGGATGATTTTTATAGTACGCGCTGTACAAGTATTACTTCCTATTCTTATCTTCTTATCTATTATATGAAGTATTTTTTTTACATTTATTTTCTCTTTTTGGACAGGCTATCATTACACATTATTTATAGACCATATAACGAGATGCAGTTAAATTATCAAAACTAAATACGGCTTGGTCTAAGCTTTTATATATGTCAAATTGAAAAAAAAAGCTAACTGTATTTATTCCTTACGATATATTGCAAGACGCTAATACAAATGATAGACTGATTGTTTCCATTATATTCAAGAATGTATTTAAGCTAAGACATTGAATTATTATCCATATATTTTTAGGATAAATAACACAGAATAATCTTAAAAGGAGGGAGCGGCGGGTGAGGACGGGGGCCTGGGGGGACTGATCCATAGGGCCCTCAAATCTTCTTTGTCTTATTGACGCCCCTGGGCGGCGTGACGGGATGGTTGGTGTTGGTCTGAACGTACGCCAGATGGCGCTTGTCGGCCGGCTTCAGGATCTGGAAGGAGTACTTCAGGAGCACTTCGTCGTCCACTGACATCATTGCACCTGCATTATCGTTATTCCCCTCCCCGCAGTAGTTGGGCGCCGAGAAGTGGGTTACCAGTTGCCTCTTGGCAAAGAACTCATACCCGTAAGTGTGTAAGCAGTAGCGGCTCGTGACTTTTGAGTAAAGTAGAGTGGTGAGTTTGAAAAATACGACTTTATTGATGTCGTTTTAGCTGAAAATGATTTTTATTATGTTTTGAATTATTGTATTTGTATTTTTCAATCTTACCACTCTAGCTCCCTCAAAAGTCATGAGCCGCCACTGTGTGTAAGTACATAAATTGTGCGGAAATTTCTGTAAATAAACGGTTTTATTCTGACCACAAAAAAGTCATCGAATATTATTCCATCCACCTGGCGTAAAAACCGTATATTTTTTTTGCATTATTAATTCAAGCGTTTGCAATTCATTTTCGCGAAACGCAGTGAATAATAAAATCCCACATCAATATTTTCAAGCGATAAACGGCGAATTATTAGTTATTCTGTATGGTTGTAGCAACATTTTTAAGCCCACTTTAGCACAAAGCTCCTCGAACGAGATAAAGCGCATAGCTCGCTGTACGCGACGGGGCCGATGTACATATAATGTATGTTTGCGTGCATATTCATATGTGTGCATGTTATGTACGGGGTGTTGAGAGACGCACCTGACTCTCTCTAACTAGTAATTCCCGAGTAAAAATGTTCATGAAATTTTGTTTTCCGGCCAATTTATTTTATTTTTTAAATAAAGTTTGGTGGTGAATGAATACAAAATTAAAAGAAAACCAAAAAAAACGAACATAAAATGACTTTTTTTCCCTACAAACAAGGTCAGGAATCACTGGTTAAAGTGCCTACCTAAGCAGGTATAGTTCTTAACACCTTGTATACAGAGTGTAACAAGTCATAGGTACCCGACGGACTTTAACCAACGATCTCTGGGCTTATGTGGACAAAAAAATGTAAATAGCATTTTATTATCTGCTGTCATCTTTTCAAAACTTTGGTCACAAAACCCACTTATACCACGTGGTATACCCAATATTGAACAGCAAAGGACAGCAGCGGCGTGCATTGCTCTGTGATCAAAAATAGGGTATGTGTAATTTTTTTATTGAATGTTTGAATATTGCTATATCGCTACATTTTCTCCAAAGAGAGGAGAGTAAATAACTCTGGAATCGCTGGTTAAAGCCTGTCGGGTACCTCTTGTTACATCCTGTATACTTGTTTCTATGTATTCATGTACGAGTATATGCTGTGTGTGAGTGGAGTAGGAAGAATGCGCGTGTGGTGGTGGGATTTTGCATGTGTGGATCGTCACACACACGGGCACTATTAAAACGGAAAATACAAATCCGTTAGCAGCAACTCGGTCTGTGGATTACACTTCAGCAGTCCCGGAGTTGAACGCGTCCGATTCCATTAGAATATTCTACAAATTATCTGTATTTATGGATTTCCTAGTAGTTCTGCTCGGCTTCACTACCATTTTTGCCTTATTGTTGGAGGAAATACTGAATTCACAATACGGCGGCTGGACTTATTTTTTTCGGTTTAAATAGATATTTAAAAAATCTATAGGTCCTGCAAACGAAAATTAGTGTTCGCATATATTATGCAATATGAACGAAGCTTGTCAATTTGTCTGTCCTAAAACTGGAACTTCCCAGTTGGATAATCAAAGTGTTATTATTATTATTATTATTATTGGATGATTTCTATAGCGCCGTTTTTGTGAAAAATCACCTCAAGGGCGCTCTTACCGTAAAACATTTTTTTCTGAATTGAATAAATAAATACCTAAAAATTCCAGCAGGATCAAGCAATACAAAGTTTACGATGCCAGAACACACTTAAAAAAATAAATTATTTTAGTCAAATAACGATGCTTCATTCAATTTAGATTGTGTGCAAAGTAGTGTAAAATAAGAATAATGAGTAATTTTAATGAGAATATTTATTATGTTAAAGGATATTATAATAAGAAAAAAGTATAATAAAAATTACATTTCGTGTTACGAAGATACGAAACAAAATTGTACCTTTTGTGTTTATTCAAACCTAAATACTATTTTTGACTACTCGAATAGTGATTTTCCTGATTTCAATTGGAGTTCTACATTCTTCTTTTCATCGGGTGAAAGCGGTTCGATCTTAAATAAATCCATGGAAGTATGTTTAGAAGTATATTTGGAGGAATTTGTATCATAATTGAATTCTGCCACAAATGAAAAATATCAAAATAATACATACCGGAGAATTATAATACTTGTTGGCCAATATATCTAATACTTGGAAACTGTAACTGCTTACATTACGTTAGCCGCCTCAAGGGCTCGGTTTTCTAATTATAAAAGTCCCGACAGCCATATCACAAACAAACTTACGCAAAACCATGGACAATGTTTCCTGTAGAAATAATAATTTTAGCTACAAAGGTAAATGGGTTGATAGTGATACTCAGTTGGTCGGTTCATGGAAGTGCGATATAAAACTAGCCGTGAGAAGAGCACTTCCTGTCACATTTGATAAATGCACTTTTCATTAAAAGAAATCCATGATGTAAATAATTCAAGATATTAGTTTCCTTTTTTTTACATGTACCGCCTCAATGTACAGTCATATATCGGTCCTCGTGTTCAATGTGGATAATCGTGGCAACACCATTTAAAGCATAAAACGCTTAATGGTTAGCACCCAACAATACACGCTTTCTGGTTGCTATCTCAAAACATATTAAGAATAATTTATCGAAAAATTCTATACTGGTAATAAGGAAAATGTATAAGGTTCCAAAAGACAATAATCCCGAAACTGTGATCATTTAAATTTTATATGAAAGACGTACTGGAATATTTGATAAAATGATTAAAATTGTTTTCACCGGTTTTCAAACTATACACATTTCATTAAAACATTTTGGGATGTATTTCATAAAATTAATAGAAATCAGTTTGAGATTTTTTGTCCATTAAACCATATAGATTTTCCTAACTACTCAAATAGAATTTACGAATAAATAATTTGGGGTATGGCTTGAGTTAGCAACCTGCAAAGTGATGTTTAGGCCCATTTTTTTTGTGCTGGCCCTTGCAGGCGCAGTACTAATGTAGATTTGTCAGGAGTAAAAAAATAAATGGATAATTACTTTTCTAGTCGCCTGCAAAGTTAAGCAGTATATCTTTAAAGGTTTATGTAAAAAAAAAAACGTCTTTCTGTTCTCATACTTTCTTTCATGATATAATAATTTTTTTTAGTAAGCAATCCATTAGCTACGATGGTTGCGGGTCGATTTGTATAAAAACACAGTTCTTCCTAGTAAACTTTATAAAATTGTAGTACACCTAGTTAGGTAATCATTCTAGTTTAATATGTTTTTTTAGGAATGAAATCTCTTTTTATTGAGCAAACGAAAAATATGGAACAAATCTTGAATTTTTGTATAAATAGCATTACATACTGACAATAGTTTTTGGTATCCGTGCTTTACTTTTCCTCATCATCGAAATAGTTTTTAGAAGAATTTTAGATATATAATATATAAAACATTAACATCTAAAAAATATTTTCATCGTTGATTCGGTCCCAGCATGGATCTGCATTCAAATCCGAACAAGATTTTTTTTTTGTATGGTTTGCCGCATTTTAAGCTTCTATGTCACGTATAGTCGAAATACAAAAGCTCCAAAAAGACCCTCAGCGGGGGGAAAAATTGCGAATAACTCTCAGAACACGAGCATTACGTGTTTTCATTTTAATCGGATGTTATCCTAATACGCAAATCCCCCCTGAAATTGTGAGTGCCGCATTAGAGCCCCGACTCCTGCTTACTTCGCAAGGCATATTAAAGCTCGCCGATTATTCTGCGCTACGGAGATAAACGTATAAAAATTGTAGGCGCAATTATTATTGTTAACATTTTTGTTAACGCGGATCGAAGTAAGGAAGCTCATTTATTTATTTATACGCCTAAAAAGGCTTTTACATAAAGATGATACACGAAATTATAGGTATACAGTATACCAGAATATCTGTTTTGTATAGGAAAAAGAAATGATGTACGTAGAGTAATTATAAAGTAGGCACAAAATGTAGGTACAATTTGGCTATAAAAAGTGTAAATTTAATAAAGTGAAACAATTTTTTTCGTTACTATTGCAACACCAAGCTACCCATATTGTCTTTTTTTCAGTATATTCAAACATTTTCACCGTTGAGTTTGACAGTTCGTTTTAAAGAAACAAGGAAAAACAACATAACTCGATTATATTTATGATTGTTAAATTCATATTTTTGATCTGTGATTTAGATTTCGTTTTAATTAATGCGTTTTAATAAATTTTAAGTGCATTTTTTTGATATATACGTTTCATAAATACAAAAAAATGATTTTCCGTTTGAATTGCGTTAAGTAATGAAAAAGTTAAAATATAAAATTTCCTTAGAATATGATGCAGAATCATCTCCTTTCTGAAAGTACCACTAATTTTTGAATATCGTTAGGTTAAAGTAAAAAACCTGCACTTGGACCATTGTGCCTTTTAAACTTACTTTCATTTTCATATAAGTGATCTTGGTGTGATCATTTAAAAGATTTTAAACGATCGCAGCGCCCTCAATAACAATAATAATAATAATTTATTTATTCCGGAATGTGGGGAGGTTAGTGCAGTCCCACACATCCCATAGTGTGTGTACAAATAACATAAATAATACATATTCACAAAAATGGAAATATAAAGAGAACATGATGTTAGTGAATTATATTAATAATATTGAACTTAAGATTGATGAAGCTAATATTTATCTCCATCTTTCTTCTATGCTGGAATCTGGACTCTGGCGGGATTCAATGATGAGGACATTTGCTTTTCAATGCTTATCTACTATCAATTGTCAGACTATAGATTTAATTATAAAGAATGTATAAAATAGGTATATGTATATGTATATGCAAGTGAGTACAATGAGAGAGAAAAATAACATTAAAATCATAGGAACACACACTAATGTAATAGCAAAATAATAGACTAGGTTTATAGTACGAGTTCTCTGATTTCAACTTTCTATTTTAGTAACCCAGATTTAAAAATATCCACAGAACATTATTTATTACCAAGGGGATGAGCTCTTTGTTTGGACGAGTTAGAGGCAAAGCTGGTTACTTCAAAATAGTTCTTCGTGAAATGGGACTATACTGGTTGTATTTCTACTAGGTACTCAATGTTTGCAAATAGAGTAAGTCGCTAACAATTCCTCTATCGGATAATGCTTTTATATTAAGAAAATTGATCTCTTCTAAGGGAATACCTAAATTATTGTTACTAGCAATCCAAATGCAACTGGTTTGTGAAATGGTGCTGATTTAGCTAGGTAGTGTACACTGTACAAAAAAAGTTTTTTCGGATCATTTTCATTTATTTATATTTTAAATGCCTACGTCAATGGTGTAATAGCTATGAAAGCGCTTATAAAAAAATGTTTAACTATTCGATCTCATAGAAAAATTATTTTGTTGGTCTAGACTAGTCACTCAACAGAAAAAAAACAACTCAAAATTCATGCGTCCAGAGCTCACCGGTCAAGAGTTTTTGGTGCCTTAGAAAAAATGATTCCTGTTTCATCGTTTAAAGCTTTGAATGTACCTACTATGTTAGTCCATTGATGCGTGACAAGAAGGTTCAATAAAAAATAGTTATTACACTTTTATAACGTGTAGGTAGATACATGTTACCGAATCAACAAAATGGGTACACGATAAATATTTGTATTAATTATATACGTGGACATACGCGCACGGAACTCATCGTTATGTTATTTATTAGAGTTTGATTGATAACTCATGGGAGTGCAACTTCGTTGTATGTCTTATTTGAAATAATAAAATAAATGTTTCCGGATCTTCAAATATATTGATTCTATATGTGATGATGTGAATGTGAGTACATGAAAATTACAAAAACTAGAATTCAGTATTCATTGTTATTTTGTTTGATTGTGAGAACTCCATTTTTTAAAATAATATTTGAAGTAAATCAAATTTAATATTGTTATTTTTTTAATTATGATTGTTACAGCTGTTTCGACATCCAAAACCACTTATAATTTCACAATTTAGTAATAAATAAATAAAAAACAATTTAAAGGCATATGAGAAAGATTGAACAGAATTTTGAAGCAATTGAATTTCAGTTAAACAAAAATATGATACATATATAAAAAAAAACATAATAAAAGCAATACAAACAAATGAGAATTAGGAAGAAAACGCACATGTTAATATATATATATATATATATCCAGTAATTTCTTATATATAAAATATGTACCTACTAAGTTATAAAATTGAACGAATTCTTAAATAGGTACATACATTTATTATTGATACTGAAAAATGAACATACCCGAACTAATGGCTTCCTTACAGTTTTCTGTTTTGTTTTTAAAACCAATTTTAAAAAAAAACTCAGTAGCTAACATACCATCCATATGATGTATTCATGCTCGGAGATATGGCGATAATCTGGTAAAATTTAAAAATGTATGCCTAATCAATCAGTAGGTGAATGGGGCTATAGTTGGAATGGTAAAATACCTTGGGAAATTTTCTCTTAGTCTTGATTTTATCAGAACGATTTATTTTTCATTTGTCAAAAGCGTGGTGCTCTCCAACTGTCACCGCCGGCAATTCTCTGTTGATGTTGTTTTATTTTCGGGCCGTAATTCGCGCCGAATTCCTGTCAGCCGTCCGGCTAGCACGCCCCCCTCCCCTACTCCTACCCCATCCCTATCCCCATTCCCCTCTGCCCAACAGCCTCCCATAGTCCCCGCTGTCAATTCAAAGGTTTCCCGGCGCAGAATAACCTGCTTCTATAACCTCCCCCGCGTAGGTACCTCCCGCGTTTCTCCCGCCAACTTTCAATTCTGCCGGCCTACGGAAATGCTTCTGAAACTTTAGCGGAGAAATTTCCGGGAAATATCACGGAAATTTGCAACTGAAACGACGTAAAACAGCACTTTAAATTTTTTAACTTGTTGTGCCTGCTTTCTTTTTCATGTAGCAGATTATTTTTAGGGTCTTCTTTTATAGCTGAGTCGTTTTCACTCGCATCTCCCGTCGGTAGTTTAGTGTTTCGGTGGAAAGCAATAAAACGGACTGTAGACAAAATAAAGCAATTTTTTTAATCTTTTGTAGCAATTACTTTTGTTTATCTTTTCCGTTGCCCATTCTCCGCGAACTTTTTAATATATACCTATTTTCTGGGAGTACCCATCCTTTTGGAAGTGTCAAGTGGTCCGCGAGATAATAAAATAACTTCGTTTGGGGGGCTTCGGGAAGGGGCTTGATTGACAAATCTTGTCGCCGCAACTGTCGGCCAAATTCCCCGATACTGTCCGCCGGCGGTCGGATAGACACGAGCCTAACACCTCCATCCACCCCCATCGTCCCATCACTGTCGAGAGATTTCTTTCGCCAAAATGTAAAATGCATTTCATTGAACGACCTCAGCAAGCATTGCTGTAAGCCTCTCAATATAATATGCCTATTTGCGGTCGCCGCAAATAACAACAACAAAAACAAAAAGTAGGTTTCAATTATTTTATTTTAAGAAGAAAGAAGAAAACTGTTCTTTTAGAACAACGAAAAAAATTGTGTCGTAATTTTTGAAGTCATGAAAAATTCTCACAGCTTTTTGGTTACTTCTTTCTTTAAATTATTATTTTATTTTTTATTAAGTACACATTAATTCACTTTCTTATGTTAACTGGATATATATTATATTACTTAACTGCATCCATATTAATCTTATCTTGTCTTACTTATATTACATGTTGTATTATTTAAACATTATATTTGCATATTATATTGACGGTCCCAACGTAAGGTGTGGAATCTGCAAAATTTTTTGTCTTAAACTATCCAATTATGATATGTATTTTCGAATGATGACAACAAAAGTTAAGTTTTCCTATAAATTTTTCTTTTTTTTAGATGAAAAAGATAGACATTGCATCCGACGTAGAAAGTCTAATACAACTGTGTTTTAAATCTAATCTAAAACTAGCAAAATTGCAGATTCTACGTCGCTCTCTAATAATATAATATTTGCATGATTTGAATAGAGTCGTTTTAGTAAAAATTCACCCCAGGGGCACTATATATTTTATTCCCTCTGCTCCATCTTATCACTAATTATGGACGATCTATTATTTCAACTGATTGCATTCAATAATTCATCAATCTGTAATACCAAACTATATGTGCAAGGCATTTGACCAATAAACCCGTTAAAATATACATGCTATTAATTTTATGTAGAAGGCAGTTAATATTATAAAGGACCATACTTACCTGGCAGGTCACTTGGGGTAAACACTGTTTATTTGAGAAATTTATGCACGATTTTGAACGCAAAGGACGTAATATTGGAAAATAACACATGTTATCCTGGTATTCGTTTCGATGATTATTTATGTTTTTAATCATTTAATATATTATTAACAATTCTCAAAATGAAATGAGTTGTTAATATTATCGTTAATGATTAAAAATATATTATAATGAAGTTTATAAGCTTCAATAAGTTATTAAAAAAAAAAAAAATAATAATATATATATATTTATGTTCTTGCTCCTTTTTGGGAAAGGAAAATCATATTTTATGATGAATGGTACAGTATAGGAATTTTTGGTATTTTTCTATTAAAACGTCTTTTATTTCATAGGCATGTAGCATCTATTTACCTATATAAAAAAGACTAAACACTTTACACTTTATTCCTAATTTTCTAATTATTCAAAAAGAGAAAAATGTGATTTTCGGAAAAGTCCTAAAGTAAAAATGGTAATATATATATTTTTACTATCTATATTAGGATAATATATAGTACACAGAGGAAATACAGAAACAACCTATCATATTTCTGGGTGAAAATTCCACTCTAAAATTTGAAAGGGATTAAGAGTAAAATAAGAGTGAGTTCAGGGAAGGGAGGGTATTAAAGTCCTCAGCGCTGCGCTGTGAGAAGAGCTTTGACTGAGGAGTATCTCACATTAATCTCCTGAACTGAACTAAAGCTAATCGTCGGTAACTAAGCTACTTTACGTGTCAGAATGTGCAATATAAATATTTTGGCAATAAAATGCAGAAATTAAATAAAGTGGTGCTTAATTTTTTATTACTATAGTAATACCAACCTACTCACTTTGTCTTTGATATTATTTTTTATTTACATCCAAATTTTTCACATTCGAGTTTGACAGTTCATTTGAAACAAACGAGGAAAAACAACATAATCAGATTAGGTTAATTTTTTTTTCATATATATCATTAATCTGTGAATTATATTTTGATATAACATTTATAATAATAATAATAAGTGTTTATTCCGTTATGTTGGGAGGTTAGTGCAGTCCCATACATTCCATAAAAAGATTGCATATATAGGTTTATAAAAAGAAAATAATAATAAATGGCTATTTCGATATATTTTCATACACTTCAGAAATACAAAAAAAAATGCCTCCCCATCTAAGTAAATATTTTCCTTGCAAAGCGTTAAATAATAATAAAAAAAGTTGAACATGAAATTGTCTTAGAATATGATGCAGAATCATATCCCGTCGGAAAGCACCGTTAATTTCTACGCCCTACATTAAAATTTTTCACTTATTATTGGTTGCAAAACACGAATTATTAGAAAAAAAAAACCTGAATGACTGTTCATTTTTCGGTAAATACATAATACTAAATTAAACTAAATATATATATATATTGTACAAGGTGGGCAAAAAGTCCCCTTTAGATTGATTTTTTTTTTCATCGTCAACATTTTTTTTTTTTTTAATTTCCACTTAAAGTACATGCCGACAGTTTTAAAGGGAGTTCGCAATGCTCCAACAGCTCCCATTGCGCTATTGGCCAAATTTTGACAAAAATGCTAGAAAGTCAAAAAAACCAAATATCAAAACGCAAAATTACGAAAATGGCAAAAAGTGATGCAAAATGCCATGAAGAGACGACGCATGCGAATTCTGATGGTGGACACTTAACCGATATCATTTTCCAGACCTAACGTAATGAACTATTTGCCCTCCACCATGTATTTTAACTTATCTCCTTTCCAAAAAATATGTTTAAATTCTTTAAAATCAAATAGTTTGCATAATTTGATATGTAATTTAAGCATATTAGTCTGATATCTAACGTCAGCTACAATATGTTCATAAATACAATATTTTGATTATAAATTAATATTGATAAGACGTCGTGAATCCGTTCGAACTGGCTACAACGTCATTATGATGCAGAAAATAGCTACTGGCTGGTAAGATGGCTGTTACCGACGTTGGTCGGCGTGACGTTAACAACGCCATATTTACGAATAAAAACAAACACGTCGTTTTGGCGGCAAATAAAAAATGGCACAATTTAAGTCATCATAGAAAATTTAATCGTCACCATAAAATAAATTAAAAATTACGATAACTGATGAAGATATTTGTTAATTTTATCCTATATGGCAAACCGCACAAAAAATCAAATCATAAAAAGTCTAGTTAAAATATGGAGGTATATATTTTATATAATTAATTATTTTTTTCAGGAAATCTTTGTATTTTTTATGTCTTCATCAATGAAATTAAAATTAAAATAAAAACTACCACTTTTTTTTAACATTATTTCGCTTTCAACATTTTTAACATCTTCGTTTGTTTAGCCTTCATATCGCTATCGTGTTTCATAGAGATATTATGTAAATATTTTGTTTGTGTTTCTAATAAAAATGAAAATTAAATTGTAGGCACCGTGTAGTTGATTCCCTGATATGAAAAGCTCCAGCGAACACTGTGCAGGTAGCTATTTGGTAGCATTATAGGATTACTGAGCCCGCGTCTTAACGATTCATTCCACCTGTCTTTTTGAAAGAAATATCTACGCCAAAGAGTGAACATATTTTATAGAAGTAAATAGGTTTTAGAGTTGGTTAAGAAAACGGAGAACTTGTCATCTGTTAATTTATTAATCATATTTGATAAGTAGATAATAAATATTTACAGTTATAATTTTTTTTATTTACTAAGATTTTAAAAATTTATAATTGCGCCCATAAGTCTCAGGTTATAAAAAAGAGAATATACAAATACATATCTAATTTGTGTAGGTACGTTTTTTACATACCTAGAAGGTACATTTTTTAATATTGCATCTTTGCTCCTCGTTTTGGAGTGGAAGAAATACTCATCATAGCCTTGAGAGTCAATCGTTCAGAATCAAAACGTAGATATATTCTGTATGTTTAGTGTCAATATCTGAATTGTCAGGTAGGTACTTCACTTTTTACATTTACTACGTAAAATTTTTCTCTTGATCTGTCATATTTAAGAATGCTGTGTGGAGGGTTCTCTTAAGGAAAGGTAGTAAAGGGAGTTCTGGGAAGTACAAAGACACGAGGGGTAGGCAGGAATCTGGGGATCAGTATGTTCAGAAGTGACAGATTTATCAATCCATCGCTCCCACTGCGGTGGAAGACGATTGGTCCAGAGAATTGAGCTCGAGAGATCAAGGGGTTTCCCTCAACCAGCTTTTCCCTATCCTGCTCGCAACGCAGCTGGTGATCAAAAACATCCGCCGCCAAGACCTGGACAAACCTCACCTCATGAACCCGTGGACCCCTACTATGTAACCTTCCGCAGCGATCCACTTGGCGTGACCTATGGTAGAGGTGTCGGATATCTAATGAATAGTTCCCGGGTGGCGGCACCATACCCGCCTCCCGAATATTATATATTTCTTTCCTTTCTCCCGCTTCCTTCAGCATCTCAACATTTCCCTAATTGAGGATGCCGTCTAGTTACTGACCCCGGGCACGTGATAAAAAAACACTTGTCAATACAATAAGAAAGAATTATTACATAATATTACTAAAATTTTCCCTGAAAACAACGTTACCAGGAAAACGGAAATACAAAAAAAGAGCGTGTAGTACTAGTACGAGAGTTAATGTATTTATATACTTAAAGTTAAAGGGGCGGCAAGAGGCCGGAGGAGGGACGGTCATGGGGGAGTGGAAGAGGAAGAGGAAGAGAGGCGGGGTGGTGGAGGGGAAGCGAGATACCCGCGCACTATATTTCCCCAGCGGTACATATAAAGCAACGGGCGCCATCTTAATGAGCTTTCGAGGACCATTAAAAAACGCCATAAAACTCACTAACGAGTCTACGCGGTCACCATCGCCGCTAACGCGCGGGGGCGGGCGCAGAAATTGCTTTTAACTCTAAAAATGTTCCCAGCGTTAATTTTCGCCTTTATTTATCGCCGGAGTTTGCAGTTTTATCCTTTTTGTTGGAGACCCTGCAGTAATAACGCCGGTGGTGTTATCAGAGACAAATGGCCAGTAATGTGGTTAAGCACTCATTGTGTGCTATAATCGGTAGAAAATAATTCGCATAATGGGATCGCATGTAGCTTAATGAGAGGAATAGTGAAATGTATTCCTAAGAAATAATTCAGATTATGTGACATGACTTCATATTCCGAGCTTAAGGCATTAAGTTTAAGACTCTTGATACCAGTGGCGTGCAATCCATCAAAGCCAAAAAGCTGTGCTTACCTTAAGAAAGATGAACCATAAGAAGAAATTACAGAAAAAAATTAAAGGAGACAAATTTCTAATAAAAGCTGTTTTTTCCATAAATTTAGCAAAGGAATTTGTGGGAACATTTGCATAACAATCAGCCGGACAATAAATTCATATCCAAACTTGAAAAACAAATAGCCCTCTTTTGGTCATGGATCACGCCACTGCTTGAGACATAACGAGAAAAAAATGTTTTTCTGATTGCCTATATTATTTTATTTAACCAGCTACAGTTCTCGATCACAACATAAATTCTGACGATATAGAAGCTCTTCAAATTTATCTGTCCGAATTTTTTAGATCAGCTTAATCTATTTTTATAATTCTAAAGTCGATTCCATCACGAAATTTGGTCCTTTTAAATGATTATGCAAGGGAAGCACAGTAAGATACGACGCCATATAGTTTGAACATAGACTTAACAAAAAAAATTATAATATTTAGAATAAAAAATTGTTTTTCAAAGTAATATTATACTTGTATTGTTAACATGTTATAATTTAGGTTTTTCAATAGTAATATTATACTTGTATTATTAACATGTTATAATTTAGGTTTTTCAATAGTAATATTATACTTGTATTATTAACATGTTATAATCTAGGTTTTTCAATAGTAATATTATACTTGTATTATTAACATGTTATAATTTAGGTTTTTCAATAGTAATATTATACTTGTATTATTAACATGTTATAATTTAGGTTTTTCAATAGTAATATTATACTTGTATTATTAACATGTTATAATTTAGGATTTTCAATAGTTTCACCGCCGAAGCGAAAACACTTCCGCAATTTCACTTTCAATTAGGCAAAACAACTCGGCGAGTATAAAAACGATTCAGTCGTCCAATATTTCTTCCCTCTTAACGACAAAGCTTTAAGCACCGCTGAAGATTTTTTTATTACTTAATCTCGCTCGGTCGGTTTCCTCAAATTAAAAATAAAAGGCGAAATGTTTGAATTTAGTTAAGGAGGGCCGCACAATCGGCTCCCCAAAGACCCTCCCATCCCCTTTGAATGGTAAAGAAATTAGTCTTGCCTTTTTAGCAAATATTCTCAGGCCATTATGACAAGATTTATTGTCATGTGGTGGATTTTTTCCACGGTGGAATTGGCTCGGTAAGGAGCGGAAAAACTTTTATTATCTTATCGTTGTGTACATAGGGCGGTGTATTTATAATGAAAAAATGCTATTCGCCATATTAACGTTCTTCTCGGAATATCCTAATTTGATTTAACTGCTTCGCTTTTTTTTTAATACCCTTTTTCATAACTTTTTTTTCAATTCTTTTTCACTGTTTTAATGTTCAAAGTTAGTATTTGGAACCTACCTACCAAATTTTTTATGCTAAATCTATCTGAAATAAGTGTGCCTTTAATTGTATAAATGACTTACGTACATTGAACGTCAAAGAAAATAGTAACAATGAAAAGTGCTGCTTCGTATTTTCCATGAAACGATCCAACTATATTATAGATCTAGGATATCAGTGGCGTGCAATCGATAAAAGCTCAAACCATGTGATGACCCAAAAAAAAACCATAAAAATAAATTTAAACGTGATGAAAAAATACGACGAATTTCTGATCTAAATGTTTTTTTAATGAATTTGGTAAGGAACTTGTATGCTCATTTATTCAGTTGGCCACTACAATTTGCGGAAGATGATGATAAAATGGATATTTTAATATATTCGTTGTACAATTATTATTCATACCCGAATTTAAAGAACTGTATAAAGTCTACCTTTCGGTCCTTTCGTCATAGGGCAATGTACGCCAATATAGGAGAAGTACCTACATATTGGTAAAATTTACAGATGTGGAAAAATCAATCAATTACACACAAAGGTTAAAATGGAAGACAGTAATTGTCGTTGCTGAAAAATTTGAGGTGCCCCTCCACTTTTTAACTATACAGAGAACTTTCCAAAATCTTATTTATCGATCTCTGTAGGGAGGTGATACCAAAATCGGTAAGTACATATTTTCTAGAAACTCGTTACCTATGTAACTAATTGCTTTAGAACCCGACTACAATGAAACAATCGGAACAAACGGATTTTTCAAAAATCGATAGGCCATCGGGAAATAGCCAAATGTAGTTATATTGACCTAGAAATTTCAGGCAGAAAAAGCTGCATGATATCATAACTCCTGAATTCTATATTAAATGTGGTTTTTTCAATTTTATGTAAAAAGATATTCAATTTTATAATCAAATTGAGTCTATACAGATATTTACAAAAAGCGTGGTATTTTCGTGTTTGTGCATTCAATTCAATTCCGAATGCCACGCCACTTACGTTCCAGTATATATATATATATATATATATATATATTTTTAGCTTCCCACAATAAAGCATTATTATTATTATGATGATTATTGGATCTCGTGTTGATGAAACACTCGTGCCATTTCACGAAGCCGTGGAAATGTTCGGGAACAAATCAATTCCAAAGGTCAATCAGTAAATGGGCCCTCGAGGGTAATAGAAAATGATGATAGCATGTTGTTACACGTGTATAATTGATGATGCTTGTATGTTATTAATATTGTACCATTATGATATTCTTAGATTGTAAAGATTTAGTTGAGCTTGTAAAGTCTTTGAATAGCATCAATATCTTCTATATTTGTGGCTCAGATCGACGGAGAGGGTAACAGAATTTTGTTCGATTTTTTCTCTCCACAGTTCTCCCACATCTTGTTTTGCAGCAGGGTTGATTACTGCGCGAACCGCATTTGTGAAGCCCGGAGTTCATTTATTTTTCAAAGCATTCGAATTTGATCAACTGTTTCATTCTCGTGTGTTTCGCACTTCAGTAGAAATTTGACTGGACTCCATAAAGTTCTTTGATTTCGCTTAGTTGAGGGCGCGACATTAAAAATATTACTATAAAACAACACTTTTAACATAATTCTGCATCATTTGGCATTTTGTTCGTATCTGACAAAGTACATCTTTATTTCCACGCCTAGTGGAATAAATGTGAACTTCATAAATAACCTTTGAAAAATTTCTTAAATAACATTTATTCTATTAATTGTAGTTATATTTTTAATCAAGTCGCTGCTATTTTGTCCTCCGAATTTGAATTTAAGGTGTTGTAAATATAACGTTATATTTTAGGCGGGTTCCCACCTCACATATTATACGCGATAGAAAGCTGGATGTGAAATAAAAGCCCATATAGAATAGACTGGTAATATATTCCCGTGAATGGTAGTTGCTACAGTCAATGATATGAAATGAGATTACGAAATTGATTTATTTCGAATAATATCTATAATTATTTAATTTAAAAAATATATATTTATAAAATTTTATTTATTGTTTTCAATTTTAATTTGTAGACTTTTATTTTAATCCAAACTTAATTATTAAAATATCTTAATAATTATAAATTTATTAATAAAAATAAAACATTAAATTAAAATTGAGTTCTACAAATTAAACTTAAAATAATTAAAACAATAATGAACATTAAGAATATTCGTATCACATTTTTCTGCGTCTCTTTAAGCTCCGCGAATACAATTGAAATGAAATATAATACAAAATAGAGTAGGTAAGTGTGAACGTGCGAGAATTCCTTTCTATATAAGAAAGATTCGTACTACGAAATTGACCATTGAATAGATGAGGTGGGAACCCGGCATTAATTGCGTAGGCCATTTTTAAAAATAGCATTCAGGTACGTACCTACTTGAACTTTTCATATTTGGAACTGATGTACGAGTAGTTACATACCTATGTGTTAAGAAATATATGAAAAGATTTCAAATCCAGACAAGCGATAAAGTACCTACATAATATTATATAATGATAGATAGAACAGAATGCAATATATTGTTATTAGTTCCAATAAATCAAATGATTTTTATAGCGCCGTTTTCAGGAAAAAGGTAACTGCAAGCGATTACTTCATATTATGTTTCGATTTATGATAACCTTAAGGTTTAAGGTAGGTAAGGTTTGTTTTGGTTTAGTTTAGTTTAGGATAGGTACGTTAAGATTATGTATGGGTTGGTTTGGTTTGGTTAAGAAAATGTGTAAGGTTTCAAATGACAAAATTTTTCAAACCGTAATCTTTCAAATTCTATGGAATACATACCAAAATATCTGAACATAGGTGCAGTTTGAAAACCAGTGAAGGCAATTTTGAACGTTTTAAATAAAATTCAAGTCCGTTTTTCATATAGAATTTAAAAGAATACCGTTTGAGGATTTTTGTCTTTTGAAACGTTTTTCATTTTCCCAACTGACCGTATTTACTGATAAATCATTCGTATTTTTTCTTGCGTTAGCAGACTACAAAGTGTGTATTTTTGAGTACTAACCGATAATCAACAGAAGATAATGGAAGTGTTCTGTTTATTTCTTAGACCACATGTAATGTCCAATTTAGTTAATTGGCCATGTTTAATACCCACTCTCAGAGCTCTTAAGTAATTGCACAGATTTTAATAAGTATTCTTTGACCAATCTATAAGACGTCACCCCTCGTGGCTTCGAAACCTATGCGACAAATACGAATTCAGTTACGCCAAGTTGGTTCAGGCTGCAGTGGTGATTGTTGATATTCGAGCTCCGGCAATATATGGCAAGGATACAATAAGAAGAAACATTATTAACTCAAATACAGTCTGAGATTTAAAATTAGTGGTACTTTCTGAAAGAAGGTGATTCTACATCATAATGATTACATATATCGAAATTAAAAAAATAACTATGTGTAGGTATAAATTAAAATAAAATCCAATTTACAGATCAAAATTATAAAAAAAACGAATTACGATGATTTGCCTTGTTTCTGTAAAAACGAACTATCAAACGCGAATATATGAAAGCATTTGAATGTGAAGAACACACATTGATGACAAAATCAGTAGCTTGGTGTTGCCATAGTATATGCATTTTGTAGTTCAATAATTATAAATATAAACGCCACGCTATACTTTACTTTTAGAATAATTATTTCACAATGAATATTTTTTGTTTTAGGTAATAATTGATAGAGTCAAAAATATTTTGATACCAACCTATGGATTATCTGGAAATATTCTCATCCGAAGATTTTGGCGATCGGCAAAAGGTAAAAAACACAATTCCACCCGAGCCTCGGACTTGACGCACCCCACCCACCTCATCTCCGCCACCGGGCGGGTTTCCCCCCTCACCAAAGTGAAAACGTGGCGAGAGAGGGAGGCGCAGAGCGAACAGAGAGAGAAACCCGACCACCCAAGCTTTCGTATGAAAAATTTATCACATCTCCTCATTACTGGTTTTTTCCTTTGAAATTTTTATGAGCTAACCTCTGATTTTTTCCGGCAGTTTTGCGGAAAGGTGAGCAGTGATAGCCCTACTAGTTGAAGGTGATGAGTTAAGGTACCCTCCGGATATTTTTTAAACAGCATATTTTGCGTCGAATCAGCGTGGTGGAGCCGTGCGGGAGTATTGCAATTAATGGTAGGTATATTGTAGCTTGGAATAGCTATATATATGTCCATGTTATATATGGTGTAGTGATACTTACATTGTTGTTGTCTTATCGAAAATTTTCTGAAAAACACAAAAGATTCGAAATTAATTTTACAATAAATTGTTTGGCTTTGCTAAGGGAAAACTTTTTTTTATGGATAAAAGATTAACCAACAAAAGTATTGTAATGACCTGTTCCAAAAATGTTCGTTTCTTCGTCAAATCCATTTGTCCGCGTACACAGATAACCATGTTATCTGCGATCTGATTAAAAAAACATTCCAAACACTTCCTTTTCCGATAAATCAGAAAATAAAAAATAAAAAACGACTGCGGTGTAAAAATACCAATCAAAAACTTATCGCTCTGGATAATCGGTGAATCGGTCACATCGGTATGCATTTATTTTTTTATTTTTTATTTTTTATTGTATAATATTAATTATATACAGTGGGAACTTATACCCGCTAAGCCACTGCAAGTAGCTTGTCAGCAGGAGTTTATTTCAACAATATAATATAATACAACAATAAATTACAATCATCATACAAATGTAGGGCAAAATTATTATATTTAGGCGCATGCATCTTGTGCTGTACATAAGTTGAAAAAAAAATTAAAGAGAAAAAATAATGGTAAAAGCATTACAGTTTTGTTATTGAGATACTAGAGTCCAATTTTATAACACCGATTTAAATAATATTATAAAAATGTCAATATCATAAAAAATATCAAAATTATAAAATCATCAATACTTTTAGAAATATCAACATTATAAAAACATTAATATTACAAAAATATAACTATTACGTAAATATCAGAAATATCAAAGCATCTGTAAGTATTAAATAAATTAAGAAATATATATATTTTTTAAATATACTTATATACATAAAACAGCAGTACAGGTTGGTTACAATGAGGATAGACTTAAATATAATAGTAACACCGTAACAGTAAATACACCAGATATCTAGGAGCTATACAACCACGGTGACCGTCATATTTGTTACCATCACAAGGTTACTTTCCAAAAGCCAACACTTTAACATCAGTGAGAATTTCATCATAGGACAATTGTTTTTAAATTCGTACGGCAATTTGTTAAATATAAATGGTACAATGTATTCAAGGGTTCGTTGACCATATTTATTTTGAAATATTGGCACTATCATCCCTATATTTTGTGTGAAACGTGTATTGTATACATGATCCACCACTGCCTTATACGGACTTTCAGATATATGTTGCAATAGAATGTTATGCCACAAAAGACCACCAACAGGTAATACATTAATTGATTTGTACATGATATCAATGTCTCGCCTTTGCTTAAAAACTGTTTTACTTACTAGCAATTTTACCATGGCATTTTGAATCAGCTGTAAATGTTATATGTTGGTCTTACAGGAGTGTCCCCAAGAAGTTATACCATACCTTATAGTCGATTCTGCTAGAGATAAATATCCTGAGAACGAGCACTAAAACAAAGAACCTTTAAACATTAGCAACCTGCAAAGTCACTTTGCAGGTTGCTAATGTAAGCAATACAACAAAAAATATAAAATATAAAATATAAAATATAAAATATAAAATATAAAATATAAAATATAAAATATAAAATATAAAATATAAAATATAAAATATAAAATATAAAATATAAAATATAAAATATAAAATATAAAATATAAAATATAAAATATAAAATATAAAATATAAAATATAAAATATAAAATATAAAATATAAAATATAAAATATAAAATATAAAATATAAAATATAAAAATATAAAATAAAATATAAAATATAAAATATAAAATATAAAATATAAAATATAAAATATAAAATATAAAATATAAAATATAAAATATAAAATATAAAATATAAAATATAAAATATAAAATATAAAATATAAAATATAAAATATAAAATATAAAATATAAAATATAAAATATAAAATATAAAATATAAAATATAAAATATAAATATAAAATATAAAATATAAAATATAAAATATAAAATATAAAATATAAAATATAAAATATAAAATATAAAATATAAAATATAAAATATAAAATATAAAATATAAAATATAAAATATAAAATATAAAATATAAAATATAAAATATAAAATATAAAATATAAAATATAAAATATAAAATATAAAATATAAAATATAAAATATAAAATATAAAATATAAAATATAAAATATCAAATATAAAATATAAAATATAAAATAAGATAAATAAATTTCCTTCCAAAAACATTAATCAATTATTCTGCGATATAGCTCTAGCGGACTGGATAGCTCAGTGGATTGGAGCAGTCGGAAAGAGGACGATTCTGCAGTTGAAAATTCATTTCGCGGCAAAGAAAAATAATATAAATTAGCGACCGAATATTCTCGAAACCAGCGGGTCAGTACACGCACTATTCCTGACCTTGTCCACCACTTTCATGTTCTAATTTACGTAAGGTCATGTGTTTTATGTTTTAAATAATCTATTTCAAAATAAAAGCCTTTTTTCTCAAGGTAATACAAGATGAAGAGGCGCCGCTAAATGAGATCACTATAATGATAATATCTGGAATCGATCTATTATGAGTTTTTATCTGATTAGTCTGACAATACAGTTGTGTAAATTCATAATAATAATGAAGATATTTTATCGAATATTTGGGTATTATTCACGCGTGTGAATGGAAGAAGAAGCCGGGGACGCCCGAGGAAGACATGGCACGATCAAGTGAATCAAATACTCGAGTCGGGCCATGTCAGAAGTCGGAATAACAGAAGAGAATGTATGAGGCGTTATATGAATGTGAATGAAGCAAGAAGTGTATGCCAAGATCGGAAACGGTGTGATGGTTAGTTAGTTAGTTAGTTAGGTTAACGGGGAGTAATACAGCGAAAGTGATTTCATATAAATAAAGGTTTAATAACAACACAACCATATTAGATTAGGGATGCTTATGTATTCATCATAATGTGTAACTATTCTTAACAATAAAGTAAACCTTACCCCTCGACCATGGAGGCTCGACGGCCTCCATGGTCGAGGGGTAAGGCTCTCGACTACGAATCCTAAGGTCGCGGGTTCAAATCCCGGCGTGCGCAAGTAATTTTTATTTAATTAATTTGTGTTGTTTCACAATTAATTCATTTAAAAATAATATATAGTATGTTTGCGCGCGTTCCAGAGTGGAAAGATACTCTCAGTATCGCCCTGGTGAAAGACCACCATTCAGAATTGAAACGTTGCTTGAAATGGCTTTTAGCTGTGTTTGGTGACCAGATCTGAATAGCCAGGTATTCCCAACCTTCCTCTCACCCTTCTCCTTCCCCTCCCCAATACCTTCAGCCTCGCAACATTCCCCAATTGGGAATGCCATAGTCTCACTGGCTCCAGACGGTTGGGAGCAGTTGGGACTCTTGTGAGGTATTCATATAAAAAAAAAAAAAAAATTTATTGTTAAAACAGTAATCAAAAGGTGAGCTATGTGATATTATGAAATTTGCAAAGATTTTTATGTCGGTAATTTTAGGTCAACTTTTGTCAGCTCATAAAGTGATTTGAATTGTTTAATAACTTGAATTGTGAATTTTGAAGCATCTATGTAATTAGTTAATAATAAGAGAAGAAGCCACTTTGTTCGTTTTATTTTGTTCAATTGTTAAGTAAAAAACATCAAAGAATAGCCTTGAAACTTGGGTCAAGTAGAGTAGTTACTTTTAATCAGTAGGTATTATTAGGTAATTATAATGTTTTTTGAGTTGATAAAGGTGGAAATAGGGGTGTGGGTAACGGTAGTACCGACATATTCACGGAGTTTCACGGTGGTCCAATTTCCATTCCACCCTCTTCGCTGCTTGTCGCTGGCTGACTGGTTCAAAAATTTTCATTTCAGTGAATCTATTTTAACCCACTTTTAAGTGGTTAAAAACTATTGATGGTCTCTCGAATCAGCACAGAATACGTGTTTATTCAATCTCACCTTTTCCATCGACCTATAGAATTATATCTCATTCGCAGTGTTGCACCCTGTGGATATTCATAATATATAAAAAATGTTAGAGATAGAATCAGATTTAGATATTAAATCTATGAATCACATCACTGGTATGAATCATGGAAATTTTTGAAACTTTAATTGTAATTTAAATAAAAAGAGAAGTTGCGATATAAACTAAATAAATACTACGAATCCGAAGGTCGCGGGTTCAAATCGCGGCGTGCGCAAGTAAATTTTATTTAATTAATTTGTGCTGTTTCACAATTAATTAATTTAAAAATAATATATAGTATATTTGCGCACGTTCCAAAGTGGAAGATACTCTTAGTATCGCCCTGGTGAAAGACCACCATTCAGAATTGAAACGTTGCTTGAAATGGCTTTTAGCCGTGTTTGGTGACCAGATCTGAATAGCCAGGTATTTTCCCACCTTCCCCTCCCCTCCCCTTCCCATCCCCAATATCTTCAGCCGCGCAACATTCCACAATTGGGGATGCCATAGTCTCCCTGGCTCCAGGCGGTTGGGAGCAGTTGGGACTTGTGCGGAATTCATATAAAAAAAAATCCCAGTAATTTTTTTTTACCAAATTACTTAATAACAATAATATTTTTATGATTTTTATATAGCCGTTTTTGTGAAAAATCACCTTAAGGACGCTGTATAACATTTTTTCAATGCTGTATCCTACTGCTAACTATAAATTTTGACAACTTATAACACCAACTAATCAGCCAATAACATTATATGTATAATGCGTTTGACCAATGAGCGTGTTGCCGTGCAAATAATTACATATTATTTATATTATGCACAGGTAGATAATATATATGGCCATACTTACTTGGCAGGTCACTTTAAGATGCAGGTCACCTTGGAGATGCAGCGCCTCGCAGATGTTCGCAGAGGCCACAGAACAGCCGGGACGAGTCAGCGCTACCGGAGATCGGAAAACACTCTTGTCCAGGCTGTCGCCCAGTGGCAGGGCTCGCCCCTACATCGTAGATGGAGAATTCCCCTCAGGCCACTGTAGCATAAGTGCTAAATATGTTATTTTAATTCTATTTTATTTTTATTTTTATTTATTTTTTATATGGCAGTCAGAGTATTGCACTCACCGCTTTGTTCTGCTGAAATAAAGACATTATTATTATTATTTATATTACTGTTTATTGGATAATCTTACGTACAGTTTTTTATCCAGAGGAGTTGGTATTCCAAACACTGCGCATTGCATGTTACTGAAGATGCAATTCTTTAATCCTGGAAATATACGAGTATTTGAATTATTTATGATTGATTGTTTTAAGAAAAATATTTTAATTAGATAACTGATCTTACAATTTAATATTATAAGATTCTTAATAATAACAATGAATTTAAATGAATGTTTGAAAAAATGAAAAGCGAAGTGGATTTCTTAAACCATTTGTTCTTGTCACTTTTCAACGATGTAACTAATAGAACGCAAATTTACGATCCCCACTCTCTATAAAATTAATTTTTATCTAAGTAGACATACAAAATACCAAAATTCATTTGCACAAAATAACGTTATTTACAAATGAGTTCACAATTCACCTGACCCTTTCAGAAAGAGAATGGTATTTTAATATTTTTTCCTTTCATAGGTACTGTAATTCAGAAAAAAAAAAAATTAGTATCTTTGTTCATCATTTGCATGCTTTCAAATCTTATCAATGTAGTGCTAAACCTTTAATAAAACTGCGTAAAGCCCCGTTCCAGCTCCGTTTGCCACCGGGATGAGTAATGACTGAGAATTATGGCGTCTCTGGGGTGACTGCAGACTTGAGATTAATCGCTTCATACTTTTGGGTTGAAAGTGTTCATTATCTGTGCAATCATCCCGTGTTAATTATGAGTATTAATTCGGTGAATAATGACCCCACTTTTGTCTAAATAACGGTACACCATTAATCAGGAGGCAAAATGAATAACTAGACGGGGGTACTGAGTAGAAGATGGAGACGCACTGGCGCCATCTCTGGAGAAGAGTAAGACAAGTTGCTCCGATGCCAATTTGAGTTGAATTTTTTGACTGGTTTTATTGACTGGGATCATCCTTGAGTTTAATCCGTGAATGTGTTCATTTCATATTCCCTTATATTTTAATGAAAGATGTAGGAAAATGTTGAAAACTGGCGAAACTAACCCGGTATCTTTTCCCTTTTATAGATAATACGTGTCATGTTTTATTTTTATAAAACCTAATAAACATTTTTCAGATCTCTAGCTCATTACTACTGGTAAAGAACTAATGCGTTGGACTGATCAAGTAGTACGAGCGTCCGAAACGTTGGTGTTCGCAGCTCTCCATGCAGCGAAGTACCCCGATGAGTGGAGGAACCTGGTTCATCAGGATAATTGGAGTGGAGTTACGATCTCCAGCAATGGGGCAACTTAAAGCTATCTCGGTCACACAGAGCCATCCCGACGCTGCTAGACTGACGCGGCGAGTGATTGCCACTTCTTCTAATCGCTGGTAGAGAGTCACACGGAGCTGCTGGAATCTCTCAAACTGCGAGAAGGAAGTACCGAATGAACTGTCAAAAACAGATTGAACGAATCACGTTCTTTATTTTTGAAACGACTGATTCGTTTGAATTGTGCCGAGCTGAGTAAACAATAATTGTGTAACAAGGGAAGGCCTCGCAAAAAGTAGGCTTGGGACGGGATTAGTCGAACAGAAAAAAAACGAACACAACATCACAAAAAACGTAAGTACATCAAATGTAAGCAATAATCAAACTAAATAAGGAAACCAAAATGTCAGTTGTTGTGAGATGTCGGACGAACAGCGCTGCGTAGTGGCGAAGACATGCGACAACAGCCGGAAACCGGTAACTTGGTCACATGACCGCCAAAACGACGCGTTTATCATCGGAATTGAACATGCTCTAATCGAATTTCGCGAATGTTTAAAAGCTGTAATTTGAGTTACTCGCAGCGAATACCTCGACACACGAAGCGATTTTGATACTACTATCAAAATAGATGCTCTGAAATCGCTCTGAATGATGTTGCGTCCTGACATTTTAGAATTCGGGGCAAAAAGTTGTGTTTTATTTATTAATTAAAAATAATGATAATATTATTACATAATACGATAAACACAGTGTTTTTGAGAGAATTTTTTTATTACATACTAGTTGATGTGTACCCGTCCTTGCTCGGGTTTATATAAAGTTATGATGTTATGAATTTTTGCTTTTCATTAGGGTGCCATAATTGATTTGACAGCGAAAGTAACTATCTCCAAATAAAGAAACATTCATTTGAATATTTTATTTCATTCTAAACGTTTGTTTTTTTTAAATATATTTAAATCATTAAGTTCTTAATTAGCCACCTACTCGTGTTTTCCATTTTGAAAATATTCTATCCAAAAAAAACCTTCTTCTTTTGAATATGTAATCTGTGGCTAACCAGAGTGTTATATCTATGGGCTAACCTAAATAAAAGATGGCGGGTTCAATGTTTTTCATTCTAATTTTAAAACTTTATAGCAACTGTTTTACATATTGGATTTCGTTCAAATTACTTACTATACCTTCCCGGCACTAATAAAAGCAAACTGTGCAATTTTCAGCGAAACTGGTCCAGTGATTTTCGAGAACATCGAGGACAAACAAACTTACATTAATTTTTATACATATATATAAATTTTTATAATTTACATAGGCTTTCCATTTATCAAAATCAAATCAGAAATATGCCCTTTTCTGATCGTCCTTCGTATGTTTTACAAAATACTAAAATTTTTAAATAATTCAGAAAGTGGAGAAAAATAATTGCTTTAAAAAAATGCGAAGTAAATATTTTTCTCTTTAGATATTAATATATTTACCGTATTGCGTAATAATAATATCATTATTTAGAATTAATAAATAATCTGTCTCCGATGTTCCTCTTCCCTTTGAAGCTGGTCGCCGACAGGCGTATTAAGAAGATGAGGAAAATTCTTATATATATTATAAACTTGTTCAAGGTATGGTAAACAATTAATTATGGATATTTTTCGAATATGCATAATTAATTGTTTTATGATATTTTATTTTTTGAATCCTTAATTTTTGGAGAATGTTGGGGGCTGAAGAAATTGGAGATGGAAGTTAAAGGGAAGAGTAAGGTTAAGATGTTCGAAGGTATTGTCAATATGTGGTAACTAAAAAAACATTTATTGAATCCAACGATCTTATTCCCATTTCCGAAAAATTCCTAAAATTAATTATTGATGCCTATATTCTAGAAAGATTCCGGTTTTAAGTGTTTGCTGATATCCTGTTGAATCCTTAATGAATTATATTATTTTCGTTGTTGTATTTTCCGAAGTTGACTAAAATTCGTAATCATGAAGAGGCACTAATGGATAGTTTCCGGATTTACATATTTTACGTATAAGTTTATATCGTCTAGTAAAGTTTGGGAGAAGGGAGGTTTTGTACCTGTATTATAAAATTGGCAAATTTTTACAGATCTTGGAATAACTGTATTTAATAGTAGCAAATTAATAATATATGAATATACAAGAGATGATATATGTAAAATAATAGCAACGCAAACCACAAAATTGGATATGAAAACAAATAAAAAAACTGTTTTATTCATGTGAAGCCCAACTGATTATGTGGGCTATGAAAGACAGACTAACTTTTACATAAATATTATGACCTTTTAATTGTAATTTCGACTTTTTTATTGCATTAATCATCTATTTTAGTTGCAATTGAATTTGAAAATTTCAAACGGTTCATCGGACACAAGATGAAATAGCCTAAGTGGCCTTTGTAGCCCAGAACTTTTTAAACATCACAAAGTTTGACACTGGAAAGTTGTGACAGGCGTCAAGACAGCGCTGGAGTTTCTTTTCTTCTAAAAATTCTTATTTTCCTGTGTCCTGTTTCTCTCTCAGTTTTATTATGGAAGGTTAGTTCTAAAATAATAATGTCCCCAACTCTTGAAGTAAGATTTTATTTACAAAGAATGTAAATTGACAACACCCTTTTGAGCAATTCGAAATTGTTATTGATCTAAAGTTTAGGTTACAATGTTAACAAAATACAAATTCATCCGAATGTGAAAAACATGCCACATTTAATATTGCACATGCGAAAGAAAAAAAGTCGAAAAGTCATATTTGAATTATTTAGATCTTTATGAAGCTGTGAAAACGGATAAGTATATAGTACCTACCTAAGTTTTTTACGGTTTTTTTATTATTATAATAGCATATCTACCTATTGTATTTATTGTGTTAAATTTGTAGAAATATTTTTGATCTATAATATACATATACATCAGGGTCGGTCCGTCCATGCATGCCTTGGATGCTCCGCATCCCTTGTGTTTTAGATTTAACAAACACACAACGACACGACACACGGAGCAAGTCGAAATACTTATTCATTCTCAATGCTCGAATGTCTATGCGCGGAATCACAGTGTGTATGCAGTGGATGCTCTGTTCTATTCCGCATCCCTAAAATACAAAAGTCAAACACTATGGCGCATGCGCATTTTGTACTACTTTCCAATGTATTAGAACACTGGATGCGCTTTTGAGGAGAGCATCCACCGTGCAAAAACGACGTTAATGGTTATGGGCGTAATGCACAGAATAGCGCACATATTTCTAGTCGGGTGGATTGTTTTTATAACGATTAGATATTTATTAATTGATAAACTAAAGTTCTTAAAAACTTAAGACAAGATTTTTGTGCATAGCGCAAAGGGTAACAATTATTATTTTTATAAACAATAATTATTAATCTAAAACAATCATCCAAATTGAAAAAACCTTCCGAGCAAAGATAAAATGTCGCCGGCGACATTTTATCTTTGCTCGGAAGGTTTTTTCAATTTGGATGATTGTTTTAGATTAATAATTATTGTTTATAAAAATAATGATTAGACATTTGTTTGCGTGACGTATTTTTGACAGTTGTGCTTGAATAACCGTAGTCGAAATATTGAAACATTGGATATTCTTCGATTACCTATTTAATTCATCATTTAAATATATAAATAATACAGAAAACTACATCGATACTTCACCGACGTATTCTAAAACTGTGAATGATAATAATGAATTGTGTGGTTGTATAATTGAATCATTAATGCGAAGAAGTTTTGGGTTTCGGCCACTCACGGAAAAAAGGTATTCTGCAAACTGGAAAACTGACTCCCATTTCATACATGACGTCGATAAATAAATACAAATGAGGGTTAAATTGAGCTCAAGTTTAATTAAATGAAAACTCAGGTATCTACGTCGTGGAATTTTTGTTATACGACGTTGAAGATATTTGGATCTATAATGTGGCGGAGCTTAAATGATTTAGATAGCTAAATGGAGAGTCTCTTTTTATCGGTAATTTATTCTTGTTCACGGGATAGTATACATACTGATTTGATTGTCAAGCATCCCTTCTACAAAAAGTCATCGACCGCCACTGTTATATACGTACATAACCCGGACCATTCAATTGGTAAAAAATCGAAAGGACGGTGATCGTTAATCTGTGTCATCAAATGTTACTAGAGTTTGAAACATTCCAACCTCTGGCATCAATCAACCTTATCATAATTTTACAAGTCGTTTAACCTTTGTAAGGTATATCCGGTAAATAATTACATTAATAAAATCATTACTGACTGGCTCGATATTGCGAATAGTGTGACCGATCTCCTCTCTGTAGTAGGTAGCAGGCCCCGCGCGCCGGTTTCCGGCTACCGGCTTCAGTCCCCCGCTCCGGCCACCCGCCCCGGCCCACTCCCCGTCGCGCCGCTCAGTTAACGAATTGAACAGATTGAAATTGGCTGCGGAGGAGGTGTCAAGGCGTCAGTCAACTGTCGGGCCCTCGCTAAGTGGCGCGCATACATAATCCAGGCCTTATTTATCCCGGCCAAGTTAATGCAAGGTGTCGGTATGAATATATTTATGCAGACTCCATTACCTGTTCATGTCGGTCAAATCGGAGCTTCCGCCATGACGGATAGCCGAATAGCCAAATAACCGAATAGTCAAATAGCCAAATAAATACCCGACGTCAACTACCCTACTTCAGATCAGCGAAAAAAAAACTGATGCGTGAAATCACGTACAATGAATCAATTATTCAGTCGCATTAGGGAGCCGTTAGCAAAATATTGAAGCGGGGGAATAAACTCTTTTTATGGATTAAATATACAGGTAGATTTCACATAATATAAAGCCGAATGAATGATATCTGAAAATATGACAAAAATTGTTGACAGCAAACATTTACCTTTACGTAAAGCAGAATATTTCCTCGTTTTTCGCAATAAAAAATTGCGAAAAACGAGGAAATGCGTCTTGAAATTTGAAAAAATATGTATTTTGGCTGGTAAGTTGTTATTTTAGTCGCTAACTATTTTTCTAGTTTGTTTTTCACGTGTAATAAAAAAGAGGTTGAATTAGTACCTATTGATAGTAAGTACCCTAGAATATTCAGAAGATATAAAAACCACCGCACCCTAAAACATATTATTTCCTATGTGTTTTTCCGAACAATATTGTTTGAGTATTATTATTGTCGCAAGTGAAAATCAATAAATCAAATTAATTATAATATTATAAATAGTTACGATATCGCCATCTTAATTAGTAAATGATCATTTATATGTAAATTATGAAGTTAATTATCGCAACATTACAGAAGAAAGAAAAAACTGTTTTTTAAACTAGTCAAAATTTCAAATTTTTGAGATATGCTTTGGACCTATTTCAACTAACTAACTAACCATCACACAGCTTCTCTGCAGGGGTAGGCAAAGAGGATGGACCGCCAAACAATTCAATCACGCCATACACTTCTTGATTCATTCACATTCATACATCGTCTCATACATTCTCTTCTGTTATTCCGACATCTGACATGGCCCTACTCAAGTATTTGATTCATTTGATCGTGCCATGTGTTCCTCGGGCATTCCCGGTTTCTTTTTCTATTCACATTCCGGTCATATATTCTCCTTATACCTATTCTTCGTTCATTCACTCTACATGCCTAAACCATCTAAGCGTCCCTTCCTTAAAATTACTCGTTATGCTTACATCAGCCTTGCATTCTTTACAAATCTCAACATTTTCACATGATCATACGTGGTTTCACCAGAAATTCACCTCAGAGATCTCATTTCTACAGCATCCAGTCTAGTTTCATCCTTCCTCTGCCATGTTCCATGCCACACTGCAATACATCAAGGTTGGTACCAGCACTCCGTTGTGGACTGCTAACTTCACTTCTTTGGAAAACTTTTAGTTATCACGACCTTAATTAGTAAATTACCGTTTATACTTCTATCACCCAATTTTTCGCAACTTTACAGGAGAAACAAAAATCGTTTATTTTTTAAACTAGTCAAATTTTTAATTTTTGAGGATTATTTTACAGGTACATAATAAATGTGTGCATTTTTTCCGTTTTGTTAAAGGTAAGAAAACAAAGTTGTAGCGTAATTTGAAACACTTTTTATTTAAAGTTTGAAGAATTCGAAGATTCAATCGAAGACCAAAGAAATGAATCGAAAATAAATCGAAAGTAAACTACTCTACCCCAACATAAATATTTTTTCATACCAACAACTTTTTAAAACATCTTCGTATATTAATTTCTTCATTTCATTTATATTAATTTATTTATTAACTTGTTACGATTTTTTAATAACTTAAAATTTTCGTAGTGTTTAAAAAAATGCTGAAGGGTGACATTTATATCCCAATTTTTGAAAAAAATTATTTAATTTTAATTTTTTTTTTAAATTTGATTTAGTACCCATCTACGTCAATCTTTTAAGAATGTTGGCAATCTTCATCTTCTTATTATTATCATTATCACTGAAAGTACAAAAGAAAAATATTTTTCGATTCGATGTTCAACAGTAGACATGTTGCAGTGACGTTCACTTCTACATTAACATATTATTAATTTTTCGGACACTTACTAAAAATTACTTATACCTTATTAATTGATAAACTAAAGTTCTTAAAAACTTAAGAGAAGATTTTTGTGCATAGCGCAAAGGGTAACAATTATTTTTATAAACAATAATTATTAGCCTGAAACACTCATCCAAATTGAAAAAAACCTTTCCGAAAGGTTTTTTTTTCAATTTGGATGAGTGTTTCAGGCCAATAATTATTGTTTATAAAAATAATTGTTAAGCATTTATTTATTTATTTACGCTAATATTGGGCCTTGCAATTTAAACTTTTTTATCAGTATAGTACGCAGATGTTTTTTAGTAATGCAACAATATTAATATAAATTCAAATAAAACTATGACCCAAAATTTAAAAAAAAAATTAATTACTACATATATGTATAAAATAAGCAATGGCATAGAAGAAGGGTAAATAATCAGAAGAAAACTTAGTGTAGACATTTTAATGATCAAAATTAAATTCACCAAACATTTTAACAAAACCTTCGTAGATATTAAGTTAGGATGAAATAATAATCTAATTACCGTTATAGCAAATTAATCAGTTCGAAGCAGAGGCAGTGGCTAGGTAGTTTATTCAATTAGACTAGTTATTCTACTTGCCGAAAGAAATTAAAAAAAGATATGTCCCAGGTGCCGTGAGTCCAATTCCTCGGCTGGATAAGTCCTCCATCATGACACAAGCGAAAATTTTCGCTTACTGTAACGGTTGAAGAAGATTTACAAATATTTTTGGGTTATTCGTAACCGGGGAATGTTTGTCTTTCTTTGAAAAAAAAAGGTTTGTATTTTGTGATTGATGTGTTATATGTCGACATATACACTGTTAAAGTATAATCAGCGAGATATGATAATAAAAAACAAATCTGATCAAGGAAGTCGGTGTCTGCGGCTCTCAATGGAGCGCAGAATCGCTAGGAGTTGATGAGCCTAGTTCATCAGGGCAATTAGAGTGGGGTCAAAATATTCAGCAGTGAGATAACAAATCAAATTAGAGACAAAAAAAACACACTAGACCAATTCATTCCACGAAAATATTTATTTTACTATGTAAGCATTAACATCTTGTAACAAAACATGTAATTTTTGGTAACCGGATAAAGCAGAACGGTGACGAAATAGAAGACGATTAAAGAATAGGTTAGGCTAGGTTAGGTATAGTTTTGTTGAATTTGTTATTTTTATTCACTTTTCTCCATTATTCTGTTTTGCCATGGAACTGTTATTATAACGGGAATAATTGAAATAATGCAGTTAAAAAACAAATAAAAAATGTACAAAGTACATCCGCATTTATGCAAGCAGATAACAAAACGCACACCCCGCCTCTGCTGCTAATGCCGCCCTTCCCAGCAGATCCTCGCGTCCGAGTTATGTTATAACAAGAGAATTAAGTACAAGATGGAGCCGGCTCGGCTACACAGGAGTTCGCTCAAACCTCGAAGGGGCGGATGAAATTTAGGGTAAGGGGATGTAAGATTTTTACTTAAAAGTTATTACGGGGGCTGTGTATTGCTGGCTGCGATCTACTGACGCCCAACGTCTTGATGCGGGTTTACATTCTACATGAAATTACCCACACGAGTATTCCAAAGATTGTGAGTAGTCAATTTATATAGCATAATAATATACTATCATGATAAAAGTATGATACTAATTTAATACTAGCAGATCAATATCGCTATGTTTCGACATATATAAATACATGTTTTTTTATAAATTAATTAAAAAATATACTTTGTATTCACCACTTTATAAACATACTCGTACATAGATGTCTACATGTACATATACATTTAATTCATTGTTTAATATGACGCCACAAAGTGAATACCAATCTTTTGAAGAAATTGTATTTTTTTTATAATTTTACAAAATATAAAAACAAAAAAGTCTCGATAAACTACTTTTTAGTAGTTTTACTAACAGGTGCTTGTCATTCAAAATCTTATAATAAATTTGATTTACGGTTAAGATGTACATAAAATAAAATAAAGCATATGTAACAAACTAAAACCATTAACAAATAAATATTTCACAGTAAACTTAGTCAAGAAAATAAAAAAAATCATTAATAACAACAATAAAAAAAGTAAAATAATTTTTCATAATTATCTATACAAATATTTCATTTCAGCTAGCTAAGTCTTCAATGAATTTATTAACTGTTTTATTTGAATGCAATTTTTAATTTCAATAGTAGGTAATATATTTAAACAGCTATTAATCATGTAATGTAAAGGTCTTTGTCCATATTTGTTCGTATGCTTAGGAACCAGTAATCCTTCATTAAAATTGTGACGAGTATTGTAAGTGTGCTCTAGTCTATTTGTATAATATATTGGGTTATTAATGTGTTGAAATCTAATTTTGTACCATATAAAGAATTTCGAAACTCTGATAAAAGTATGGAATATTATCCCTTTGTTCGTATAAACTTTTTTGAATTGATTTAATTTATGCGATTTTTATTGGTATCACTTCTTGAAGCTTATGGACCTGATTGTATTTTTTTTAAACATTATAGATAATATTAACCAATTTCAAATGAAATATGAAACAGAGAAGAAATAGAAATAAAAAAAAAGTAACGGTCGCATCTGGGACTCCATCCAGTGCTATAACTAAATAAGCTAATGCCACCTTCTTGATTTCCGTCATTTTTATCGATATCATACATCGATTTATGAACTGTTAATATCATCTTTAATTATATTCCATATATTTTTACTGCTATTTTCTATATTGACTGCAATATTCTATCCGAATTTATTTACAATCTGGATAGTGTCTCGGATATACCTACATATTTCATTATTTTCATAGGTCCGCAGATGTTTCCTACTGGGCCTGTAACAAGAAGGATATTCGATGAGATGGAGGTAGCCCTGTTAATAAGATACAGAGAGATAGTATAGATAGGTACCTAATTAATAAAATGTTAAGGTGTGAATTCATACAGGTAATCTCACCATGAGTTAGGTATGATTTGAGGAAAACGTATGTTGCTGTATCAAACTCCGCACTTATTTAATTTGTTTCCATTCAAAACCTTTTTTATTCGAAAAGGATTATAGGAAACCAAGCGCCTCATTCGACCAAAAAATTAACAGCCAGACTGTAGTGTCGGCAAGGTCAGAAATCTCAAATTGTGAATTAGCAACTGATTCAACGGAAAGGCATTCTGCAGAAATGCCTTTGAATATGGCCCTTACCTATGAATTAAATAGAGGAGATTGGAGAGTGATGTTCAATCTAGATTTGTTCGGACAGTGCAAATCCCTGTTAACATAATATAGTTATATTGACTGGGGAGCCTCGGGAAGAACAATTTTATAACAGCTTGTGAAGGCCCAAAAATCCATGATTAGGGTCATTTTGCGGAAAACCCTATTGGTTATTTTCAAAGAATTTAATATTCAGGATGTGCGTCAAAACTACATTAAAAGGGTTATTATCCACGTAAACAAAATTTTAGAAAATGTTAAAACGTCGATCATAAATATATTAAGTCACACCAGAAAAGATTTTTTTGTTCCAAGGGCAATACGGCAAAATATCAAAAAACATTCATATCTCGGATCGAAAATATATAATAAAATCCCGCCAGAAATAAACATTAATACCTGTAAAACGTCTTACATCGGTCCAATAATAACCAAATCGTTAATTGGCTAAGGCAGAGGGGAGTCTGAAAAATTATAACACTTTTTTTTTAATATGAATACCGCACAAGAGTCCCAACTGCTCCCAACCGTCTGGAGCCAGTGAGACTATCTCATTCCCAATTGGGGAATGTTGTGAGGCTGAAGGTATTGGGGAGGAGAAGGAAAAGGGGGAAGAGGAAGCTGGGGAAATATTGGCTATTCAGATCTGGTCACCAAACACGGCTAAAAGCCATTTCAAGCAACGTTTCAATTCTGAATGGTGGTCTTTCACCAGGGCGATACTGAGAATATCTTCCACTCAGGAACGTGCGCAAATATACTATATGTTATTTTTAAATTAATTAATTGTGAAACAGCACAAAATAATTAAATAAAATTTCCCTGCGCACGCCGGGATTTGAACCCGCGACCTTATAAAACAGACTGAATAAAAACAAAATTACGAAATATCACACCACGCCTAACTGGACCATTTGGTTCCTTAGCACAGGCAATCTGCCTAGCTGGGAACTAATATCGACTCGACAAGACATAATACCACTTGTACACATTTTAATTATTTTCAGGTGTAATATTCTCAATTACCATTAGTTATTATACATTATATGTACTTTATATTATCTTATATGCTATGCAAATTTATCTAAGTAATCAGTAAATCAATTAATTAAAAAATGTATAGTTATTGTAGCTACCGAGTTGATTCCTACCCACTACAAGTAGTTTCGCGCAATTCTCCAAAAACGAATAAATCCCTCGATCATGATGTAATTTACTACCTATCCACTATTTTAATACGCTCGTACTAGATAATCTTCTATCTATTTTTTCCGCTTTAATCGAACGAACGTTTTGCAATTAGACAAGTAAGATAGGAATAGACTTTGTGTTATATAAAACCTTTCCATAGCAAAAAAAAAATAACGCGCCTTGTTCTTGCCGCTCGGTGCCTGAAAAATTAATGTCTAGAAAATAGAATCCCTCAACCACGTGCCGGAAAGTTTTTTGTTACGTTTAGCATTTAAAATACAAGCATTTCTATTTCCGAGTCAGATCGATTAGTATTAAATATATTTCCAATCGACGGCGACTGTTCTCTTATGTATAATGACAATGAGTCGTTAGCGGAAAGACTTAAAAGTACTTTCAACTTCAGTTATAGCTTTTTCTCAAATTCCGATGAATTTTATTTTAATTTTTGCGAAACGGATATTACACGATTTTACCTAATTGACGAAATCATTTATCTAGCTGATCTAGCCATTGCGTCTGAAGTAGCTGATAGGCCAACTTACATATCATTTACGAATCATTAAATAAAAAAGAGCTTTACATGAAAGGATGAAGACCGATGGAGTAAAGAATCATTAGATTGCGACAGTGGGACCAAAAGAGGATCGAGTCATTTGAGTAAAAAAAAAAATCGGACACTAAAATATTATGTAGGTTTTGTCCAACAATGGACTGGCAAAAACTATAATAGGTGAGCACTGAGCAATCCCTATAATCGATGTACCTATAAGTATCATGAAAGATCAGTGGCTAAGTTGTTTTAAAATTATTTCCCTCAGTATGTATAAAAAGTAGGAGATTTTCAAATATGGTCTAGTTATTGGGAATAAATTTATGTTTCTTTAAAAAAAAATCAGAGAAGAACACAGTACTCACACAGATGAATTGCTTGCATATAGCATGATTTCAACTTGTTATTCGACTTCCAGCTAATACCTAAATATTTAAAAATAAATAAATAAAAATAACGTACCCTAAAACTTTTCGAATATTCAAATTAGATATAATTGTTTTTTGTGTTTAATTCGTAGAACTCCATTTAATTTAATTTTTTTTAAATTTAATGTCAATCAAATTTAATAATATCCTAATCATAAAAGACTAAATAAGTCCTCACAATGTAGATTAACCGCAGTTTGAAAATGGCCTTGAACGCCGAAACTGTTTTTTTTTAATTTTTAATTATTTTTTTTTTATTTTTTATTATTATTTTTTTTTTTTTTTATATGAATACCGCACAAGAGTCCCAACTGCTCCCAACCGTCTGGAGCCAGTGAGACTATGGCATTCCCAATTGGGGAATGTTGTGAGGCTGAAGATATTGGGAAGGAGAAGGGGAAGAGGTAGGTGGGAAAATGTTGTCACAATAATAAAAACTAAGAATGCTTCCACGACTCAATAACAACATTATTAAATTTGATTTAATAACACATGACATTAAATTTAAAAAAAAAAAAAAATTAGATGATCGCATAGGTAAACTTGATGTCTCTTTCTCGCATACAATAATAATAATAAGAACGCATAAGCGAGACAAAAGATTGTTAACCAATGACGTTTGATAAGGACATCACTATAGGAAGTGTATACATGTGCAATGTGCAACAAAACACAAAATCCGAAATTTTAGTCGTCTGACTCATCTCTAACTAATCGCGTGACCTGTAATTTTGGTCATCCTCACATTTTGATTTTAATTTTTACTCTCGGTATAAATGAGAGTTTTTCCAGAGAAAAGTGTTTCGCATAACCCTCCGAATTTTTCCAAGGAGGCATATTTATTTCGTTTTAAAGTTGTTCAAGGGGGGATTACTGCGACACAGTCTGCTCGCTCCTCGGGATTTACATTTGAATGACGTTTACCCCTAAATACTTGGAGTTATTTCTTATCTCTTTATTTTGCTAAGAACGTTTTTTTTCAGGTTGAGTGGCGAACTTTTAATGCGGGCACATTTACATCGGCGAGTTCGTTGTTAAGGTTAAATCTGGAATACGCTTACCGATGGTGCCAAAAGTGTGTGTGTGTTTTTTTTTGAAACCGTGTTGTAGATGTGAAATTACTTTATTAATTTCAGGCGAGAGTTTGGTAAGCATAGCAGATTCAAATAGTTTTGGAATTGATGACTGAATACATATAGGTCTATAGTTGGAAATATCAGATTTATTTCCTTTTTTGAAGATTGGAGACAGAAAGCTCGTTTTCCTTTTTTTCGGAAGGATGCCAATTTTCAGAGACAAGTTAAAAAGTTTAGTAAGAGGATAAGTCAAGACTGACAAACATTTAAATAAAAAGATTGGAGGTATGTTATCGGGACCAGCTGATTTGTTATGATTTAGGGATTTCAATTTAGTTCTAATATCACTTTCTACAAATATACATTGATTAAAATCGATCTTATTGTCATTATTAGTTATTGAAGCGTCGAGCAAAGGTGAGTCGTTTTTAGTATCATAGACTTTGGTGAAGAATTCTGCAAAAAGATTAACGACTTCTTGAGGATTATCGCCCATTTTCTTATCTAGATACATGTTAGAGGGAATACCAGAGTCGTCGTTATTAAGTATGTTTGAAAATTTATAAAAATTCTGGGGATTGGCAACAGCCAATTCTTCACAGTTTTCAATGCACTTTTTGTAACACAATTTTGAAATTATTTTAGTTTTTGTTCTTAATTCATTAAATTTTGCGTAATCTTTAGGATCCCGTGTCGATTTGTAAACTGTATGAGCAATTTTTTGTCTTTGATTGAATTGATGAGATCTTTCCTAAACCATTTTGGGTATTTTTGAACAGTAATTTTAGAAATAGGTACAAATAAATCAATAGCACTATTTAGAATTATGTAAAATTTATCTACCATTTCATTAATGTTTACTCCCACATCCAAAAAGTTCCAGTCAGCAGAGGATAGAAGATTATTGATTTGATTAAAATCTGCTTTGAAAAAGTTCAATTTTGCAGATGCAGGTGGAATTTTTTTCGTTATTGAACTGTGGTATTTAATCGCTAATGGAGGGTGATAATTGTCAATTGGAAGAACAGTTTCAGCAGATGCGGATACATTAACAAAATAAGAATTGGAGAACACTAGATCAGGAATACCAGAATTTATATTATATACGTAGTTTAACTGCCAGAGGTTTAAAAAATTTTACATTTCGATAATTTCATGGGAGCCATGGTTGATGTTGTCCGAGCAAGAAGTCTTCTTGTTTTCTATGTCCCATACAACATTAGGTATATTGTAGTCTCCTGTTAAAATAAAGGTAGCTTCGGGAAATCTCCTTCTCATTGCTTCTACTTCGAGGTAGTGGTCTTTATATAATTGAGCGTCAGAAGAAGGAGGATTGTAGATGCAGCCGACTATAATTTTTTCCTTTTTGGTAGATACCATGATAAACTGTTGTTCTAGATTTGTGTAGATGCATTTGAGTTTTCTTGAATTAAGTTTTTTATTTACGGATATTAACACACCGCTTCCTCTAGCTTTCTTATTGGTACTTTCACTTCTGTCACATCTGTACACTGAATGTTCGAAGAAACCTAGCTCTGTACTTTTGATGTTGCTATGCAGCCATGTCTCAGTGAAAGAGTAAATATCATGATTCATTCTTGGTAAGGTTGATTTCAAGTCCTGTAATTTAGTTCTTACTCCACGTACATTTTGATTTTTGAAAATTTGTAATTTAAATATTAGTTTTTTGGATGTATTTTAACGACAGAAGGATTGTGGTTGATATATTTGGTTGTTATGTCGGTCTCAGCAGAAGTCTTTCTAATTTCTAGTTCATTTCTGAGGTCTGTTAATTGTTTCCGCTGCAGAAATGATACATCCTGGTAGATCCGGATATTGTTTTTCAATGCATGTTTCTTGCTTAAGAGAATTTTAGGCCATTTTGCATCTGAAAACTCGAATTTTATTCCTCTTGGTTTGTCGACATTTCTTTTACCCAATCTGTAAATTTTTAGGGCAAGATATATTGTTGAAGTATCAATATCAGAGATTATTTTCTTGACAGATGTTATGTCCATATTTATTGATTCTATCTGAGATAATGACTTTAGCGGACAACGGATCTATCGGCGATCTGTCTATAAATCACTTGTTGAAGAAAATAATGTCATTACCTATTGAAGTCTGAAGAGGTTCCGTGAAATTGAAAACAAAAATGAAGGCGTGCTATGATATAGATAGACCTCCAAGATGCAATTTTATGCATTACACAATGTTAGTTTTTGGGAGGCGAGAATGGGTACTGCCGCCCCGGGAACCACTCATTGGATCACCAGCAGCTCAGAGGTCAACCCCAGTAGTTCGCCACGTTTGTTGATTTAGCAGGGGTGCCGGGGATCATAGGTTGAGGTTTGTCCAGGTCTTGGCGCTGGATGTGTCTTCCAACCAGCTGCGTGGTAGGCCGGAACGGGAGAGGCCGGTTGAGGGAGACCCTTTGACTTCTCCAGCCGGACTTTCTTGACTCATCACCTTGCATCGTAGTAGGAGGGATGGATTAATATTTCCGTCACTCCTGGACACGTTGACCTCCAGATTCCTAAACACCTTACATACTTTTTCCTTAACAGAAATTCTTCTTCCGTTCCTTAAAAAGACCATCTCCACAGCATCCCCAAAGATAGGCCATTAGGGAAAAAAAACATGGTTATAATATAAGTGGGTAATTTTAAATTACAACGGATCTATCAGCGGTCTGTTTATACGAGTACATCAGTTTACAAACATTATGCCAGGTGCGGTTCGTGACTATTTAGTGTGCTGGAGTGCTCATATTAAAAAAAACACACACACACATTATTGATATTGTTGTAACCGAAAATGTTTTATTTTTATTTAAAAAAAAATTATAAAATTTTTTGCTAGGGGATTCGATTCGGTTAATTTTAAAATATTCGTACGAAAAAAAAATCGTTTTCGGCTACAACAACGTCAATAATACAGTTTTAATTCAATTTTAGCACTCCAGAACCTACATCAAAAATTCACGAGCCGCCCCTGCATTACGCCAACCGGTTTCGGAAAAATTGTTTTGGTACTGCGAATATCATTTTTCCTGAAGCTCCTTAATGTGATTTGCAGCTTTGAATTTATGGCATTACACATATATATATACTTCACAAGTTTTATCACTATATATATATACTCGTATAGTGATAAAATTTGTGAAGTAGGTCTTTTACATTTTTTTTTGTATACGTTTTAATGAATATATTTTCAGGTGTGTTTTCAGGGTGCCCCACTCTTAATATTACTCAAATGAAAAACCACAATTCGGGGTCGATAAGCTGCTTGAGATATTATAAACATGTGGTGACGTCAGAAGAGGGTCATTTTCTTGGATGTTCACTGATATTTGAAACGCTTTAAACAAAAATAAGTTTTGATGTACCCAAGTTTATACCTAAAGGTTGATGTTCAATGAATGTTCAGTCATACCTAATTATGACGCTAGACAAATAAAAACACTTTGATAGTATCTTGCTGTAAACCATTTTAGTTTTAAAATTTGCACTTCAAAATATGCACCTAATCAAGATTCCTATACATGTTTTAGTACACTCAGAAATAACGTTATTCATACAACACTACTAAGACGACTATAATCATCACTATTTCTCCAAAGCTCGTGTTATACAATGCAGAGTCGGACGGAAATAACATGGGAATAAAAATTAGATCGGAGAAAATTTCAGGATATTCAGGTTACCCACTTACTCAATGTATCGTCCTGGTGAAATACCAGCCTTCAGATCGAAATATCGCTTGAAATGACTTGAGTAACGAAGAGCCAGGTAGGTACTTCACCATATTTCCCTTAACCATCACCTTGACCTCCTCAGCCTCACAAAATACCTAAACTAGGGATGCCATAGTCGCACTGGCTCCAGACGATTAGGAGCAGTTGGGACCCTCGTGCGGTATTCACTTTAAAAAGTAATATTAACGGTCAGCACCCAAAAATACGCACTTTGTAGGTTACTAACTCAAGAAATAATATGAATGGTTTATTATTTCTAAAAGGGTAATTAGTAAAATTTATAAGATTTCAAAAGACAATAATGCTAAATTTGGAATCTTTTAAATTCTGTGTGAAATAAGTAAAATAATTTTAGGTAAAACGCTCAAAAATTAAAAATTATTACTTTAATTACTTTAACTACTTTTCTAATTGCACCTGTTTTCAGACAAGTTGGTACGTATTCGAATAGAATTTAAGGAATACAGTGTAAGGGCTTTGGTTTTTTGAGACCTTATATATTTTCCTAACTACCCCTGCAGAATTACAGATTAATCATTTGTGGTATTGCTTGAGTTAGCAACCTGCAAAACGATGGCCATTTTTATTTTGTATTTAAAAAAGCAAAACACCTTAATCTCAACGGGGAAAACAATACGTTTATGAATGTATCTCCTTTTACAACTACGGTTTTATTACTGAAAATTTTCAATTTGCCTCACATCCATCCGAACCTTGGAGTCCTCTTTAGATCTCATCTGTACGCGTCCTCTTCACCTATATCCAAAACGACGTCATCCGATCGTATTGTGATTCCAACGGTCACCTGTCGTTTAACATTACACATAAGAAAAATGTAATATTTTTCTAGTGCGGTTCTGCCAACCCAATATTTCATCTGACCCTAAGACTTGGGTTACAATCTGCCTCTATGCTCCGAGGGAACAACGCCACATCCACAATGTCCATAAACCGTGATGTTTGCCTATAATCTGCCGTAGTTAGGTATGACTTTCTTACTCTCAAACACGTAATGAGCTGTGAAATATTCATGTACGCAATCATAATAAACGCGTAACCCTTTCGCTGGGGGGAGCGGGGGCAGGGGTGCATAACCCATTGTGCCAAAATAAACGCAAATCTCTCAAGCATTATTGTTTATTAATCTCTTCTATTTACTAGTGCACTGAAAGTAAATAACTAAAAATATTTTAGAGCGTGTGTTAAATACGAATCATGTAAAGATAGATTTATTATTATGTACTTATTACTATTTACTTATTAATATTTACTTAATATTTAATGTGTATTATTATATGCTTATTACTATTTACTGATTATTATTTACTTATTAATATTTACTGATTATTATTAAATTCTAAAGCCGCTCATCCCAACACAGGATTGTCCTAGTGAGATGAGTGGCCAATGTTTTTGTTTTGTTTTGTTTTCATAATCAAATTAAAGAATTTACGATTTATTTTTTCTTTGGTTACGTGGCGAAACAGAACAATGGCATATCGGAACATTGACAAATACTGAAGGTGCGTTAAATAAGTACGATAAGGGGAAAAAACATACCTTACCTGATATAACGTAAATTTACCTCACTTACCCTAACCTATTATTTTTTCATGATCTCTCTTTGTACATTAAAACAATATTTGCGAATTTGGTAAAGCTTGGTGTTGCCAAAAAAGACAAAAAATATCGTGCTTCTTTTTTTATGAATGGATTTTCTTCTTGTGAAACCAAACAAAATGTGTTGGAATATACATAACAAACTAAAATGACAATACTGCATACATTATTCACGAAATTGCGACGGATCAACAACTGAAATATACTTTTCTAAAGAAGTCGTTCAAGACTATAAAAGAGTTTGAACATTTTTAATAACGTTGAGAAAAATTTAATTCAAAATCTAAGCTATTTAAACTTAGGTACCTCTTTGTTAGTTAGCCCGTAGATCAAGTAGTTACGTCTATCTAGGGGTAGATTTTAAGTTACCTACAGTTTATAGGCTTTGATATCATATGTGAACCGATTAAAATAGAACATGAAAATGAATTGGTTAGGTTAGGTTAAGTTTTTTTCTGCAATGTTCTGTTTTGTCATGGAACCAATATATTATTACAACATTTTCCAGAGATAAAATGTTTGATAAAAACGAATGCAAAGTGACGGGCCACTTTTCCAGAGATCTTGCACCTCTGGCTTTCCGGCTCCAGCTCGTCAGCCCCCGCTTTTTCCCCGATGCGGGATCGGGATCCCCGTGTCGTGTGATGTTATGACACGGCGCCCTAATCATCGAAGGGTTATGCCAGCAACTGCACGGGGGATGAACGTTGAACAACTACCATTACGTTTATGAGTAACCGTCAAATGGGCGGGTGATGGCTGTACCCGTGCTCCTACCCGATTTGAATATTGCCATTTTGAAATTCAAATTTTCTCCTAGCCTCGACCCCCGCCGGCCGCAAGGGATCGCACATTATTAATGCGCATTTTTATGGCGCCGCCCCGAGGTGGTGTTTAATTACGCAGTAGTTTGGTGTTTGGTCAACGGATCGTCTCATTCGCCTCGTTTTACGAGGACACTATTTTCTATTTCTACTGCCGCGCCGTTTTAGTTCTACATGACGAAAATGACCACACTTCTGTAATGGTTTATTTATGACAGTCAACTTGTGTTTTAGAATGGAGCTACCCACTGCTGCCGTTGATGTAACAGGTGACGAGAAGATTGCAATTGAACTGTACATTTGTTGCTTCTGCCTTTCTAACTATTCACATAAGCGTACCTACAAAAATAGTACATTCCCAACAGTCAAATGGTGCGATTTTATACAAAAACAATAGTAAATACAGATTAAAAGATATGCGGTATGCCGTACTGCTGCAGAGAGCTCTGTTCTCATCTCTCACTCTGATATATGCGGAGACAACCTACCCATAAGCGAACAGAAAGGTTAGGTTATCTACTTAATAAATAACAATAATAATCATAAGAATTTAATGCTTTGTACAGGGCAATTTTTGTGAAAAATCACCTCAAGGGCGCTGAGCATAAGGTTTATCTAATTATGTACAAACAGATACAGAAACATGCTTACCTGGCAGATCTCTCCAGATTAACACGTTCTATTATAAAGCTTTAGCTTGGGAACATATGATTTTGCACGCACAGGACACAATATTGCAATTGCAGTTACTATTTTATTTTTATTTGTTATTGATATTATATTTATTAGAATGTTTGTGGCTAAAGATGATTGGTATTTATTTTAAATATTATTGTTTTTTTTTTTCTAGTCATGAACGCAACCGGGAGAAAAAAAATTGATTGATCATAATTATGCAATAGTAATTGATTTACTTCCTATGTAGGTACTACAAAAAGATTTTATTGTTTAAACAAACAAACAAAAAAATCTAGGTTTTGTTTATACGCAATTATTTAAGTGTGACTACTATACCTAAAGTTTACTTGAAGAGGAAGGAATGTCAACGCGAAGCAATGATTCTATACAATGATTTTAGAATATTGCTAACGATTGAATTTACCAGTAGGTATCTTATTCACACTTGTAGATTGAAGGATATTTTTTACTTCTAATTCAAATTCCCACCCTTCCTACCTGGGGTTATCGTACTTATTGCTAGATTTTGACCAACAGAAGAATAAACGTAATTAAATAATGATAATAAGGTATTTACCGTGCTTTTCTGTTCTAATTTGTATATGGATATGCGACAGGAGGAAGAGCAAGATAGTTTATAGTGATGTTCTTAGCTGCCGTTGGCTACGAACTAAAAATTTCCGACATTCTTTCGAAATATAGGTACCTAACACAAGAAGCAAAACATCTAGCTATCATAGTTGTGCGTAATATTCATATTGTTACCATTTGACGTAACCGCACGAGACTCCCCCGCGCCGTGATTGGTGGGGAGTCCTTATCCCGCCAAAAGCAGCACCGCCATCTTGCCGATCCCAATCTATTATTCATGCGCAGATGCCGCGCCGCCTGGCGATTGCCGCCGGAACCGTATTCTTAACAAACGCTTCGGATCGAGAAGTGATTCGAATTGACGAGGAACCTAGTCCTGTTGTGACACAAAAAGCAGTTTCGGCGGTTGCCGAATTGGAAAACGAAATTATTGGTTCAAATAACAAATACAAAAAAAAGTTACGGAAAATTATTGGTAAGTTAAAAATGTGTATTTGGAAGAAAGGTTAAACTAGATAAAGTTATTACAACGGTAAATTATCTCCCATATGTGAGTCATCACATGATTCTGTGTATTATAACTAGGTAGGTACAATGTTTTATTGTTTTTTCCGTGCTTCGCATTTCAATATTAAATAACAATAATATGAATGCACTTGTGACACTACAACTATGTATAATTATCCTGTTTATAAATTACTGTTATACTTACATAATGTTACCTACTATTTAGTGGCGTGCAGTCCATAAAGGCTGAAAAGCTGTGCCTTCCCTAAGAAAAGCGAACTATTACCATAAATTAACAACATGCGAAATTTGGGACAAACTTCTGTCACAATTCATTCATTCAATTGGCCATATCAATCAGCGGAAGATGATTATCGAGATGACTGGCTGCACCAGCTGTCATAACTGTGAATACTACGCCAAAGGTACTATGGCCTGTCGTCTCCAATAATATCGGGGTTTATGTGGTATGTACTTCCATAAGTCATGTTGTCTCTTTCATACTCGATTGTCCCTATTATAATCTTGAACATACGTTCACCACAATAATAAAATGATCATTTTCAAACATTCAATGCACAGTTCATACCCGAACTTAAAAAATTACACAGAGTCTGCCTTTGGTCGTAAAGAAATGCACGCCACTGCTACTATTCCATGTAAAGCCTAATAGGAAGTTAATAAATTAAATAAATCACGTCATATACTCTTTAAAAAAACGCAGTGTTGGAATTATATCCTCTTCTAGATTGCCCACCGTAAATGTGCAAACGGTTTACCAATATCAAAAAAGTAGGTACATATTGAATTATGTTGACTGAATATTTCGAGGTATAGGAAAGGGAGTATTGTTTTTCGTCCATCATAATATGCCTACCTTAGCATTTTTAAGATCACCAAAATAATAAAAAATATATATAGGTACACATATTAAGTATGTTAATACATAACATGCAGTACCGTGCACAGAGTTGGTAATCAGGGTAGGCGGTAGGAAAAGAATGGCTAAGCTGCTGGCTTCAGTTGATTCATTCCTTCTGAATAAATGTTACTATACCTTAAACGAATACTTCGAACACATAGATTGAACGCACTTGGATTTATTTTATTTGATGTTCGCTGAGATTACCTGCAAAAACCGCTTCATTTATGAATATTACAATAAAATTACCGGAAACATATAATTTCGATAAAATTACCGGACACATATAATTTCATAAAAAAAAGCCAATATAATATGATAGCAATGATGAGTAAACTAATCAATAAAGATACCAACAGATGGCACCGGTTCCACATTTGTAATGTATACCGATAGGCATAGCCTATCGGTATACTTTACATTATGTTATAATTATGTTATAATGTATAATGTATACCGATATATATTATGTTGTAATGTATACCGATAGGCATAGCCTATCGGTATACATTATAACACAAACGAGTCTTCTCTTGGATGCGCATTGCGCACACATGTACATTTTTGTGTAGAATACCATGAACAATTGAATGTATATTAGGGCGATCGATGGGGCGCGCGCGGCGCTGCGATTCGTAGCTGAACTTTGAAAGTTTATTTTTGAAAGTAGATTGTTTTCTTGCAAAATTAAAAAAAAAATTAATTTAATTTATTTTCTATGCGAATAAGGTAGGGTGGCAGATGAGGTTACCCATCACTTTCCCACCCGGTATAAGTAATTTATGGTTACTCTTTCAGGAAACTTATTTTTTTTAATTAAGCGAAGTTATAATTTTTAGAAGACCCTCAGGTGTCTCCGCACAGTTTTCGCCCAGAAGGAGGTTAGTCACAAACGCACTTGAAATTGGTTAGTACAGATACTTACGTCGACAAAAGGTAGTGTGTCAGTGCTTATGTCCCTATATGGAATGTACGCCTCTGATAACATGTCCAGGTTGAGTTATAAAAAGTTATGGAAATCACCTTAATTAGCCCCTTTATATATAATAAATACTAAAATTTGTCATCAATCATGAAAATTAATTTAAAAAAAACGAAAATCGCTGGGAAGTTCTGATTAATTAATATGTTTAAGACCGACTCAACTCGATCGAGTCTTTGACATCAATAATGAGGGCCTTAAAATAACTTAAAATACGAATTATCTTTTAGAGCTTAGATTAAACGAAAGCATTATTGTAACTCTATCACGAAAATATTTCACCTTCAATACCTAGTTGGTCTTAATTGTATTAATTTATTGTTTATGTACCCTCGGGATTGAGATCGTTTCACACACCTCATTTCATTTTTTTTTCATGCCATCTTCGAAATTCATCGGTTTTCTCAAATTTGTTTCATGGTGCATGTTTTCTTGCCAAACTACTGAGACGACGGGTGTTTGCTTCTTTTTCTTCTGCTTCATGTCGAAAAACACCCTCAGAGAAAAGAAATAGAACAACTCGAACCCAGATACCATGCTAAATCCAATGAATAGTCCAAGAAGTCCTCCGAATGTAGCTGAAAAGAAAATGTTGTTGAACCAAACTTAGATTTGTTAGTGTTAAAAATCTCACGCAATGCTTGGATTTTATCATTTCACGAAGCTTAACATTGCGATATTCTACCGAATCTCATTCATACGCATAGCTGTCTTGGAATAAAGAGTGTCAGGAAAATGTTTTGTATGTAACTGAATGGCAGAAGAAGTCAAGGGTACCTCAAAGAGATATGGTGCGTTGAACTTAATTCATATTCTTGACTCGGCTCATGTCAAATGTCCGAATTGTTTGTGGTGATGTATTCGTGTGAATGAGCGAGGAGTGTGCCAAGACAAAGTTGAGGAAATGGAGTTTTGATTAGTTAGTTGGGGACTAAAGATTTGACAGATTTTATTCGGGTTTACAGCGGTTGCATTGGAGAAGTGTTCTAAGATGGATCCTTGGTGTGCCAAGCAGTTTTATAATTTGAACTTACAGAGTAAATTGTGCCAGTTCATGTACACATCCTTCCTGAAACGAGTTCCAACCAAGTCTTTGAAATACACGTGCGCTACCGACTGGTTTGTTAAGTGGACATCTTTACTGAAATGATAATGCAAAAAATGTTTGATATTCGCCTTTAATTTGCTTAAAAATATTGTTAATATTTATTTGCATTTGTGACAAGAGTGGGCAAGACCAAATTTAATGTTTTATCAATGGTGTCATAGAGGGTTATGTTTAGTAGTGTCGTACATATAGTGAAATTTAAAACATATAAGTCGTTAACAGCCTATTATTTGGAACCCTCATACCAGTATGCTTTTGCGTCAAAGTTATACACAGTAAATGACTATCAATTCAAAGATGCTTTTTAAAAGAATTTTGTAGATAAATCTCATGATGAACAATATATATTTTAGTCGTTATGGTAAAAAGAAAAATGAAAATGGATGAAAAATGATTATTGATGTATATATCCATGTGTATACATCATTCATAGTGTATATTTTTATCCTAGTTTACTTACAAAAAGCTCAGAGAGTTGTACGCATTTGTGGCCGTAAGTTTCCCACTAGATAGTTCAATAGGATAGGAGTAATGCTGGCAGTCTGCTATGCAATCACAACCCGTGCCATTTATATTTGGAATTGATCCAATATATGAACCTGAAGAAATAAATGATTTTTTATTATATGGCGAATACCCAATTCGATATAGTTTGTCGGTGTATACAACTGATAAGAATTACTAACCTCTGGCTTCAAAAACGCACTTCACATTTCGAAAATCACAAAAGCGTCGGGATCCTGAAATAACAAATATTAACAGTTGGTTAAAAAAAAAACAATAATAAAGAAGATAATTCACGTTTTTAAAAATATTTAACTATGATTATCATCGTCAACCATTTTCATACTCAGTAGAATCAGTTGTCTCACAAAGTGACAAATGAAAGATTCGATTTCAGAAGCAATCTCTAATATTAAGTTTCAGATAGTTCGAGAGACGTTGTGGAACCACGAGTACCATGAAAACCTAATAACAACCCTGATACAGTTTACCAGGCAGTACAACAACTGTGAAAGTAATAACATGAAACGTGGGAGATAGCAAATGCACCTATGATCTTGCGGGCGCTTTGAAGATTGTCTCCGTATCAATAGAGAATAAAATAATGCAATATTGCTACCTACCTAACCATTATTCAGAAATAACGAAATCATGTATCTGCACAGCTTCTAAATAATGCCCAGCACTCGTTCAGAGAGTTGATATTAATGAATTAGATGAAAGTCGGAGTCTTGAGTTAATTGGTGAAGATGAGCTGCATTTTTATCGGTGACGGAGAAATTGTCAATACTCAAGACAGATAACAACCTCAGGCGCTGTCTCAGGCGGTAACGGAATTAAACAGAACAGTGACAAAAAAATACATGTAAAAATAATTGGTTATGTTAGGTTAGGTTAGGTTTGTTCTTTTATTATTTTTATTTTTCAATTCTCTTTAATGTTCTGTTTTGTCACCTAACCTAACCTAACCTTCTCAGGCGTATAAAACTCACCATTATTTGGCAAGAAGAATGGCACACACCCGCACAGCCTGAAAACGATATCGCTCCGACACTCGGCCATGCAGTTGGTGTACGTGTACTTAGTGAAGGTGGACGTCTTCCGCTCACTGTTGAAGACACAGTTCCGCTTGGCAATAGAGAAGCTGCCGATGCCCGCCGTAGAGTAGGTGGTCTCGGGCGCTATGGCGAAGAAGGCCTCCGCGCCGCTTCCCACCAGGTTGGTGGAGGCGTTCTCGTCGGGGAACTCGTAGGAGTACTGGATGAACACCTAGAATATTTGGCGATTTGGCGATCTTAAGCTTTTTACGAAGAACACACAGTGGTACTAAGGATAAGTTCTTCAGAAGAGGCTTCTTATTCTCAATCACAATTCTATCACAACAGGAAAACCAGAAAACTACAGAAAAGCCCCCTAGAAAATCTAAACGTAAGCTATCTCGGAATCATGAAAATCCAAAGTCTGTGGACAAAATTAACGTATGAAACCATTCAGTTATTTAGATCGGAACTCGTTCCTCTTCAGAATTATTTCATGGGCAGATACATATTTTTATTAGCGAAGTCCTTTGGACATAGCGAATAATGACGAAATCATAGATACGTTTAAAATCTTTAAGTGGAATTTAACCTATGAGCGAAAGATACATAGTAATGTCATTAACACTTTCCCGGGCGGTCACACAAAATACGTGAAAAAAACCACGCTATAACGCAAATGCGTATTATATCCCCAACAAGGAAATGCTCTTCAAAAATCCACAGATTTAAGAAAAGAGGTTTTCGCAACACAACTCGCCTGGGAAGCGGTTAAGATCGACTTGTTATATTGAGATCAGAAAAGGTTGGAGGTTTTATGAATTGCTAATCAGTGTTAAGTCCTGCTTATTTCCACTGAAATGCTTTCCTGAACATTGACTCAATAATTAGAAGGTAGTGAAACACGGGTTAACATCCCAAAAAGCAGCATAGATGTACTTTAATCGTATTCGAGGATAATTTACTATGATTATTACCCTCACTCCATAGGACCCGAAAGTAGATGAGTAGAATTCTTCAGGCTTCACCCTGAAGAGAACGGAGAGAGCTGTTTGGTAACCGCAGCCAGCTACTCTCCTCGGAGTAGTTGGGGTGATGACAGCTAGTTTTCTACAATATTTTTAATTTTATTTAATTACAAATTATGATCATTACGATTGGTGCCGACATATTGCCATTTTACTAGGTGTGAAATGCCTGTTGAGATGGCAATTTACAAGAGTGGTTGTTCAGCTAGGTGATCATGTATTATTAAAAAGATAGATTACAATTTAATAATTAAAAAAAAAAAACAAAACAAAATGATATACAAGAATAATAAATAATTTTGATGCAAAATATGATATATGTTAACATAATGATAGCAATACAAATAAATGAGAAATAAGGAGAATACACATATATAAATATATACATAAATATGTACCTACACATTGTGAAATATGAAATACTCGTGATGATCTCACTTTTAATTTGCGTATTTCTAATGTCACTACGTAGGGAATTGAATAGCGTATGGCATTGTATTTAAATATTTTTTTGTCATAAGAGGTTTAACAAAATAGGATATTAAAAGATTTTACATGTTTTAATTATTGAAGAAGATAATATTAACACATCCCAAATGAACCACGAAACCGAAAAAACAACAGAAATTAAAAAGATTTCAGTCACATCTGGGACTCGAACCCAGGACCTCTACCTATCCGGGGTAACCGCTTAACCAACTTAGCTCATGAGACCAGTTCAATTTACGCCATTTACACCGATATCATACTTTCTATATATATTTCTTTCCAGACTTGTAAAATAAGTCAATAGATGTCTCATATAAATAAAAATCGGGTAGGTATATCCGAGACTCTATCCAGATTACAATTGAGTTCTGGATGAAACTTTACAATCATCATAAGGGTAGCAGCCAATAATATGGGATTTATAAAAATGGAGGATAATATTAACAAATCTTCAACATGAAGTATGATATCGGTGTAAATGGCGTAAATTGAACTGGTCTCATTAGCTAAGTTGGTTAAGCGGTTACCTCGGATAGGTAGAGGTCTTGGGTTCGAGTCCCAAATGCGACTGAAATCTTTTTAATTTCTGTTGTTTTTTCGGTTTCGTGGTTCATTTGGGATGTGTTAATATTATCTTCTTCAATGATTAAAATATTGCAATGAGGTTTACAAACTTCAATAAGTTATAAAAAATAAATTGAAGATTTTACATGTGTTTGTAAGGGCTCTAAGCTTGTTTTTTTTCAAACATATGAACATTTTAAAATCGATGGAGCAGGATATTTTTTAATATATTTTTTTCATGTTCAATATGTTGGTACATTTGATTCAATAACGCTAGTGATACGCGCTTAAAGTACATCGCATAAGACATGGAGGAAGATAGCTAGGAAATGTGTCAATTTGTTTGAAGTTATGGCAGTGTACCGGTAGTGGCGGCTCGTGGCTTTTGAGTGAGTTAGAGTGCTAAGATTGAAGCCGAAAATGATTAAAAAAAATTGTATGGAGATTTAGATGCCTCCACTGAGTATACGTGATACTCATTGTACATATTAGATCAAAAAATGCTGATTACTGTAGTTTTTAATGCTAATTTATCTGATTATGATTTTTATAATATTGTAGTCTGATATATTTATTTTCATCAAACGCTTATACTCAGCTACGCCCAAGTAATGAAATATTGTTGAAATATGAAAAAAATATTTAAAAAACGAATTTGAATATTTTTTATCAGATTAATGAACATTTCTGCGATCCGTAGTTTATGATATAACTACTGTATAATATTATGAGAATAACGAAATACGCATAAACGGATGCAAGATCAAGCGAGGGAAATCATTGGTCAATTTCTTATAGATTTGAGAATTTGAATCAGTAAAATATTACAAACAAAAAACCGGATAAAAAATTCTACTAGTCAAAATTACTTATGATCAGTAGGTTTTCTAGAAGACAAAATGGAACAGTCGCATTTGCTATAGGTGTGTTATTCAATGTTTGAAATGCTATGTGGTTTTTAAACCAAATAATTTTACAACCACACTTTAAAAAAATGAGCAGTGTCAAGTTCTCATAAGAGGAAGTTAGTCAGAATAATGTTTTAGAGGCAATGGATTAAAACATCTTGATACTTTTAAATTTCAAAAAATAATTTAACAAACCCGGATCATCAGTTGTATGTGACGTCGGGGTCGAGTAACCCAGACATTATTTTAAAAAGCAATTTAATATTTAATTTAATACTAAAATCACCGCGGTGGTTTTAGATGACTTCAACAAAATTTAAACTGAGGCTTACTTATCGAAGTTAAACAGTTTTTTTTTTTAAATTAACATATCTCAAATGAAATATGAAATCGAAAACACACAGAAATAAAATAACGGTCGCATCTGAGACAAATATATGTGAATTAATTCAAGATGATAATAACAGTGTTTAGATTGAAGTATGATATCGATACTAATGACGGAATTCAATAAGGTGTCATTAGCTCAGTTTGGAAGAGAAAAACCGAGAGGTCCTGGTTTCGTGTCCCAGATGCGACCGATAACTTTTTTATTTTTTGTTTCATATTTCATTTGAGATTTGTTAATATCTTCAATGACTAAAAAAAATGTACAATGAGGTTCATGAGCTTTAAAAAGTTATTCCAATGATAATCTAAATAGTTCAGTTAATTACTGTGAATAATAAAGAGGTTTCTTCGTAGCGTAGTAGTTGAACGCACAGCAATGTCCGCTGGAGGTCATGATTCGTTGAAACAATGTGTCGCATCTTGTCGTGGTTCCCTTCCACGAACACCTCTCTATCATTTCACTGCAACGGGGTGTCACCTGAAAATACAAAAATATATATCATTAATAACTATTATTAGTCTACAACATTGGGATAAAGGAATAGGCAATGTTGATTCCGTCAAGGTATACCACAAAAATCGACAATATTGATTCATTCTGAGATGTGTTAGACAAGAAACATAACTACCCAGAGGGCAATATGCAGGAGTCAAGGCGTTTCACACAAATGGACTGGTCCTTTAATATAACAATTCATAGAATTAAAGGAACAATAATAATTTATTTATTTATTTAATTTATTTATTTATCATATTACATACGCCCTATATGGGCTTTTACATATTTAGTTACTTATAATAGTAACACAGGTGCAAAACACATTTATATTATTTATTTATACTATATAGTATTTATTTATTTTTTAAACGCTCATACGGCTTTTTTATTCAGATACATAATTTTAAAATCACATAAGAAAAATAAAAAATAGAAAAAAAGAAAAAAAAAACTGCACCAAAAACTAAAAATACACAGTAACATAAAAACTATAAAATAACAAGTGCAATATCCACCAAGTCAATACTGACATTAATAACAAATAAATAAATAATGTAAAAAGTTGTAGTTAACAATAATTTATAAACCAGGCAGAAACAAATCACTCATCCTCCTTTTGAAATTTGCCAAGTTTAGATTATTGTTAAATACATCCATATCATTTAAGTATCTGTTACCAAGGCTGTGTAAGCGTTGAATTGGTGAATTCAAACTATAGTTAGAACGGGATACTGATATGTAGAAAGTTAATGTCTGTCTTGTAGTTCGATTGGGTATGAACAAGTTTAATAAATGCAGGAGTTCAGAACAATTTAATTTACAGTTTAACAATTTTAGTAAAAAGGTTAGGTAATACCAACCTTATTCATGAATTCGAGGATGGTTATATTATTCAAGTCTATGACAACCTGCAGATTGTCAAGTTTTGTTTTAAGATCATCATTGACCTTCCTATTCCCCATTAGCACCGTTACTTCCTTCAAGGTATCATATATTTCTTCGGGCGTCACATCCTTAGGCAAAACCCTAGAAACGTAATTTATATTATACAAGAAAGTTATTCTTGAGATGAACAGCTGCGAGCCCTGTTTCATACAAAACTTAATTTTGAATTTGAGATATTTATTAGGGGAGTATTTGGGCCTCAAATCCAAAATTAAGTTTTGTATGAAACAGGCCGCACAGCCGTTTCTCTTAAGAATATAGGATTTTTTTAGGTTTTTGGATGTTCTACAACAGCCCTGGCCAACCCAAAAAGCACCCCGGGCCGCATTGACGACCTAAAATTTTCCAAGGGCCGCTCATATAGACATTTGAGCATTTGGTGTAATTATAAAAAAATACTGGTTTTAATAACTTAAATGTGATTTTAAAGACATTCTGAAGTACCCGATACTTAAAAAAAATATATTTCTTCATACATGACCGCGGGCCGCACGTATGGGCGCAGCGGGCCGCGGGTTGGCCAGGGCTGTACTACAATATGCTTTCATGACAGCATGAAATAAGGCAATAATGAGATTGAATTCGGGGCAAAACTTTGTCTTCCCCATACTTACAAAGCCTTTGACATTTGTTCAGCAACACTCTTGGTCACTTTGTTGAGAGGGCATATGGTTACAGTTGGGTAAATAAACTTCCAAATGGAGTAGTGGGTACTTTCGATAACCTACAAAAACCACACATGCATGAAAAAAATGTAAGGTGTTAAGTTCCGATTACATATTCGAAGGAAGATATTCGTAACCAATTGTTTAATCACTTTCTAGTACAATTATGCTTAATTGTCCAGGAACAAGTTATAAATATATAATGTGTTACTTATATGTAAACTGCCGCATGTTAAATAAATTCTCGTTATTAGTGTAAAATATTCGACAGCAAATATTTATGTATTTTATTATTTTCTCCAAATACATTTCCATATCAGATCTGCCATCTGTGAAATCCAAGTGAAACTAAGAAAAAAGTATTGTACTCATTCCCTGCTTTTATCGCGAAATATATAAGGGTATGTATTTGTGGTTTGCGACTCTGATGAAATAAAACTGCCCTTATTGGTAATGTTGTATTTCCGAAGGCCCATGCTTAGTTCTATACGAGTATGATTCATTAAATCAATAGTGTTGTTTTTCCGTATATTTTATAGTCTAATAATAAAAAGGCAATGAGCATAATTTTTTTTATCTTCAAAACCTAATCGTTTGGATAAGCTTAAAAACTACCCCCTCTGGAAAAAGCGTAAAAGCTTTCAGCCCTCAATGAATGGTAGTTAAAACTTCTATACGTCGTTTTAAACATTAGTCAAAGGTAGGAAAATGTTTGTATGGGACGTCAAATTAATACAAATTTTGATGTACCTATCTAACATAGAAAATTACGTTTTACCTATTTATGATGACATCAGAGAAAAATTATTTTTGTTGTTTATTTCTCCAATGTTGTTAAGCTCAACTAAAATCATTGTGGGTATTATGTGATTTTATAGCTGATTTAAAGAGATTCTGTGAATTAAAAGTAATTAAATTGTACTTGTGCGAATGCAAAGATTCAGATCGCTTGCCTTATTAAACTGGAAATTGAAGGGAATACTCGAAGCCTCGTTACAATAAAAAAAAATTCAAAAAATAATGACAAGTATGTGTATTAAAAATCGTGGTGTAAGCAAAGTACTTATTATTAATTTATTTATAATAAAAAAATTGAAATTATGCAATTGAAGAAAAGGTACACTCGTAGCTATAGCACATTATCAACTCCTCAAACAATGAAGTTTTACAGAAGAACATTACATAATGGATCATTATTATTAATTTTAAATTGAAATATACTCGTACTCGTTAAAGCGTTACTTACCTCTATAAGAAACATTGAATACGAGTCTTATATTTTGTATTTAATCTTCCATATATTTTTATTATTCATATTGTTTAAATGTTATTTGAATAATCACCAACTTTTTTTCTGATATCGTGAAAAGTGATGTCATATTTTATTACAGTAAACAAAAGTTGTGTTTTTTTTTACCGTTAGTGTTGCATTTTCTGAATTCCATTGCCAGGCTATAAACACCACTACAACAGCTGTTATGAAACAAATTCCCACAGCTATCGCCCAGAAAACCCTGCAACAAAAGCAATTCATCCAAAATAAGATAATGTAACATCTCTCAAATATTACCTTTACATTATTTCATACAGAAAAGGAGTTTTGTAATTGTAGTACAATATGTAGGTAGACACTACAATAAATAACATGAAGTATTCAATTGATATTACCTGAGAAATAAGGAACACAAAAATCAAATAATAAATGGTAGAACACAAATCTACAGATGATGCAATATGAAAGAGACAGGTTATATAAAGTAGGAAAAAATACTAAGAGCTTTGAAGACTGGAAGAACCTTAAATGCTGTCGAAATAAATATTTATTTGAATTAAATAGAAGGAAAAAATGACTGCTTTAAAACAAAAATTGAGTTTGAAAAGTGAGATTAAAAAAAAGGTGGCTGCAATAAAATGTTTGTTTTCGCTCTTGAGGTGATTTTCTCACGAAAACGGCGCTATAGAAATAATCCAATAATAATAATAATAATATCAGAAGTGTGGAGGAGATTGATAATAGTATTCCTCCATGTTCGGTATTTGACGGCCTCCATGATCGAGGGGTAAGGCTCTCGACTACGAATCCGAAGGTCGCGGGTTCAAAGCGCAAGTAAATTTTATTCAATTAATTTGTGTTGTTTCATAATTAATTCATTTTAAAATAATATATAGTATATTTGCGCATGTTCCAGAATGGAAGATACTCTCAGTATCGCCCTGGTGAAAGACCACCATTCAGAATTGAAACGTTGCTTGAAATCAGATCTGAATAGCCAGGTATTTCTCCACTTTCCTCTTTCCCTTCTCCTTCCCCTCTTCAATACCTTCAGCCTCATAACATTCCCCAATTGGGAATGTCATAGCCTCACTGGCTCCAGACGGTTGGGACTCTTATGCAGTATTCATATAAAAAAAATCCTAACCTTAGTATTGATGAAGACACGTAAGAAAGAAACGTTGAGATGGTACTTTAACAGATTATAGAAAAAGAAATAATTATTATCCCACACCCAATGACAGCGAAACCTAGCCGGATGGAGTTACAATAAAATTGGTAGAGGAATTGATTGATTGAGGAAGGATAGGAGGAAAAGGAAGGAAAATTTGTATTTGAGAACTGGTAAGTTTCCTTAATCGTGGAAGATATTCCAAGTAATACCAATACCAAAGAAAAAAAAGAAAAAATAAAATACGTGGAATATAGGCAAGCGAATGCCCTTCTTAAATAGGAACAAGTTCTCTATTTCGTAGTAAAACACATCTTGTAGAATTTTTCAGTGAGTGAATCATCATTTTAAACATTTTTTATCTAAAATTACTCCCGTAATCGGTGTTTTATATAGACCCCGCGGGTTACTTCCCACGTCTCCTTTAAGATCCACCTACCACGCTATGATTCACTCACATTTAATATATCTTTCCAGGATCTGGGATTTGCTAAAAAAAAAAATGATTTCAGATTTCCAAGGCAATCAAAACAGAGCCTTACGAAATATCTTTACTTTTCCATAGGGCACACAAGTCAAAAACATCTACAAAAACTCCCAAATACTCCAGTTTAACACCATTCCCACCCGTGGAATTGCAAATATGCATGTAATTCAACACTCGACACATACTAACACCACACTCAATTACAAACAGGACGTACACCAACACAATCAAAGAAACCACAACAAACTACATATACCAAAAATGCACTCAACAAAATATGGACTAAAATCTTAGAATATATAGCTTACACACAATAGAATAAAGTTCCCAACGATATTAAAAATGCAAGCCAATGTGAAAGGTCTCAAAATAAGATGCTTAGTATTATTTGAAAGAATGCCTCAGAGATTAATGCTGTGATGTGTACGAGTATCTGTAATAAATATCTACATAATGTACCATTGATGTGTTTCTTTATAATAAGTGTCTCCGTACACTTATGTTATAATGTACCAGTGAAATGTATTTATTACAAATGCAAATTATGTGTTGTGAATGTCGTTAATATGCTGTGAATATTAAATATGTATTTTAAATATTATCCATGTTTGTTTCTAAAAAAAACTGTACTGCAGGATTTGCATGTAATCCCACAATGAGTTTCTTAACTCTTGGGATTACAATACATAGTGTATTGTATATTTTTTAATAAAAAAAAAACTTTTTTTAAAATTAAATAAAATAAAATTTATTTTTAATAATAAGAAAATGGTTAATTAGGTTAGGTTAAGTTAGATTTTCGGGCTAGTTTTTTTTGTAATTATAATGACTACACCACTTTTAAACAGTGTGCTGATTCATAAGCGTGTCGAATTATCATGGAAGCAAATATTAATATATGTCCTTCAGATTTGTGTATAGATTATAACAATTCTGATATTGGAAAATTATTTTTACCAAAGTAGGTACAAAAACAAGGTGATTGGAATCTGTTATCGTTTGAAATTACACGGGCACAAATATCTTATTCAGTTCAAATATTGGTACCCATCATTGTAATGAAATGACGATTATGATCTATCTTTGACAATAAAATAATCTTATTTATTCTGTTAGCTGTGCAGGTAAGTAATTAACAATTGCACTTAATTATTAATCTAGTCATAAGTACATACTTATATTTATTAATTAATATTCTATTACAATTAAGTTAACAAGATGTTACATTTTCCCTCTGATTGCTTTACTTTCAAAAAGTGGTCACATCCAAAAGATGGGTTCAAATTTAAGTCGACCAGTGAGAGTGCGGGAATTGGTCAACTGAATCGTTTTGACGCCATCCACTATTCATTATTCCCATAATAAAAATCACAACATCATTATTACCGAAATATATTTTGTTGTTTTTCTGTAAGATTGCTCAGGTAGGTTTGACCACATTTGATTCTAAGGCACAAAATTATCATAGAACATGGCACCAGTAAATTTTATTTTTTCCCCTTTAAAAATAAGTTTCAAATAATTTCAAAAACAAACCAGGAAGGACGCCGCAGACCGCATTCACAGCCACCGTCTCTAGCCAGTTTTACGTGTACGTATCGATAATCAATTTTTATTGTGTTGTATTCGTAGAACTTCATTTAAATTAATTAATATTTTTATGAAGTTTCGCAAGTATCTTAGTTTTATTTTTTTATTAAATCGTAATATAAACAAGTTAAAATTATAAATAAATCGTTTCCATATATGGCCTAACCATAACCTAAAGATTGATAATGGCTTTGAAGGCCGAAGAAACTGACAGAATAATAAATAAAAAGAATACTAAAATACTTGCAGAGCTTAATAGTACCATTTGATTTATTTCAAATCATAAAAAAAGCTTCGTATATTATGTTTGTATTTTCAAATTTTAAAACGGTACTTAATTTATTAAATCTGTGCCCTCTGTTACAAACATCGTATATTTTGATTAAAAAGTGATTTTATATTCATCTGAATAACTTGGCCACTAAAATAATACATTTTTAAACATTTTTGATACATATTGCGATATTAGTATGTACAAAATGATGGATGATACAACTTTGATGGATTCCGACATACTCGTATTTTTTAATACATGCAGTACTTTTAAGAGAAAATTGATAGCTGTTTTCATTTAAAACTATTAAACAACAAACGTCAATGAACAGTGCTTACAAATTGTGTACTTTATAATATATTTTTTTTTTTATAATTTATTGGAGATTGTAAACTTTTTTTTTATTATTTCTTTGTATAACAATTCAATCATTTTTTTCCCTTTATATTCTTGTAAATATTATTTTGTAAATTTTATTCACCTTCTGTTACTTTATTTAGACATTGTGCACATTCTCAAATTTTTCCGTTTAACGCAATCTTAAATTCCTTAACTTGTCTAAATACTATTTTAAAGGTTTATTTATATGTATAATGTTAATCAGTGAGAAATAGCTGGATGCAGGCGAGTTCTTCGGATATTATATATTGTTTTGATATTACTGTCTGTATCTGTACTTTCTCATTTAAAAAAAAAAAGATGAATTCATGCGACTGGCAATAAACTAGAAATTATACGTAGAGACGAAGGTACTAGACAGTTTATCATCTTGAGGATGTGTCTAACGTTATTCTAATGGCCGTTCTTCTCAATTTTTCGAATGATCAATCTGAGGCACCGATCAGCAAAGTGTTTAGTTGAGTATTCGCTATGTTTGCTTGTTTCCAATATATTTGTTTTACCTTTGAATATCCTAAATTGTGTATGAAGGTGTCCGCCCACTTTCAGAGACGGTATAATGACATTAAAGTAAAAAATTTCAATGTAAAATTAACAGAGATGACTTAATACTGTATCTATTGTTAATACTCATAATTTATTTTAAAAACGAATACATAAACCAACATTTTATACTTTACAAACATATGCGTTAAAAATATGCTGAAAATAAAGTGTTAGCTTGACTTTTCGGGATGCCGCGAAGTACATTGTTCGTTTCGTACATTTGACATTTGACGTTTCTCCTCCATGAAAAACAAGACAAAACGTAGCTAATCATAAGTAAAATAAGTTAGTTTCTCTTCAGTTTTATTTAAACATACAACAAAACATGTGTTTGACATTCGGAAACGGAAATAAATCTTTGTCATTCAATATTTGGATCGAGTGAAATAGATAGCAACCCAATGACATTTGACATTTCGGTGACAATTTTTAACCCTGTTGAAACTTTTTATTAAATTTGACCGAGAGTTTTGTCGGGAAGATCATTTTTGTGCATTTGAACAGCGTTGAGGCAAAATTTCGGCTCAGTAGGGTTGGGAAGAACGGCCGTAAGTAACAGCTGCCATGACTAAGAGTTTTGCTGTTTTCTCTCAAGCATTTTGGCTTCTGGAGTGTAACCTTACGATGGGGAATTCAACTAATACAGACGATGTTCCACTCTCTTTTTGATGTAGCCTATACTCACTTTCTGAACACTAGACATTTTAGCATCTCGAAGCTTTCGTTCGATACAGCGGAACATAGTACTGAAAAAAGGAACTGTCCCATTCAAAACTGGAGTTATGATCACGTTTGTTATGACGTAAGTAATAATTGTTGATAATTAATCGATTTAAAATAATAACACAATGACTGTCCCAAAATAGACGTGCACACTTTTTTGTTCTTGCTTACGCAATCACGATAGCGACTTAATCTATTTGCATGTGAAAAATTCTTGTTTAAATCAGTTTTGCTCATCAATATTCTTTTTAATGAGTCCAATGAGGGCAAAAGGTGGGTAGGTAGTGAAGTTCAGCTAATATGAGATCGAAATAATAACAGAAATTTTAAAATACAATACCAACCTCAATAGTTTGTACTTTAGTATCCGTAAGTTGCTTGGAAACTATTTATTAAGAGGGTAGATAGGTTTTACATTTGGGTTACAGATGATTTTAAAGATACACATTTTTTAACAAATCCGAGAAAGTTATTAATTATTTTTGTGTTTAATTCGTAGAACTCGACTTATTTTTTTTTTAAATTTAATGTAAATCAAATATAATAAAGTTATTAATAAGTTTGAAAATTTAAACAAAAAATCGTTCTACCGATTAAACACAATAACAACAAATATAATGACAAAGCGCATAGGCATCTAAGAAATAGCTAAAGTTTTCACAGTTATTGAAATTACCATAGGTAATAAATGTCAATGCTTAAATTATATTTTAATTATACGTAGATCATAATATTATAATCTTGCCTGTAAAGGATATTGATTCGATGCAATTCTTTGTTAACTGAATTATTTACCATAATAGAAAGAGATTCTGTGATATTTCAAAATGTTTCGCGGAATATCATCACTTCTCTTTTTGTCGGACTTAGGCTTCCTCGTGGGCTGGCAAGGAATGAACATAAACTGCTGTAAGAATGCGTTATACTGAGAACATTCCATTTTTACATTTTTATTGGACCCCGTACATGGGTTAGTGCGGTGCGGGAGCGATGTTGCGTACTTCCAGTATACAGGTAAGCGGTATGTGGTTTCAGTAGTCTTTCTATATTATCTCGTCACCGCCGAGATCTCGAATTTTTTTTGTTTAAAAACGCGAGAATATTCGAACGATTTTTTTAATAGGCACATTAATAATATTACGAAAGCATTGTGATTAAATGTAAAATGTCACAACCTCGTCGTCACTTGAATCAATCAATGATATGCTAAATGCGGAACGGTAAAATATCATCTGCAGACCCGTGTCCGAGTACATACAGCGAGATATCGCATTTTTGCTGCACCCGACTTATCTCGATCCCCTATCGGTCCATGAGGAAGGCGCCTTAAATGTATTTTAGGCATTGGCTTTGCCTTAAAGTAGCGTAACTAGCCGATAACGATTCATGTCCGATATTCTTTACTATTAAACGTTGTTGTTTTTCAATTACCGCAAAAAAAAAACATTTCTATTAAGGCGATCCATCGGCTAAAATTCCAACAAAATCACGCGCTCCCTACGCAGGTGGCGACAAGGTTGAAAGTCCCGCTTAACATCGACCGCATGTTTCGATTTACGCAAAAATCCATCACTAAAATTCGTGTTTTATTCTATTCTGTAAAGCTCAGACATAATTATTAAAATGTGTTACGGTCATATTCTAAAAAACTTAATTAACCACAATGAACATACGACAATATCTGAAAATCGGTTCGTAAGTAGGAGATTTTGGGCATTAAACATTTTTTTTATGTTTAATAGTTTATTTTTTTCTAGACTTACAAAAAGACATAACAAAAAAATGATCGGTTAAACGAAAGGCCAAGGTGTTTTCTACCTATAGTATTTAATTAAATCATCTAAGATATTTCTAGGCCATTAAATTCTCAAACCGAAAACACATGATTTTGCATTACTTCCCATTGGATCGCCTTAATTCCATATCTTGACGATCTTGAAACTTGATGACAGCATTTCGATTTTTTGTATGTTTTTTTTTTATGTTTTGTAAGTTTTCGAAACTAATTTGGTTTTAACAATAAATTTGGAAAAAAATATTTAATGCGTATCATGAACTACACCAACGAAATCTTAAAAGTGATATGACAGTATATTATTAATGCACTTTTCATCATTGATTAAAAGTAATGTTATCCTTCTGATTTATCTCATTGCTTTTGCATATTAAATCAGTCAAATAATGACATTACCACACTGTCTGATAAATTTGAGGGGAAAACCCAGAATTTCATTGGTTATCTATATGTTCTATAGATTCTACATCAATGATAAAAAGTGTAGGTATGTAGGTATGTAAACTTTTTTTAAAAATAGTTAGTATCATTTTGGTTTTTCTAGGAACTGAAAAAAAATAGTTGTGTTAGTAGGTAGTAAAAATAAAATACCTGTCTATGATAGGGATATCCTCCATCGCAACATACTTGTATCCATGAAGACCGGTTGTCCGTAGAAACTCGATTAAGTGTCTCATCCAAAAAGATTTTGGTTTCAAACCAGAAATTGTGCCATTTTTTTCCGGTGTATTAGATCTTCCAAAATTCAAAACAATCGGATCAACTTTTGGCCTCTCTTCGAGTTCCCAGTTCATCGGTTTACCCATCTCCGAAATCTATATTACGACGGAGATACCTTTGATCAGATTGTGTCTTCACTGCGATGATGAGAATTCTCTCTTTATTACGTCATAATTAAAGACAAAAATAATTATTATCACAATCCCATCCGAAATATCGAAAACAAGTGCGTCACCCGCGAAGCGAGCAAAGCTAGAATACTGTGGAAAGAAATCAAATTTTCGCACTTTTATATAAGCTCTAACAGAATGCCCGTTTCATTGGAGGTTTTGAAATCACACTGAATAAAAACCCGGCTAGGTTCATTAATAAAGTCGTGACCGGAAAACAGGCTTGAATTATTTATTAGATTTAGAGGAAACCGATCAACATTCAATTATAGTACGACAGTGAAATATAATACGTGTGCACACGTAAATAATAACTGCCTTTGTCACAATTTCCAGCACGAACGGGATTAAATAACAAAACATACCCGCTGAAAATCCTTCAAATCAAATCAGGTAATGTTGCCAAGTGCTTAATGAAAACTAACAAATAATAAAAGGAAATCAATAATATTTCGACATTGGCACTGAAAACAGTAATAAGACGAGAATTGTATGCTCTGCATTAATCGGTGGAATGCAGTTTATAAAAAAAAAAGTGCGTGGCTCACATCGAATAAATACAAATTTTTTAAAACGTTTTGAGGTACATGATAAGAAATTATACGTCACAAATTCCGGGTAATGTACGAGGTTTGTTCAAAAGAAAAGGTGAATTTTGAATTTTCGCGGGCTGTGTACATTCGATTGTCGTTTTTTTTTTGTTATTTTGGTACACATATGTTTATCATATGTTAGCATTATCAGCCATTTTGGATTAGTGGTTTGTTTTTGACAACTCGAAAGGTTAGTCACGTTTTTCTGTGTTCTTGTGCTGCTTGTGATTCACACATGAATGCTTGTTCGTGATTATTTGGCTAAAAACAACACCGTAATCATGCCTCAACCACCATATTCACCAGATTTGGCTCCCTGCGACTTTTTCCTATTCCCGAAACTGAAGAGACAAATGAAAGGAAAGCGTTTTGTCACGATTGATCAGATAAAGACAGAATTGAAGAACGAGCTGATGGCCAAACCGAAAAGCGCATTCCAGAAGTGCTTCGAGGATTGGAAGAAGCGCTGGCATAAGTGCATTATATCTGAGGGGGATTACTTTGAAGGGGAAAAAATGGATATTGATGAATAAATAAATACTTTTCGAAAAAATTCGAAATTCACCTTTTCTTTTGAACAAACCTCGTATTTAACAAATCAATATCTACTGAAATCATCATCTAAGTTTGCTTTTTTGTTTGTACCGAATCGTGGCTAACAAATATAAAGATGGATGCCACGTAAAAAGTAATTTGAAACGCTGTCAGTGAAATTAAGAAATAACTTGATGTTTTTCTGGTTCACATTGTACGAATATTAATTTTTTACTTAAATTTATAATATACCAGTTGATGTGTACCCGGCCTTGCTCGGGATTTTTTATTAATAAAGTTATGAAGTAACTATCTCCAAATAAAGAAACATTCATTTCAATATTTTATTTCATTCCAAACGTTTATTTTTTTAAAAATATATCTAAATCATAAAGTTCTTAAGTAGGTACCTACTCGTGTTTTCCACTGAAAATATTGAAAATATTCTACCAAAAAAACCTTCGTCTTTTGAATATGCAATCTGTGGCTAACCAGAGTGTTATATCTATGGGCTAAAATAAATAAAACATGGCGGGTTCAATATTTTTCATACTAATTTTAAAACGTTATAGCAACAGTTTTACATATTGGATTTCATTCAAACTACTTCCTAAACCTTCCCAGCACTAATAAAAACACACTGTGCTATTTTCAGCGAATCCATTCCATTGATTTTCGAGAACATCGAGGACAAACAAATAAAGTTACAAACTTACATTGATTTATATATATATATATATTCCAAAACATTATATTTAAAAAATATATTATTCTTGATGAAAAACTCTTTCCGGGAAGGAAGAAATTATGAAATAAAAAAATATATATATCACAGAGGCACATAAACAGGAGATACAGAAACATCGTACAGGATAAAATGTATCTAGGTGTGTACATGGATATATTTAACAAAAGACTCATAAGCATACAGCGCCTTTGAGGTAATTTTTTTACAGAAACGGCGCTTTACAAATCATCCAAATATTACTATAGAGATTATGATAAAAGATATACATGATAGAATTTGACGGCCTCCGTGGTCGAGGGGTAAGGCTCTCGACTACGAATCCGAAGGTCGCGGGTTCAAATCCCGGCGTGTGCAAGTAAATTTTATTTAGTTAATTTGTGCTGTTTCACAATTAATTAATTAAAAATAATATATGGTATATTTGCGCACGTTCCAGAGTGGAAGATACTCTCAGTATCGCCCTGGTGAAAGACAACTATTCAGAATTGAAACGTTGCTTGAAAAGGCTTTTAGACGTGTTTGGTGACCAGATCTGAATAGCCAGGTACTTCCCACCTTCCTCTTCCCCTTCTCCTTCCCCTCCTCAGTACTATCAGCCTCACACCATTCTTCAAATGGGGATGCCATAGTCTCACTGGCTACAGACGGTTGGGAGCAGTTGGAACTCTTGTGCGGTATTCCTATTAAATAAAAAAGGTATGGCCGGGAGAGCGTTCGAGACCCAGCTACGCGAGTAGCCGGGAGTAGGGAGAAGGAAACCCGTAACGAGAACAAAAAGGGAACAATAAGAACGGACTAAAGGAGAAAAGCCTCATATGTACACAATCAATTTTGAGAGAGAGGAAGAAGCTATTTATAGCCCTGTGTTGGCTGATTAACTGTTAGGTGTCAATATTTTCATTTAATCCCAAAGACATTACAAAAATTTGTTTTAATCCATAAAATGCCCTAAAAACCTACGCAGCTTTCTCAAAACAATGTTTTAAAAATTGACAACCACAACATCCCAATAACCAATCGGCCGATTGAGATCACATTTGGTAACCTTCGGTGAACTTTTTTCAACGTTGCTTTCAGAATTTTAGATTTGTTTTTTATAGCTCAGATAAAGTTAAAAAATCGAAGAAAATTGTTTAGCACTCCCAATTTCGCATAAAAAAATGTATTGTCAAATCTGCTACCAACGGTCACAAAACTTATAAAGATTGAGAATTTTGTTTGAAGAGTTACTACTATACTACCGGTTTCGACAAATCCGTATCATTCACCAGCCATCTTAAAACTTCCTTAATTTAAACAAGTACAGAAATACTTACACATTATTAGGTGAGAGTAGTGGGAGTGGTTTTAAAAACGTTAATAAAAATAAAAGTAAAGAATGTAATGGATAGTATGAATTAAATAAACTTATTTGTAATAAATTTACTTACTAGGTAGGTGAAAGTTGATTCTTGAATTATTGTGATTAGCAATCACTGATAAAGTTCGTGAAATTGGAAGAGGGACATAATTATAAAATGCAACAATAATAGAAAATATACAGACACATGTTGCAATGAATTTACTTATGATAATCTTTTGAAAACTGAAAATTCCTAGAGGATATGTACATGTTAGTAACTAATAAAAAAAATTCTGTCAATCGAAATATGCTCGCTTTTGACTCTCCCTAAGCCAAGAAGCCAATCATAGACCAATTTGCGCACAACAGTTGTACTATTCGATTACCATATATAGGGTACGATGTTGAACATTTTTCGACCTAAGTATGAAAATTGTCTTTGATCAACGGATACCATGGTAGTAGGTGAAATTTTTGGATTACTTCTAGAATGGGTGTCGTGATAGTGGTCTATGGATGGGTAGTGGTGACGTTGTTTTTGTATGTGTAATATAATTTTTCTTATGTATTACATCGAAAACACGTATCTCTTCAAATAATACGTCACTAAGGTATCTAAAAGGTTTTAATGATGACTCGTAGTAGTTATTTCTGTGATTATTGTTCTCCGTCATTTTTATCGAGTGGATTAGTTCAGTGGATAAGTGTGCTGGTCCCGAATAGACCGACGGGTCCTGGGTTCGAGTCCCAGATGATTTTTTTTAATCAAATGGTTTTGAAATTATTAAATCTTAAATTCTTCAAAATAGCGTACTGGATGAAAAGCCGTGCCTACAATCTTCGGAACTTTTTTAATGTCACAATCGTTCTACATCAATACGTTGGTTTTCTTTGACGATTTTATACGTTTTCGATGGAACCTCCCTTTGGTCATACATTTGACTTTCTCAGTCTCTTTTATTAGCGGGATACATAATGCAAAGCCATGCATCTGCATATTGCTAGAACGAAAGCTGTGAAAAATACCACTTTCGGTACTAGTAATTTTAGTACCCGCTAGTACCCGAACTTACACATAGGCAACCTTTGGACATTCAGCAATGCACGTCAATGTAATACGGCTTTAAGTTGTTATTAATATTGTTATTGTCATTCAATATTAATATCATGATGGATGCGTTAAGTTTCAAAAACGTAATTTTATAATTAAAACTGCAGTGAGTTTAAAAATTGGGAATTTAAATGTTGTTTATTATTTTTATCACCTCGATAAGATCATATCTTTCTCGTTCAAATCGAATTACTTACGTATTTGAATTCTTGTTTTCATTTAAGTAAAACGTAAACGTTAGCATCAATTACACCTACAATACTTGCCAGAATTTTTTTTTTGTATAAATTGACTTAATTCTTGCATATATATCGGAGAGATAACGAATTTATGAATAATAAATTATGTACTCTATTTAGTTAATGTTTAGTTTTTTATGTATGTAGGTATTATAATTTTTTTTTAATATTCATGTGTGTCAGTTTGAGGAACTTTGCACAAAATTTACAATACCAAAATTAAAACACATGTTGGTGAAATAATTCAAATTACTGTAAATATATCTCATATTATGTAAATCATATCCCATTGCGTGACCAAGGATCAAAGTGATCGTGCGTTAATTATGTCAATACACTTTGTCAACAACAATGAAGGTTGTTTTTGATACGTAGGTTGGAGATAGATAATTAAGGAGCTATTTCCGATGATGTGAAATCACAAAAAATGCACGTACTTATTAATTAGTTGTAAGCGGTAAAAGAGAAGTTATCTTTAAACCGATCGAAAAAATTCTTTCTAATTAGTTGGTTTTTATCTATTTTATCATATCCTACGATATTATAAAATATAATCTACTAAACGATTTTCAAACCCTGCCATTAAAGTGAAAAATCACATATTGTGAGAGCAGTATTTTTCTCTTCATGTGACATTTGATACCCGGAGTGGAAGATACTCTCAGTATTGCCGTGGTTAAAGACCACCATTCAGAATTGAAACGTTGCTTGAAATGGCTTTCAGCCGTGTTTGGTGACCAGATCACAACATTCCCCAATTGGGGATGTCATAGTCTCACTGGCTCCAGACGGTTTGGAGCAGTTGGGACTCTTGTGCGGTATTCATATAAAAAAAATGCGGCGATATATCAAGTCAAGTGGAAGATACAACTATCGTCCTATATTTGGTGACCAGATCAGAATAGTCATACACTTACCAATCTATCTCTTCTCCATCTCCTTCCCCTCTCCACCACCATCAGCCTAATTGGGAGTTCTATAGTTTCGCTGGTTCCAGACGGTTGGGAGCAGTTTTGTCTACTAATCGTGTAAACTCTAAACCACGTCATAATAGAATATCGATTTTTCTTACCCACTTGATAACAATTTTCATACGGTATTCTGTCCCGAACTTTATTTAGACATTGTGCACTTTTTCAAATTCTCTCTGTGTAACACAATCTTAAATTCCTTAATTTGTCTAAATATTATTTTAAACGTTTATTTATCAGTACCATATTAATCAGTGTGGAAAATACTTTCAGTATCGCCCTGGTGAGGATCCACCATTCAGAATTGAAACGTTGCTTGAAATGGCTTTTAGCCGTGTTTGGTGACTAGATCTGAATAGCCAGGTATTTCACCACCTCCCTCTCCCCCTTCTCCTTCCCCTACCCAATACCTTCAGCCTCACAACATTCCCCAATTGGGAATGCCATAGTCTCACTGGCTCCAGACGGTTGGGAGCAGTTGGGACTCTTGTGCGTATTCATATAAAAAAAAAAATGAGAAATAGCTAGGATGCAGGCGAGTTTTCCAGATATTGTATATTGTAATGTTACTGTCTGTATCTGTATTTTCTCCTTAGGCCACTCTCTGACGGTCCGGTGAGGAATGAACTTTTCACTCGCTACTGGAGACACTGCGCAGAAAAGTCCCACAACGGACTGCGTTGCAAACCGTTACCTTAGCAAACTTTACTTTTCTGTGCAGTGTCTGCAGTAACGAGTGAAGTGAAGTGTTCGTTCCTCACCGGACCATCAGAGAACAGCCTTAAATTTAAAAAAAAGTCAATGTACCATTTTTAGCTTAAACGGAAAATAAATCATCAAGGATGGATATCGATGAAAAAACTAGGTCGATACCTATGAAGACATAAGATATATTTTTCACTGAGCTACGGCTCTTCGATTCATTCCCGTATATTTTAGAGAAAACTTATAGAAATTAATTGAAGATGATATTAACAGTCTAAGTATTATATATAAGATAAAAATGACGGGACGGATTGGGGTAGCCGTAGCTCAGTAAATTAGAGCGCAGGGTCCCGGAGGGACCATGAGGTCCTGGGTTCGAGTCCCAGCTGCTGTCGTTATCTTTTTATTTTTTACTTTTTATCGTTGTCTTTTCGGTTTCATGTTTCATTCTAAAAGTTGTTAATATTATCTTAAATGATTAAAACGTATAAACACAATTAATTGTTTTTGTGTTTAATTTGTAAAACTCAATTTAATTTTTTTTTAAAACAACGACCGTTTGAAAATGGCCTTAAACGCCGAAACAGCGGTCACAATAATAATTAAAAAAATACTTGCAGAACTTAATAATAATATTATTAAATTTTATTTACATTAAAATAAAAAAATAAAAAAAAACGTATAAACACAATTTTCGTATTATTAATATAATTAAGTCGGTGAACATGATCGTAAGCAAAAACAGTTTAGGTCTATGTATATATATACTAAAAACAATAGATAACAGTAGAATTTCACATAATTTTAACAACCAACTGAGTTAGTTTCAGTTTATATGTTACAAGAAGAAATGACAAGCCTCTAATTATAACAATTTGTTCATTTTGTACAAATGTGTTCTTATGCTTTCTGCTCAACATATTTATAGTATTGTCGTTCAATTGCGTGTGTGTATATACAATTTTTTAAATGTATTCATACTAAAAAGATACATAATTTAAAATACACACCTACCGTACTCGTGTCACAACCACATAACATCGTTATCTCAATATAAAATATTATTCATTTGTGAATTCGAATGTGTGATTTACAAAAATGTATAATTATTATTACAATTGATTACAATTACTTTGCGTCATATCTATGAATTAGTCGCAATGATTTTTACTTATCAAAGAACTTTGATTTCGTGTATTATCTCTGATGTTTAATATCATTCGAAGCATTAATCTTTATAAAATGTAGGTATGTTAAAAATATTGATTACTATTATATAAAAAAAATCTACATCTTGATTATTTGAGTTTTCGTATCTACTTTCAGTAGCTATGAGTTTTGAGAGCAGTTGTACCGAAATGTTAAGATTTTCTTACATATTTCATCTAGTAGGAACCAATTTTCACTAACTTTCATAGCATCAAACTAGAAATATTATGTCGGCGAAATCTGTTTTTAATTTTTAATATTATTAATTATTTTGACCGATTTTAATACTTTTTTTGAGTAAAAAATATTTTTATTTGTCGATCATATTAACCGGTCGCCTGATATTGGTCAGGACATCGATAAGCAGTGAGCACCAAATCGCGAATAGTTTCCGATGTCGCTAGTACGAAATAATGTATTTTTGATGGAAATCACAAAAAGCGTTGGAGGCTTTGTGACGATGTTGAACAATTTGTATTTTTAAATAACAGGAATGCTTTGGCCAAACTCAAAATCAAACGAACTTATAAATTATTCAACATTTCTCAAAATCAAGCTTTTTACAGTATTACTGACAAAACCCTGTTTGAATATATCTAAATGTAAAAAAACTTTAAATATCAAAAATACTTTGAAACTATTTTTAGATTGCATAATTTTTGGTAATATATATGTATGAAAATCAATTTAAGTTTGTAACTTTGTATGTTTGTCATCGAAAATCACTGGACCGGTTTCGCTGAAAATATCACAGTTTGTTTTTATTAATGCTTGAAGGTTTAGAAAGTAGTTTGAATGAAATCCAATATGTAAAACTGTTGCTATAACGTTTTAAAATTAGTATTAAAATCATTGAACCCGCCATGTTTTATTTAGGTTAACCCATAGATATAACACTCTGGTTAGCCACAGATTGCATATTAAAAGAAGATTTTTTGGGTAGAATAATTTCAAAATGGAAAACACGAGAAGTTACCTACTTAAGAACTAAATAATTTAGATATATTTTGAAAAAAATAAACGTTTGGAATGAAATAAAATATTCAAATGAATGTTTCTTTATTTCGATATAGTTACCTTCGCTGTCAAATCAATTATGGTACCATCATAACAAGTGAAAAATCCTGAGCAAGGTTGGGTACAAATCAGCCAGTATTTTAATAAATAACAATATTTGGTCAATATTATTTGAATAAATCTACTTACCGGCGGCGTGAATTGCTTTTTGGCCAACGCCAGGCTGTATGCTGTATGTGGTTATTCATATTCGGTTATGATATGTGCATTGGATATTTTATTATCATCTTCGACTGATTTTTGCCGCCAAGTGAATAAATGCGTGTACAAGTTCCTTACCACATCGATGGAAAAATACAATTTGACAAACAGTCGTTTAATTTCCTTTTGTCATTCGTTTTTTCTTAGGGAAGGTACAGTTTTTCAGCCTTTATGGAGTGCTCGTCATCGCTACTTACCCTGGAATTTCAACAGTGTACTGAGTGTAAACGTGTTTAATTTTCACTCACATGGCCACAGTAATGAACTAATATAATATCTGATCAGAGGATAACAAACTTCTGCTAAAATCCTTATACCTTCAAATCATAAAATACATGTTGGTATTTATTCAACCCATATCACGTTAAAGATATTGTAATTTACATACATACAATCCATGTTATGTCTGATAGCGACTGGCAGTGCTTCTAGCGAAGAGAGGGATAGAGCGAAAGAAGTTTATAAGGGATGCAAGAAAAGAGTACGTGCTGGAGTGAAAGAACGAAAGAAACGCCTGGAAGAGGAAGAGGGGATCAAAATGACAAACCACTTCCAAGAAAACATTAAACTGTTTTGGAAGGAAGTCAAAAGGTCCCGGAATGGTCCAGAAAGCGGATGTGTGAAAGTGATAAAATCGAAAGATGGAAAAATGCTGACAAATGAGAAAGATATAAAAGAGAGATGGATGAAATACTTTGAAGAGGTCTTCGAAAGCAACCCGAGTGATAGTGATTCCAGTGGCGAGTCAGGTATGAATGACGATGGCGTGAATGTTCCCAAAATCAGCATGGATGAAATTAAGGGATCAATTAAATGTATGAAGAATGGTAAGGCTGTTGGTTTCGATAATATTGCTGCTGAATACTTTAAAGGAGATAGCCGTATAATTCTCACATGGTTATGCAAACTTTTTAACCAGTGTTTAGAGGAGGGTTACACCCCATTAGATTGGAGAAGGGCTGTGATCATGCCTCTATACAAAGGTAAAGGGTCACGCATGGAATGTGGAAATCACAGGGCTATTAGCCTGCTAAGTTCAGTTGGAAAGCTGTATGGTAGGATATTGATTGAAAGGGTACAAATGAAAACAAAGGATAAAATATGGGATGTGCAAGGTGCATTTATGAGCGGAAGGGGATGCATGGATCAGATTTTCTCGCTGCGTATGCTCACAGAGAAGTTTCTGGCAAAAAACCAGAAACTTTTCTGTGCTTTTGTAGATCTACAAAAAGCATACGACCGAGTTGACAGAAAAAAGTTATGGAAGGTGTTGTCCAAGTATGGAGTGAATACAAATCTTATACAGGCAATCGCATCTCTGTACGAGGGAAGCGTTGCATGTGTTAGGGCAAACGGTGATTTTACGGGGTGGTTTGACATCACAAAAGGTGTTAAGCAAGGCTGCGTAATGTCACCGTGGTTATTCAATCTATACATGGATAATTGTATGCAAGAATTGAAAGAGGTGGGCTTGGGCGCAAAAATGAGTAGTCTGCAAGTTTGTTGCCTGTTGTATGCTGATGATGCGGTGCTGATTGCTAAGAGTATAGAAGATCTACAGTCCCTCGTATCTAGGATGAACGAAGTATGTATGAAGAATGAGCTAATGATGAATGTAAGTAAGTCTAAAGTCATGGTGTTTGAAAGAGAGAGTACGAAAACAGTGTGCAATATAGTTGTGAATGATGAATACTTGGAGCAGGTCGATGAGTTTGTGTATTTGGGAAGTATGTTTACGAGAGATGGAAAGACTGATAGGGATATTGAAAGAAGGGTGAATGCAGGAAACTCCATTAACGGAGGACTGAACGCGGTTGGCGCAAACAAAAAGTTGTCCAAGGAAGCGAAGCTAGCAGTCCACAATGGAGTGCTGATACCAACCCTGATGTATGGCAGTGAGGCATGGAACTGGCAGAGGAAGGATGAAAGTAGACTGAATGCTGTAGAAATGAGATCTCTGAGACGAATGTGTGGTAAAACCATGTATGATCGTGTGAAAAATGTTGAGATTCGTAAAGAATGCAAGGCTGATGTAAGCGTAGTGAGCAAGATTAAGAAAGGGACGCATAGATGGTTTGGGCATGTAGAGCGAATGAATGAAAAAAGGAGTGTAAGGAGAATATATCACGCGAATGTGAATGGAAGAAGAAGCCGGGGACGTCCAAGGAAGACGTGGCACGATCAAGTGAATCAAATACTTGAGTCGGGTCATGTCAAAAGTCGGAATAACAGAAGAGAATGTATGAGACGTTGTATGAAAGGGAATGAAGCAAGAAGTGTATGCCAAGATCGAGTTGTTTGGCGGTCCGTCCTCTCTGCCTACCCCTGCGGGGAAACGGCGTGATGGTTAGTTAGTTAGTTAGTTACAATCCATGTTTTAAATCAAATATGCTAGGAAACTATTTGCCATCAGAAGGACGAAAATGGTTGTAGTGCGTAAGAATAAAAATGTTTATCAGAAGTTTAAAAATCATCCATAAAATAAGTAATAAATTATTTTACTACACATAGGTATGAAAAAGTCTACAACCAACTCAAAGTCCGATAACGTGTGTTTGTGTCGCTAGGCTCAGCAGACGGTTTATTTAGTTTCTCTCAATGGATGAAACGTCAAGCGCATTATTAAGGCTTCTCAAAAGATTTGTGAAAAGCATTCATCGTATTTTGGTTACGCCATGAAATCATGTGGCCTGAAACTTGTTGGTGAGAATGAAATGCCTCTTTTAAGACTATATAAACCGACTTTATCACATGATATACCGACCTCCGAATTACAATATACAAGCATTTTTGTCAGAAAGTGTTTCAATGTTTAAATAATAACATTAAATGAATGTGTCATATTTTTTGATGATATCAATTTAAACCTATTAAATAGAAATTAGGTTTTTTTTTAAAATTTATTCATTTATATAATCACAATGTTTTATTGGGGTTATGTGTTGTGCCTATCTATGTGCTATAATCTTTATAATTAGTTTCTGATCTTTAAAGATGAGCTCAATGGCGGCAGTAGCATCTCCACCCAGGCTATATTACCGTATTTGATTAATAGTAAATTGTTTTGAGTTGATTTAAGTTAAGAAAATTGCGGGTTTGTCTAAAGAAGTATATAGATTTATTTGCTTTAGGAATAATATGTTGTTTTCACTTTAAATTACTATCAAAAATAATACCCAAGTATTTCATTTTACTCACCCGTTTCCAGTAAGGGTAATCACAGACGAGTATACTAGCATTAGTCAGGAGGAAAACACATATTTTAAATCGATTTTTTAGTATAATTAAAGAAGTGCTAATGCTTTTAGAGTATTATTGTCCAGCCATATTTTAATTAGATTAATTCATTTGTTCGCTTTTGAGTAAACGTCTTTCTATTTTTTCCTTTCAAGAGGAGAATCGTATCATCAGCAAAACTTTTAATTTTAGCATCTATAGACAGATTACGTAATTCATTCATATAGATTAATAATAAAGTCAGACCCAAAACGCTACCTTGAGGAAAGCCAAAATGAATGGGCTGTTGTTTGATGATGAATTTAAAATTTTGGATCCATAATTAAATAACACGATCATTGTTTATAATTTTTAATAAATATGTGCATCTTTCCAGCTGAGACAACTTCTGTGTCATTTTTTTTTTAAATAACAACTTGTAATATTTCATTTTAAAATGTATTTAATTTAATTTGTGAGAAAGAATGCCCGACAGATCCACATCAATCTACACGCCTCTTATATTATATGATTGATGATTAAAGTGGCATCAGGTAACCTTCCGAAATCTAACCGCATAGTTATAGAATTAATAAAATAATGAAGTTTTTTGATTAATTTTGTTTTGAATCGGTTTTGACGTCATTAAAATACTTTATTTCCATAAAACAAAATTTAAAAAAAAATAAATTATTAATTAGAACCCGTCTTATCCTTTTCGAGTTTTTCACTATTGCTCACAAAATTAAAAATATTTTATGAATATGTAACAAAACTATTAACTAACGATTCCATATCCAAGTTTAGAATACATTAATTTACAAAATTGAGTAGATTTATTCAATTCTAAGAATAGTCATTCAACCAATGTGAATATTTTTTCGCTGAGAGGAAAATAAACCTACGATCTCCCTACTAAAAGACATTACTATTTTTTGTTTTGTTTTGTGTAGCTTAGTTACTATATCATAAATAATATATCGTAAGCTGTCAGAAATTCGTACACTTCCCATTTAAATATATTAGCATTGTAATTTCTTCAAAATATATCTATTAACTTTGTGGCGTCATTATTAATAAATGAATTTAAAAAATTACTTCGAATTCACCACTTTATTAATATACACAGACATTAACATGCCTCGAAAGCGATGCTTTCTTCATCAGGAATATATAGAATACTAAAAAATAATAATGTCAAGTATTTTTTAGTATTCTATATAATCCTGATGAAGAAAGCATCGCTTTCGAGGCATGTTAATATCTGTGTACTCGTATATTAATAAAGTGGTGAATACGAAAAATATTAATCTCAAGTATTCAATTTTTAATTATTAATTATTTTTATTGAGATTTAAAAACCTCATCTTAATATTTAATCATTCTAGAAAATAATATTAACATAACCCAAATGAAATATGAAAACGGAAATAAAGATTTCAGTCGCATCTGGGACTCGAACCCAGGTCCTCTGCCTATCCGGGGCAACCGCTTAACAAACGTAGCTAATGAGACCGGTTCAATTTATGCCATCTTCATCGATATCATATCTCAAATTCAAGATTTGTTAATATAATTCTACATTTTTTATCCCATATGGCAGCTATAATTTATTTATAATAGAATTGCTTTAAAAAAAATGATATATATATATATATAAACATTGTCCGCGGGTGCCTATGCATTAAAGCATAAGAACGATTTTGAGACCTTCGAAATGCATTTTTTTAACCTTATCCGAAATCTACGTCAATTGATAGAATTTTCTAAAAGGTGAGCCCAACTTCATGTAACTCTGAAATTTTTAGATTTTTAATACACACACATATATATATTTATTATTTTACAATAAGGCAATAGATTAGTTAAACCGTATAAAACTTGATCCACAAAGCGTTTCAATCATTTACGAAAATTTAATATGTGTTTCAGTTGGTGAATAATGGACGGCATCTGTGATACGTTGATAATAATAATTTGAAATAGTAGTATGCACATCACCGGCGGCTTCCCGCGCAATCTTCACCAATTGCAGGTAAAGTGTTTATCAATCCACTTAAAATCGGTAAGAAATTCAATCAAATACCAGTGACTTGACGGAGAGTCAGACAAACGGTGATATCGGTCAACGGCGGTCGAGTGTTGTTTTCGCAGAACGAGACCGAATCGTGTATAAAGCATCCTTCGTTTTAGGAAGGACACACAGTGCTCGTGTTTCGGCTCGTTGGGGTGTCAGTCACGTTTGATCTATAATACTTGCTAAGTGAAACTACAATTCAATTATAAGTAAACTAATATTCAGAATACATCGTGCTTGTATTCAAACTTGGAAAGTTATGCATGTAAAATGTGTCTCGAATTCGAGATTTAACGACGCTGTCATTGAAAGCCAATAATATACCGTATCATATCAAACAATAGTAATTTTTCAAAAAAGGAAGTGTATTTTAAAACGGTTAATGGTTACATGACAAAACATGGTTTTCGTACGTAAAGACCGCGACTTGAGAATATTTAAAACAAATATTTCATGCAAGTTTTTATTCATCTCGTTGGTAGTGCTGATCAAGCTTAGTGGTATAGAATGTAAGTAATTTTTTGAAATTTTATCGTAATCTAAGATCTAAGTTTTTTTCGGGTTTCTATCATACCATCAACTATTGGAATTTTTAATGGATGCAGTGTTTTAGTGACACATAGGAGGGAGCAAATATAAAATAGGTAGATTTTTTTTATGTTGGAAGATCTGTAAAAACGATATGAAAACCGATTTACGTGTGTTCCAACTGCGCACCGGAACCGAAGGAATGACAACAATGATGCTATTACCCAATTGCAGTTCCCATTGAAATACCAGTAAAACAAACACAGTATTCCCTTCTCGCGTCTGTGTTCTAACTGTGTTCTAACAATTTCGTTAATTTGGAAAATACATTCAACTATAATATAAGAACATGCAAATGTAATCAACGCTCATTCAATAATCTGCCAATAGATACCTACTAGAATACAGTTTAAACGCTTATTGGTTCGTAGGTACTTCAATATTTCATATATAGAAAAAAAAATTACCACTCAATATTCTACATTGAGAAATAATTATTAAATTACGATTTAATAATTATTTCATTAACAAATAATATAATGTCACTTCTTCAATAAATGCAACATCACCTTGTGGTGTAATTTTAAATAAAATGAATAGGAAATGTCTTAATAAATTAATAAAAATTCTTTGTAAAACACCACTTTTTTAATACATAAATATCAACATGTTTCGAAAGCGAAGCTTTCATCGTCGGGAAAAACAGAATACTAAAAAATAATAATGTCAAGTACGTATTAATTAATGCTTTCGAAACATGTTGATTTTTATATATTAAAAAAGTGGTGTTTACAAAGTATTTTAATTAATTCATTAATTTATTAATAATTATGATAAAAAGAGAATACCAACCTTTTGAAGCAAATGTTTTATTTATTATTTTATTCTTATATTATTATTTTTCTAGGTTTATTATTTGTCTATTCTTTTATTATTTCTCAGTATAATGTGTATCCTCATGAGGGAAGCCCCGTTCCCGAAACATGTTGATATTTACATTTCAATTCAATTCTGTTCAATTCTTTATTCCGTTTACTTGTTTACATTTTAAGGCATTTTTAAAGATATTATTAAATAAGACAGGATGTATAACATCCAAAATAATAAAAAAAGTCTGTAGACATACATAATCACAGTAAATTGCATGTAACACATTCTGGTATTATACAAATAGCAACAAAAAGCTTCCTGTTTAAACGCAGCTTCGTTGATGCTAAATATGTAGATATCTATATTAAGCATCAACGAAGTATAACTTATACGAATAAGTGATTTTATTTAACAGCAAGATTGCTCTCCCCGCCGGCATGATCATTGGAAAATTGGTCCTGCAGGTCGGGGGATATTAAATAGCGGTTCAAATAAAATATTTCCTTAAATGAAACAATAAAACTTTGTTTTAACCACTTCTTGTTGTTGTTTGTTTTATTTGCATTCGGTATAAACCGATACTTTAGTATCTAATCTTAGATACCCAATCTGAATCATTTCACCAGAAAATCTTATCTTGCAAGGATATTTTCAGTAAGTTAACAATCATAGCTCTCCCCTTTTGCCATATTTTTGAGACGTTGAATTTGGTCAAATTTGTGCCTCCCTATGTACGATTTTTTTCGAACGAGTAAACTTTGCAAATCATCAATTTTGAATTGTTCGAATTTTTAAAAAGGCAATAAAGAGTCGTTTTCTTTTGAATTTCACAATGATATTCCAATTTGACCATAAATAAATATCACATGGTTGGAAATGCCGTGACTCATATATCTATTATTTACACATATGAATATTTTATGCTTTGATATTATTATCTTTGCACTTATGTTGAATGAAACAATTACAACTTACCAATACTATTCTTATGAATTATTGTTGATAGTCTTACCCACTTAATAAATAATATGTTGGTTTTTACAAATAACCGGTCACAATGGTGAATTATTAATCCATCATGTTTTTATGTTCATAGGTATTGCACATAAAATAATGCTTAAGGCGCTATAATAATTTTATAAAAATACAACATAATTTATAAAAATGAATTCTTTTTGATGAAAAAACCTTTGTAACCCTTTTCCACTTATTTATTTTCGACCGGACCGGTTTCACCCTATCACGGGCATCCTCAAACTGGTACAATGAATACTAAATCTATGGTATATATAGCATGGATGTCGGGAGTGAGTTCCCTGCTTTTCCAATATTGTTTTTATTGTTTGAAATTTATTTTATTGCTGACTACTTTCGGGATGGTTTATTACCCTCTGGAAAACGGATTAAAAAAAAATAAAAAAAGTAAATTAGAAATAACATAATATATAGTATTTTTACAAGTTTCTTGAAGGATTTGAGCTTTCAACTTTCAATAATAATTTATTCCGTATCGACCCACCTTCATCTCAATATTTAAAAGCATAAAGTGATAAAAACATTTTTTTTATATTTGACTTAGCGCCATCTGTTAGCGCGTATCACGTTTCGTTTAACCTTAATAATGATTAACTAAAATTTATTAAATACTGTCTTTACTTGCGTATGGCTTTTCGAAATGTAAACAAATTAAAAAAAGAATAATATTTCACACCGCAAAAAAAAAACACTTTATAGTCAATAATCAATGGGGTATTTTCAAAAACTATGGGTACCGTTCAAAATGTGTGGAATATTTAAAGTTATAATTTCTGATTCTGATAATCGCACTAAAAATGTGTAATTTTAATATTTTTATTCCAAAATATTAATTCGAAAAACGATCTCAAACCGCACATTCCGAAACGGTTCGAACTGGTTACAACGTCATTATGGCGTAAATAATGCCAATTGCTGGTAAGACGGCTGTCACTTGCTCGGCGTGACGTCAACAACGCCATGTTCACGAACAAAAACGAACACGTCGTTTTGGCGGCATATCAAAGATACTACATTTTAAATCGTTATAGAAAATTTATTCGTAGAAAAAAAAATTAAATTAATTTTCAGCGTTCAACGTTGTAGTGGACGCGAGCTATAAAGTTCCATTGAATAATAAAATAATTTTTTATTGTTGTTAATTTTTGTACTTGTTTTACTATGGTGGACAAAAATAATTATATAAATGAATATATGAACTAAATTAACCCTTACCACTCCTTTGTCGGGTGCCAGCCGACATCACTATTTGTACGCTACAACTCAGTTGTCGGCTGGCGCCCGACAAGATAAGACTTGCGCGCGCGGTGTATTTTCGCGCGCAAAACTTGACACGTGACGTTGTTTCTTGTGATTATTCTATAAAAACATTTAAATTCACGTTTCATAAGATTTTGACTGTTTTCCGTTTTTGTTTTACTATAAAATAACTTTTTTGTAACTGTCTAACAATAAATTAATATTTTGACATTATTTAAATTAGAGTTGGCTGACAACAAATATTAAAAAATAATGGAGTGGTAAGGGTTAAGCCCCAAAAATATACATATAGGGTTTTTATTGAAATAAAACACAGATTGTTATTAAAGAAAAAAATTAACATAAAATTATAAGGCCTTACAGAAACATTACAATTTTTTGGTGTGAATATACCATGAAGTAAAAATATAGCTAATTTAGTTTAGAATTTTTGGAAGGCGTTCAGTGCCACAACTCGTTACACAAAAAAAGGATCTAAGTATGAAAAAATATGTAACTTTAGTGTTATGAGTAAGATTAAGAAAGGGACGCTTAGATGGTTTGGCCATGTATAGCGAATGAATGAAGAAAGGAATGTAAATAGAATATATGACGCGATTGTGAATGGAAGAATAAGCCGGGGACGCCCGAGGAAGTCATAGCACGATCAAGTGAATCATATACTTGAGTCGGGCCATGTCAGAAGTCATAATAATAAAATAGAATTTTTGTGACAATCTATAGATGTGAATGAAGCAAATAGTGTTTGCCGAGATCGATTTGATTGGCAGTCTGTCCTCTTTCTGCCTACCCCTGTGGAGAAACGGCGCGATGGTTAGTTAGTTAGAGTTAGGATCTAAGTATCTCGTAAAAACGACTATTTGTAGCCAACTCGGTCATTTAGCTATTTGTACTTCAGTCACTTTATGACTAATGTCGAGCGGTACTTAGCGTGCTTTTTATGGGAAAACACAACCGGTACGTACGACTTGTATCATATATAGCCACAAACAATTTATTGTGTTACTCAATTCTTTATTTATGGTATTGTCGAAGGCACAAGAACAATTTCCACATAATTTTTTTTAGCACTGTGATTTATTTAATTCAAATATCTAATAAATAAGACACTCTGTCTTAACCACTGTATATTGGCAAAATCAACGTGTTTTCCATCGGACCTGACATGTGTTGATTTTGTCAATAAACAGTGGATAGAATAAAGTGTTTATTATTATTTATATAAAAAAATTATGTCAATAAATAAATTTTACTTAACCGGCCGTCGTTTGGGTTATTATTCAAAGAGTAGGTAAAAAAACATAGATTTTTTTTTTCGCAATAACAGTACGTGTGACTATTGACTTAATTGGAATGAAAGAGACGTAAATACCCGAGCACATCCGTTGGCTTCGGCTGACCTCGAAATACTAAACGAGATGAAGCAGGAACAAACTTGACATATACGAATGTTTTGTGGGTTTTGTGTATAGCTTTTTTGTACCTGAACATACGGGATACGACTATAATATAGCGGTAGGGCGGTTAATGACAAATCCTCTCGGATCTAGATAATAAAATTTCATGTAAAGAAAAACCTGGTATTCTCTCATTGTTAAACGTATGCTTGACAATAAGAGAAAAGGTTTTATGAGTACGATCATTTAGTGGCAGATAGAATTGTTTTGGTTGTTTCATGTAACTTTTACAGAAAATAAGACAAGACGCCATGTTATAGAATATTTTTCAAAAATATATATATTTTTACTATAATGCATCGCGTAGAAGAGCAAACCCAATAAACAACTCAATTCCCACCTAAATATTTATTTATTATATATAATATCTAATGATTTTTTTTAATCCAAAAAAATCGATGATTATAATATGAACGCGTTGGCCGAGGCACTATAAAGATTCATAACTCTGATTTGCTGGAACCAATAGATATAAGAATTCATATTGAACGACAGTCATCCGCCGCGATTGTTTATACCTTTAGTTTTAGCTGTTCGGGTCTTTCCCTTATCTTAGTCACAAAAGATTGTGATCTTCAATCTGAGTAATGAAGTATCTAATAAGATCGTTATCGAAAAATAGAGTATTCTGTTTATTATTACAACACATTGGCAGTAAGCGCAACACTATTCATCGCAATCGTAGATTTTACATAACACTATACCTTTTTATTATAGAATTTTGTGTGATTTGTATGCATCGAGCAGAAAAAACTGTTTATTTATTTTATATGAATGCCGCACAAGAGTCGCAACTGCTCCCAACTGTCTGGAGACAGTGAGGCTGTGGCATTCCCAATTAGGGAATGTTGTGAGGCTAAAGGTATTGGGGAGGGGAAGGAGAAGGGGAAGAGGAAGGTGGGGAAATACCTGGCTATTCAGATCTGGTCACCAAACACGGCTAAAGGCCATTTCAAGCAACGTGGTCTTTCACCATGGCGATACTGAGAGTATCCTCCACTCTGAAATAATTTAATAGACTCTGAAGCAGATAAATATCTTGAAATTTAAATTCTGGCGTTATGTCCTCTGCTTTTTCTTACCGAATTTTTTTGTCATGTAAACTATTTCCAGTTCTCGTGATTTCCACTATGAGGTATGAAATATCACATTACCCGACGAAGATCAAAAAAATAAATTTACGTGTCTTTAAATGACAAAAGGGGAACTTCAAATGAATGTATTTTGAATTGAGACTCTTTTGACTGTACGATGAAATACATCTCAAGCGAAGCCGGTTGCTAAAACCAGCATCCATATAAAGTTAAATTGGAATCATTATAAAGATAGCTGCCAATAATATGGGATAAAAAATGGAGAATATCGAAAAATATCGACGAAGATGACATACATTGAACTGGTCTCATTAGCTAAGTTGGTTAAGCGGATGCGCTGGATAGGCAGAGGTCCTGGGTTCGAGTCCCAGATGCGACTGAAATCTTTTTATTTTCTATCTTTTATTTAGGTTATGTTAATATTATTGTCTACAATGATTAAATTGGAATGATTTTTATTTTTATTTCTACGTAGCTGTCGAATAATCTGTTAAATTGACTTTATTAATTTATTTATGTAAAGCAGCGCAGGAAAGGAAAAAAAACTGTAAGGTTAACAAATCTTATCAACAAATAGATAAATTGTGTCAAGTTGTCTATCTTTAGTAGCTACTTTCAGTAGGTTATCGAAGAATATAAAGAAAGGTTTCAAACATCTCACGATAAAAAATTTACCCAACATTGTGATTTCCCAGATACTTCAGATATTTGTCAAGAATAAATACGGTCACATAAATAAATGAATGAATGTTTTGTTGGTACGGAAGTGTTACTATGAAAAACTCATATCTGCACGAATTTTTTTATACAAAGTTTGATATATAGTGAGATATGAAAACAAAAGAATCGGAAATAAAAATAGAAAAAAATTAATAGAAAATAAAACTTTAAGCAAAGACAGTAAAAAAGTGTATCAAAATTTGTATTACATTTATAAGGAAACAACAAAAAAAGAATGCCCAGATCATTGATTATGTACTTGAATTACTAGACGATACGCTAAACGCGGCACGGGAAAACAGAAATCTGCAATATCTGCAGACCCATTAGTAACATTTTGCTGCACGCGGGCATTGTTGATATCATACCGAGCCGTGAGAGTCGCCTTACTAATATTTGTGGCGATATAGGATAATTAGCATTTGTAGTGTTAATTTCTCCAACGATTTTTTTTACATAACTGTAAACATGCATGTAAATAAGTAATTTAAAATAAATTATAATAAAATGAACTAAGAAAAAAAATCAATAAACATATTGTATCAGCTCTTCGAAATTTTACAAAAATTAAAATGTATTGTTATTGTGTATGTGCATTGCAATTATCATGTACTTACAATAATATCTATCACTGCAAAACCACAATTATTCTAGAACCAACTCTCATACATTAACCTTATTACGAATGATATCATTTCTACTGTAGGTATTTATTTATATTCCAACTTTTATACCTACCTTTATTTTTTCCATTTTGTAAATATAGTTATTATCATGCATAACACGATATTATAACAGTATTTAAGTTTACTATTTACTAAAATTTTATCCATATATTCTATATGTATCTTATTTCTGTACGTACGTTATCATTACTGTCGCTACATGGCGCTATTCCCCAACTCAAAGTTTTTCTCTATTGATTTGGGTAGGTTTTGTTTAAAAGTGCGTATTTTTTGTGATTAGCATTTGAAAAGATATCTGTAATATTTAATTTATTATCCGTATTCATAATAACCAAAAAATATGTACGTATATATATTTTAAAAGAATTTATGTTAAATGGATTAGACGCAAACACCACTTCCACGAAGGTATTCTATATCACGCTCTTTTATAAATTATTAATTGTTTTTGTGTTTAATTCGTAGAACTCGATTTTTTTTTTTTATTTAAATCAAATTTAATAATGTTATTATTAAGTTCTGCAAGTATTTTTAGTTTTATTATTGTGATAGCTGTTTCGGCGTTCAATGCCATTTTCAAACTGCGGTTAATCCACATTGTGACGACCTATTTATATGATTTTATTCACTCCCACCCCATTCTAATTTGGACGGGTTTTTAAAAATAATTATTTATATTCGATAAAACCGATTTAGTTAGAATATTTTTATAAATTATTTTTATATGTGGTTTAAATATAGCTTTTAGAACAATAATATAGGAACAAGCCTAAAAAGCTCAAGAAGCAAAAATACTTAATAATAGTGGCATATACTCGTACGATTTAAAATGTGACCACACCGACCGCAACGCTACCTATATCGGGCAGACGGGAAGGGCTTTCTCAACTAGATTTAGAGAACATATACGATGTCATAAAAATAAAAGCACAAAATTCGCAAAACATCTCTTAGTGAATAATCAGGTTCCGCTTGACAACGAGCCTAACCCCTTACATACAGAAATAAAGGGTCGTAAATTAAATTTACCTGAAGAATTAGAAATTAATAAACGAACGGATGATCCTAATATAACATTAATTGATAAAGTAAGGAAAATTATATATGCACCGCTTCTCAATATGTTTACATTATCAAAACAATTTAAAACATTTAAATAAAACAATTAAGAAAACATTATTATTTGAATACGGGGAAACAAATTATAAATGTACCCCACATAATAGAGAATTTCAATTATGTTTTATCTAAATCGGTTATACCGATAATAAACAATTATTTTTAAAAATCTGTTCAAATTATAATGTGATTAAAATCATATAAATCAGTGGTCACAATGTGCATTAACCGCAGTTTGAAAATGGTTCTTTATAAAGGTTTTTTTCTCCTTAAACCATAAACGATATTTAAAATACTTCTGAAGGATTAAACGAAACGCTGACAAATGTAAACTATACATTGTGTAGTATATCTATTCAAATATATGTATATGATATTTAATATTGACATGCGCACATACCAGATTAACGGTGTTTTACGAGTTAATCGTTTCCCGAAATCGTGTTCGCAAACATTATAATAATAATACATATCGTGGTAAATCCGTTTTATTTTCCACAATCATTGAGAGATTGGGATTAATAAGGCAGTTTTCCAGTCATATAAATTACCGACCAAGATTTACCTCGCGAGCTAATCTCATTCAATAATTCTGTATAATCCGCCTCGTGTATGTTTGCACATATTTTAGCATTCTATATTTCACTATAGTTTACATAGTGCAACTAGTCAGAGGGGCATCGCAATTAGAAGAATAATATGGTGATAAAATTCAACATTCAAATTAAATGGTAAGAAAAATAAAAGAACGAATAGATAATTATTGATTAATTGATAACGTAAAGTTCTTTAAAACTTAAGACAAGATTTTTATGCATAGCGCAAAGGGTAACAATTATTTTTATAAACAATAATTATTAGCCTGAAACACTCATCCAAATTGAAAAAAAAATACAGGTGAAAATATAATAAAAACAGTAATTATTGAATGAAACACTAGTATATATTGATTAACTTGGCGGGTTTGCGATAAGCCGACGTAGCTCAACGGTAGAGCATCTGACCGGACATCAGAAGGGTGCAGGTTCGAGTCCTGTCGGTGACATTTATCTTTGCTCGGAAAGGTTTTTTTCAATTTGGATGAGTGTTTCAGGCTAATAATTATTGTTTATGAAAATAATTGTTAGATAATTATTGAATTTAAAATTTAAAAAAAACATTTCGTCGCCCACAACAGAAACAGGCTAAGGATTTCATATTTAACAAATTTCCAGGAGAGCCAAAAAACTGTTATTTTTGCATATTCGTTTACATTTCACTGCATGTTTTACTAGTGAGGTAAAGGATATTAATACTCCATTAGAGAAACATGTATAAAAATTCGTTAAAAAAAACAGTTTCTTGGGTCTCCTGGAAATTTGCTAAATATGACCTGTTTGCGTTGTGGGCTACGATTTGAAGAAAAATAATCGGAGTGGCAATATTATTGGAAATTTTCCTTAAATGTGCGCCACTTTCATTAATTATTTGCTACTGCTAGTTAACGGTAACTAGATAATGAATTATATTAAAAAAATATGAGGTGATTTTTCACAAAAACGGCGCTATATAAATCGTCCAAACATTATTATTATTAGATATCAAATATACGTGGACACACCATCAAAAATAAAATATACCTATAATTCCTGGAACATCATAGAATTATGAATCGTGACCTATCCACTGCTATTAATATTTAGATGTTATTATTTATGAACTGTTTTTATTTATTTTTATATGCATCGTGAGCATAAATCGAAAAGTAGCCAAGTCATATATTTTTAGCATTTGAACAGTTCGCGTCACCCGTTGATTTTCGCCTCGGTAGCGGTTTGTAGTTTTTTTGGGTTGTTAAATCAATGGCTGTTTAAACCTTCATACGTACCCGTCGTTAAAAATTAACTCAACGCTGACAGACCGAAAATGATCAGTTCACAGGGGCCACACAAACGTCAAAATATTTAAGAAACGAATTGTATTATTTGCAGCACAGACACATGGTGCGAATGCCTTATTCTATTGTTATTTCAATGGAAGATGTTCCTAGCAACAAGCGTCATTAATCCCTTCGGCACCGGTATAGAGTCTGGGAACACGCTCTACACGAGCCCAATATTTGAACATGGTTGAAATTTTATCACATCAGAATGTGTTGTTTCTATGACTCGTTCTTGTGTTTAACAGCTCGGCTGTGGAATAATTATCCGGCTTCTATGTTTAAATAATAATAATAAATTTTAAATTATTTGTATACCGTCATTTTTGTGAAAATAACAGAATGACGCTGATCGTCGAATTGTGACGATGCCAAATGTAACGGTCGGTCAAAATTGAACTGATGACCAGTGTTGAAAATATTTTGAATCAGTATTATTTGTTTGAAGGTTCTATTCACGGACCCCGCACTGAGGCGCCCTCTGCAGGATCATGGCTCGACAATATGGTAAAGCAGACACAGCTGGTAGATAGCGATTGGCACTGGCTGCCATGGCGCCGGATGGAGCCCTACGAAGATGAGGTCGAGTGCAAAAATGCTACTGAAGGAGGAGACTTTCCAGATGACCTTTTCACAGGTAAATAAATATCTTTTTTTTTTTAATCTATTCATGATTTTGGTAGATGGTCACACGGCTAAACAATCAATAAAGAAAGGTGAAAGAAGCACACCCAACCCACCCCAACCCACCCTAACCCATCCTAATACCCATCGATAATACGTAATAAGAATTTGTAAAGGGTACAGACAATCTCCACTACCTCAGCTTTAACCTTAACAGGAATACCATCAATAGATCTTAAAATAGGCGAAGTTAAAGATGTCTAGAGAATAAAGTCCAGCAAGAATAGTTAAAAAAAGAATAATCGGGTTAGGAAAAAGGAAACGCAATTAATGAAAATCCTATACAGATGGTAGCAATCAGGACGTATTAGTGGGAGCCGAAGTAGTAAAAAAAATAGATGGAAAAGACTAGGTATCAAAATCACACAAATTAGAAGATTATTGCAGTTTACCAAGCGGAAATATTTGCAATTCAATAAGTCGTAGAATGGGTAGGATTAAAGGGTATAACAGGACAAGATATAACTATAAACTCAGATAGTAAATTATTATTGGAAACATTAATGGAAGAGAGAACGGCAAACGAAATAGCAAGAGAATGTTTAAAAAAAATAAATGCATGCCGGGATAATAACAACCGATTAACATTTCAATGGGTTAGAGCGCACATAGACCCGGAAACGAAAAAGCAGGAAAAGGGAGACGACCGTTTTTTTTTTAATGCGCAGATGATAGTAAAAATCAAAAATAAATTCTTATCAAACATAATCAGAGCTCTTCAGACGGGAAAACACGCAAAAAATAGTTTCAATGCTACAAAAATGATAAACAGGCCATCGGTGCTTTAAAGAATATCTAAAGCGATTAAGTTAATAGAGGGTGACAAATTCCCGTGCCACAAAACATCGGTACAAGACAGCACATATGCACTGGAAAAATGTTTAAGTTTTGAAGCGGATAGACATAAATTAAATTACAAATATTACGGAATAACAGAAGTAACAGGTCAGAAACTTGGAAACAGCAGAAATCAAGTCAAACATTCAAAGAATATCAGGAAAAAAATTAAGGATGATAATGGAACACTGTAGGATAAAGACCAAAATAATAAATAGGAGAAACCTTGTGCATAACAATCAAGGTACCCACAGCAGATAATAATCATCCATTCAACCTAACCTATCCTAACCTAAATTAAACCCAAAAGCAAGAGAATGCTCGAATAAGCTTTTCAAAAGTCAGGAAAAATAACAGAGTACAATTCCAGCGGGTTAAAGCACACGTCAAACAAGAGGGGAACAAAAGGGCCAACGAAACAGCGAAGAAGGGAAGAACACTTTAAAAAGTCGCAGATTATGGTAAAGTACTACTCAGCTGCACGAAAATAAGACTCAGAGAAGAAGAAAATGGAATGAAAAATATATCGAAGATAATGTACATTTTAGCTTGTAAAAGGTTATGTAGTACTGATTTTTTGTAGTTTTAATGTTGTCTGTACCTGGGTCGTAGTTGCGAACACAAACACAGGTTTTTTTTTTAATATGTCACTATTTTAGGTTTTTGCTAAATAACTTTTCAATATTTATGAAATTTTTTTGTAGAGCTCAAAATTTGCTACTATTAATCCAAACGACTAACTAAAACTACCAAACAAAAACAGTTTTTGTCATTGTCTACATTACTGCCATTGAAAACAAAATAATAAATACTTTGAGTCCTAATTAAATATGTACGTACGAGTATATACAAAACAGTTTATCGCTTGGCAACGCTTAGTCCCCCGGCCCCCGTCCTTCCCCGCCACTCCACCGCCAATGCAAGATGGACGACAGTGTACAAAGCGTCACAACGGGCTATAGCCGACTTCTGGTCCAAACTCAGAGACAAACTCTCCATTAACATCTCCAAACAATAACACATCAATACTACAGTAGCCCAACTTCACATAACTCCTGAATGTAAAACTATGTACCTTGTGTTGCCGAAGAGATCATTTAAAACATAATATTTTTTTTGCTAGTGTATCTATCAACGGTCTAGTTAAAGTGTCCCCATTTAAGAGTATTCTGTATTATTTATCCTAAAAAAATATGGATGATAATTCATTGTCTTAGCTTAAATACATTCTTGAATATAATGGAAACAATCACTCTAACTTTAAATTGAAATAAAAACTTTGATTATCATTTGTATTAGCGTCTTGCAATATATCGTAAGAAATATATACAGTTAACTTTTTTCTTTCAATTTAACATATATAAAAACTTAGACCAAGCCGTATTTAGTTTTGATAATTTGACTGCATCTCTTTATATGGTCTATAAATAATGTGTAATTATAGCCTGTCCAAAAAGAGAAAATAAATGTAAAAAAAAAGAAAACTTCATAAAATAGATGTAATCTAAGAATAATATAAGAATATGAAGTAATATTTGTACAGCGCCCTTGAGGTGATATTTCACAATAACGGCGCTATAAAAATCATCCGATTATTATTGTTATTATTATTATTAGATAGTACTTATACCGAACGCTGTTGTTTTCACTGTAAACACTATATAAAATCACCACAAAAAATTACATGTACCTACACTTTATATACAGGGTGTTCCATTACTCCAAATAAGATGAGGAATCACTGGTTAAAAGTATGTCGGGTACGTTCTTGACAACCTGTATAAAAGGTATATTTTAGTAAGAGAGTTGTATAGACGTGTATTTTAAAATGATATTATGACGATCAAAATTACTACTTTTTTCCCAGAATGAAAAATTCTAACCATTTTTATCAAATGTATTATCTGGGTGATAATATACACGCATATAAATATGTTATAAATTATTACTCTAAAATTTTGATGAATTTATGGTTCCTATGTACCATTAACAGATTACTGTAATCTACGATTAATTTACAATCAATTAATTAAAAGTTTTCAATCACAAACGGAATCGTTTGGCTTAGTTGGGTAACAATTGTGTGTGATTTGATATTTTAATCTTTTACACAAAATAGACAATAATTATTTTTGAAGACAATATATAGGATCATATATTAGTATATAATTATGAGAAAAACAATCTTCAATGTCATATTAATGAAGGATAAATGAATGATACGAAATATTAGTAGGTAGCGTTTAAGATTTTCAATACTAGATCATTTAATTCTAATATAAATAAATCTTGAAGGATCATGTCAGAAGTCGGAAAAATAGAAGAGAATGAATGAGACAATGTATGAATGTGAATGAAGCAAGAAGTGTATGCCAATATCGAGTTATTTGGCGGTTCGTCCTTTCTGCCTACCCCTGGGGGGAAACGGCGTGATGGTTAGTTAGTTAGTTGAAGGATCATTTAGATAAAGTTTTGCAAAAGTATTTTTTTTTTTTTCACTCTGCATTTCTAGGTTTAAATAGGTTTAAAGGAAACTATGGGCTACCAGGTCATGAAAGAAAACTGACGGGTCGCATATAAGGCTAAAATGAGGGCGTTTTTATTTTTCCTCGAAAATAACATCGAATCCTTTTCCCTACAAGTTTTTTTTGCTATCAATATGAAACATATGAGAAGTGTGTTATGGGCGTGTCCGTGTGCTCAAATGTCGCTATTTTTTTTTCTATAATTCTACTGAAATTAAAACGTTGTCATGTAACTCTTTTACAAAATACAAAAGAGTTTTGCGATACACATACCTCCATTTTTAATGTTTTGATTCAGTCGCCAAATATTACAATCCTTTTTACATGTTATTTCAAATATTAGAATGGTAAAAAAGAAAGCAATTTGTGGTTTTTATCAAAAATTTTAGGTTAACATATTTAAGGGTTAGGTTAGTTTTGGTTTAGTTAGGTTAGGTTAGATTACATTAGGTTAGGTTTAGATAGGTTGGGTTTGGCTTGGTTGGTTTAGTTAGGTTAGGTTTGGTTAGATTAGGTTAGGTTAGGTTTAGATAGGTTTAGATTGGTTGGGTTTGGCTTGGTTGGTTTAGTTAGGTTATGTTTGGTTAGGTTAGGTTAGGTTAGGTTTAGATAGGTTTAGATAGGTTGGGTTTGGCTTGGTTGGTTTAGATAGGATAAGTTAGGTTAGATTAGGTTAGGTTCGATTCGGCTTGGTTCGATCAGGTTGACTGAAATGTGCGGGTAACTTAGATTAATAAAAGTATTAAATCGGATGTGTCACATTATGTTTTAAATTAGGAAATAACGATTCAAGTAGCAATTTGCAAGCATAAAATGTTTTTTTTGTTCATTTCTCAGCGACTTTCGGTAACGACATCACTAATCTAAGATTGTTTTGTTTGGATCAACTCTAATTGCGAAACCTTTAACGACCGCTTAAATTTAAAAAAAAAATCTAAATTCTTTGATTGAGTTGAGACAAGAGCATTTTTTTACTATAAATTTATAATACATTACATTCCACTACCATTGGTTCAAATTTTAACCCTTAAATGCACGATTTTTCAAAATTTAAAAGTAAAAATATTTTTATACTGAAAAATTAGGTTGAAAATGACGGGAAAAATAATTAAAAATATATGTAAGTTTATTTGTGGATTTTATTCATAATAAAATGGCTCATTGCAGATATGTAACATCATGCAGAAGGCGAACAAAATATACAGAAATTAAAAACATATAAAAAAATGAACAGTAGAAATTTAAAAAACAATTATTCCTCCTATTAAAGCATAGGACGAGACCAAATTTTTCACACATTGTTTGTGAAATTCTGTTCCTCTGGTCCATATGGGCCAGTGTCCTAAATTATCAGTCCCCACCTCCTTTGGGGGATATATATTGGAATGGTCCACGTTTTCTTTTAGATGCTTCGATGGTGCTGCTGATGGCTCGGCGTATTGTTACACTTACGCAACAATATGCATTGGAGTTAATTTATTGTATGTATCTGAGTTATAAGCGCTTAAATAAATTGTTGCAGATATGCAACAGAATGCATTTAAGGGTTAAAGTCTTTAACGATTTGTGACGTTTGGAGGATGCCTCTGGAATGATTAATAAAAATAAAATAAAAAAGGATTTCACCGATTCGTAAACTCTTGGCAAAACCATTTTCCAGATCAGCAACTGAAGGACGGAGCCATCGTCTTGCACTTCATCGGTGGTATTTACAGCTTTACTCTCCTGGCCGTGGTCTGCAATGACTACTTCATCCCCACCGTGGAGTGTATCTGCGAGGACCTTCACATAACACCGGTAAGAATGAGTAATATACTCATGAGTAATATTAAGTTATTACGTTATTCCAAACTCTTGTCACATTTGAAGAATACATCGTCGATCACCGTCATTTTGAATTCTTGCAATTTGAACGGTCCCCGTTAAACGCCGATTTTAGTCGGATTCGAACTTGATCACATTGTGATCAAAGTGTGATCAGCTGTCAAGCGTAACAACATATCATTACATTTGATAGCTGATCATATTTGGATCAAAAGCTGAAGCGTGATGACAATCGGCATTTAACAGGGACCGTTTAAATATATTTAAAAAAATCGAAAAAAAAGCGCTGTTCGACGACTTGACGATTATCAAATGTGACAGGAGTTTAAAGCAACCCAAAATCATTCTTCTGTTTCTTGCTGCTTGTGAAATCTTGTAATTAATTCGTGCCAGCGTCATACAGCTCATAGAGGCTACCCCCACAGAAGAAGTTCTGATTGCACTAGATATATAAATTAATTTTATTTCTTCTTTTATTTAGGAAATACCTTTATGGACAGTATTATATTGATATGCCTAAATACTTACGGACATCAGAGTCGCGGATCTTGCTCAAATACGTTTTTTTATGTATTTTCTTTATAACATAGGAGTAGAATATAATAATTCGGAAAAATATTTGGTATAATTAAAAAAATAAAACTTACCTAACGAAACATAAAGTAAGAATTTGAACAAGATGCTCATAAATTTGCCACTAGAGGCGATGTCTAAACTAGACTGACAATTCGAAATTAACTTGTAAATTGTCTGAGTTTTTATCATCATAAAAGCAAAATGTGATAACTAACACTATGTTGACGACTATTGTATAAAATTTTGCTTTGGAAAATCAAGTTGACAAATTTTTCGTAAGGCATTTTTAAAAATCTCACAAGTATGCATATATTTTTGGATTGCTTTTTAATTATTATAAAGGGGATTTTTATCCCGTAAAAATGTAATGCGTTTGTATTAAGTTTGCGTTAGTACTTTTATAGCATGTTTTATTGTTTGTTATTTGATTATGAATTGTTGTAGTTATTGCATAATGAATAATTAGGTACCCTATATGTTTCCTTATTGGTATTGGTTTGTACGATTTGAATTTTCAGAGAAGTTCAATAACTTTATCACAAATATTATTCTGGAAGGTCACTTAAACCGGAAGAAAAAAAACATTTCATGCCACCTGAATTTTTCATTACATATAACAATATTTGCGTACGGGTTGCGATATAGTTGCGCATTGCGATCGCTCGTGTTGGCTGGATTCACTCGCTCGCTTGAACGACAGCCAGTTGTATTTTTAGGGAAACATGAGTGAAACGTCTTCCTCCACAGGATGTAGCAGCGGCCACCTTCATGGCGGTGGCGACCTCCTCGCCCGAGCTCTTCATCAACATCATCAGCACCTTCGTCACCAAGTCCGACCTGGGGATAGGGACCATCGTGGGCTCAGCCATGTTCAACACGCTGGGGGTGGGGGCTATAGGCGGTCTCGCGGCCGTCAAAGTAAGTACTATATCGGCTGACTTCATAGGTTCCATGACAAAACAGAATATTGAAGAAAGGTAAAGAATAAGAACAAAAAATATATACAAACCTAAACTAACTCTACCTATTATTTTGTCATATTCTGTTTTATCAATGTTCCGTTTTACCTGGTTTCCGATTTCGTAATACCAATAGTTTTTTTTTAATATTTGTTTTTAATATTTATTGAAGATAAAACAGTAAGCATAAAAAATCGTTTCCGTGAAGTAAGAAGTGAACTCACCCGCATCGTAAACTATTTCGTACACACGATCGAAGACTGAGTTTTTTCCCGTTGACGTATTGAAGTGTTGTTACAAAATATTCGTGCCAAGGTCCCATTTGTTGTAAAAATAATTCTAATCGTAGTTATTTATTGTTATTGTGTTTAATTTATAGAAATCCACTTGATTTTTCATAATAAAACAATCATATTTTACAAGTTCTCCAAGGCATATTTTTATTTTATTATTTTTTAACAGCTGCATTTAATAGCATAGAAATATATTAGTATGAAAACGTTGACATGAAAATGGATAAAAAAAATGTTTTTAAAATTGTATTCTGTTGTAACGACAATTAAATGTCCGCTGCAAACCTACACGTATCACGCACGAGGCTCAATAGGGTACTTTGGGTACTTTTCAGGTACATTAATTATTTGTCATCAAATTAATCTATTATCCGGCTGTATATAAATAATAACTATAGTTCAAGTAGTGGTTATTGATTTAATTCATGGACAAGTTAAAATTCAAGGTCCAGATTCTATAATGAGTCCCAAGAATATGCTTGTATTACTTTTCACATTAATTTTTATTTTACTAGAAATATAGGTACTATTATCAATAGTTCAAACTAAAAAATAAACAAATGAAAGTGTATTTCTAATGATATATTCGGTTCCTGATAAATGAAAAAAATACCCAAGGAGTCTCAAGAAACCCAGAAAACCTGCTGGATTCATAGCCAGAGAACAAAGTAACACCATTTGTAGGCTTGTAGGCTTATTCGAATGAAAATATATGTGAAGTATTAATTGTTTTTGTGTTTAATTCGTAGAACTCTTTTAAATTTAACGTAAATTTAACTTAATAATGTTATTATTAAGTTCTGCAAGTATTTTTAGTTTTTATTATCGTGACAGCTGTTTCGGGAGTTAAGGCCATTTTCAAACTGTGGTTAATCCACATTGTGACGACTTATTTATATGATTTTATTTACTCCCACTCCTTTTCAATTTAGACGGGTAATGATTTATTATCGGTAAAACCGATTTAGTTAGAAAACAATTAAATTCCGAATTCTGTGAGGTTTTCACATTTATAATGTATTTCATATTTGTAAAAAGCATTAACTTTGTGGCTCGCCATAATTTACGAATAAAATGAATATGAATAAAAGGGGTCTACAACATATTTATGTGTTTTTTATTGTATAATGTATTTAACTGAGAATCTTTTCTTAATTTATTTATTTAATGTGTTGTATTGTTTTGATAATGTGAACATACTGATAAGCGGTGAATATATACTTTTCCTTACTTTATTAATTAATGTTATATTAGGAACATTAAAAAAAAAACAAAACATTAAGTAGGTTTATCGTCTTTAATGCAGTTATATCCATAAGGCAAATATATTCAACATATCTTTTGTTTTCTTTAGCCTATTGCCATCAAACGTTGGCCGCTCACACGTGACTGTATCGTCTACATCATCGTCGTCAGCATCCTGGTCTCCATGACCTGGGACGACAGGGTGGAGTGGTGGGAGTGCACCATCCTTCTTGTCCTCTACTTCGTCTACTTCATATTCATGTTCAACAGCAAGAAGATCATCAAGTTCTTCGCCAAACTCGTATGCGGCAAGTCGGGTAAGGGTGATTTTGGGTGGTGGCTTATACTTTCAAATTATCCTTGATTATCATTATCATTATTTATTATTATCCTTGGTTACGTATAAGTTAATGAATTGAATTAGATGTAATACCAATATATTCAATTGCTACATTTGAGACCGATGCACTTCGTTGTCAATATTACCAAGACATTTTTACAGAGATTTGGACAACTTAACAGAAAGATAAATATTCCAAAGACAACTGGATTTTTCATGGTACTACAACCGTGATGGGGAATTAGAAATGCGGGAAACCACTTACTTTCCAAATCTAGCTAGAAAGCCATAAAAAAAGCAAAGTTCAGTGTTTTACGGGCGATACTAATGGTGTTCTAATGTAGATAATTTTAAATATTTTCTTTTCCTGGTTGTTACTCATTACACAAACGCAAGATATTTATAAATCATATGTTTTTTTTCTTCTTTTTAGCCAATTCCGAAAAGGCAGATGACGGTGCCATTGAAGATGTTTACACCGCAAGAGTGTCTCTAATTCTCTCAAAGAGGCGAAGCACCAGATTGTCTACCAGAGTAGATAGGGAATCCGGTAACTTTGGAAGCATTCAGGAGGGAGATGAAACAATTGAAGGTGAACATTTTCAAAATATTATTTAATTATTCAACATTTTTACTTCTAAGAATGAAGAACACCCGTTATTTAATAAAAATGATCAGCGCCGGAGACAACGTTTTACAGCATTGATCGCAGCTTGCGCCGACGTGAAAAATTGATATTCCACTTTATCATAAATGCAGTCATTTTTAGGTAGATGTGGATAACGTCTGGTCTTAGAAACATGTTATTTAATACGTATCGATACGAGGTTTTAATATTATCAAACTGTTGAGGTTTTCTCTGATCTGTGGTACATTGAGAAAATCCTTGTGGCCCGTCACCCGGCTCGACAATTGTCAGGTTACCATTAATGAAAATATCTTGCTTCATTCAATTACTTGACGCACTTCAGTGGTTCAGGTGTATGTGGAATCGTTAGAAAGTATCGGTGCCCCGCAACTAGGGACTGAAAATCCAGATTTTCTGATTTCTTTGAAACTCAAAATCTGGACACTCTGAATAAATCCAGATTTTTCCATAAAATTTAATCTTCAAAAGTGGTAAATTTCAATGACAGAAAATAAGACAAAGCGTTTTTTAATGACATGTTAGTAAAAAAAGCATCACTCCATAGAGTGCATTTTCGTATTTGCATAATATGTGTATATATATATGTGTTATGGTTGAGATTTTCACGAGTGTAAGATGTAGAATAATTTTCTCGGCTTACCCGCGTAAAGTATAGTATATATCTAGCACGGATGAGAAGTAATTTATTAATTTTTGTTTTACATTGTGAAATATAGGCCATTAAAGGATTTGATTTTTGCGCGATTTAGAGGCACCTTTAACAATTATTTTCGGGTTAACGGTAATTTAAAAAAAAAGTTTTACCTCGTCTACATTGAGAATATAATGAAATAAAAAAACATGTTTTTTTTAAATATTAAAATAAGCATTATGGTGGACTTTAAATTAAATTAGAAACTACCAATTTACGTTGGAACACTATTTGTAGTACATAATTTAAAATTTCGATCCGAAAATTTCGGGTCGAAATTTTAAATGTTTTTATAAATGTTTTATTTTTATATTTTTATTTACGTAATCATATTAGCATAGCAAATATGAGAATAAAAAAATACAGTAAGCCCGCAAATAATTTTCTAAGGTGTCTCTTAAATTATGAAATATTTTTTTTTTTCATGGCATAATTTAAAACAAAAACAAAAAAATACTTCTCATCCGTACTAGATATTTACTACACCTTTAATTAAAAAACATACATCATTCAGTTTGGATGTGTATTTTGGGCTCAAATCCAAAATTAAGTTATGTATGAAACAGGCGGGGCAGCCGTTCCTCATAAGGCCTCTGAAGATGAATATCCGAAACGTCAGGAATTAAAAAGTCCTTCTAAGGACTTCAGTACGCGGGTAAACCAAGACAATTATTTTGCATATACAGTGGTGCCTCGCATAACGAACGCCTCGCACAGCGAACTCTGCACACAACGAACTTCCTTTTCGTTCATTTCACGATTCATACAACGAACTTCGCTTCACACAACGAACTTCGCTTCACACAACGAAGTCGCCCACTTCACACGATCACTGCCGATTTATTGCATCCTTCCGCGCGCAGTCGTTAGTTGAGCACACAAAGAAGAGCTGACAACTGAAGAGCTCCAAACACTTCTGGCCCAACAACAGGACAATGCTCAAAGGGAAGCGTCATCTGATAACGAGGAGCAACAATCAAACAATCAACCAATTCCAACTGCTGACATCAAGAACATCCTGGTCAAATGGAAAGCAGTTCAGGAGTTTACCAATGCCCACTATCCGGATTCCGCTGAAGCAAACAGGATCAACGACCTGTACTCCGATACTCTTGTCCGTTATTTCCGGCAGATGTTGAAGAAAAGAGAGAAACAAACGACTTTGGACAGGTTTTTCACTGCACCATCGGCCAAAAAGCGGAAAATGGATGAAGATGTGCAAGATTCGATTATTTCTTAAAATGTTTTTAGATGTATCTAAATAAAAATAATAACAAAAAATTTATCTTTTTTTTATGTCATCTTACCATATTTTATGCTACAGAACGAATTATTTTTTTTAACATGTATTGTTATGGGAAAACGCGTTTCACATAACGAACTTTTCGCATAACGAACTTGCTCCTGGAACGAATTAAGTTCGTTGTGTGAGGCACCACTGTACATGTTTAGTTTTTGCAATTATTTACCTTTCTTATTATCTTGATTACCATCGTATTAATCTTTGTTTGTCATTTAAAAAAAAATCCGAATAAACATAATAAACACACTTAAATCTTGTATCTGTGCATCATGCGTACATTTGATTATTGGGTTAACAACCTTAATATTACAAATTTACTTGTCCATATCTTAGACATGATTGCATGCCTATTTGCATGTTTGTCGCGTTCATTTCATAGGATATTCGAATGGGCGATTCAAATAATAGTTTTTGTCAAATTCGAATATTCCGATTTCATACGTGAAAATCGGGAATTTGATTTCACAGAAGTAAAAGGAAGAAAGTTGTTAAACCTGTATTTCGCACGCCTTTTCTTTATGAAATTATATAATTAGATTACACAATACTTAGTCTAGCATGTTTTAAAACGTCGTTAATCACTCTTCTCCACTCTATTCCACGGTTAAGACTTACTTTGTAATGCGGATATATTTGACATAATCAGAGATAAGCCAAAATAGTAGGCTTGTTTTCAATCTCACATAATGAAATCGTTGATTTAGTAAGCAAGTGCGTCGTCAACACGTTTAAGGTAGTTTTTTTTTTAACCCTAAATATACCTTTTATCGATAAATTGGTATGATCCACAAAACTCACAAACAAATATGAGGAGGAACAGGAAAACAAAAAACATGTATTCCCGGTTTCAAAATCATAATCAAAATTTGCTACTTTTCTGACAAAATAGATCTTAGTTTTCACGAATCAGTGGTTAAAATATCGTTTAAATTATTTAATTAGAGTCGATTAAGTAGCTCAATACATGCTTATTGCTTAGCACTCAGTATCCGCCTTGCAAAACTGCCCTTTATTCTGTCTGAAATGTTTCAGGATATTTGTTTTTGGCTAATTTAAAAAATTCTTTAATAATTGAAATATAACTTTTTGGCACCATTTTAAAGTTAACGATAATGAATCACTTTGTTTTAACCAATATTAAATTTCATTATTTTAACAAAGTGGTTAACTAAGTGACTAATCATATAATAACACAAATATGAAACTTATTTCCACTTTTATTTTATTTCTCCGTGACCGGTTTCAGCTTGTTAAAGCCATCTTCCGACTGGTCATATGTGTGCTATTATATCATTATAATGGAATTCCACCATGTATTATCAGTTTCAAAAATAGAAATATTAAAAAGTGACTAATTATTAATTTAAAGATTGGCGGTACATAATATGATATAACCAACCGTAAAGGTCTGAAAGCTTTATAAGGAAACAAAGTCCATTGAGCGTAGTCAACTAATCTTGTCAATTCAAAATGACATCAATGTAATTTATGAAAATATTCTTTGAGTTGTTGAAAAAATGATTGAATGTATAACGTAACCTATATTTTTTAAATGTTTTTAGATGTAAAAATCCGCAAGAGTCTCTGGCGCTTCCCACACGAGAAGAGTGTCGGCAAGAAGATCTGGTTCATCTATACGTGGCCGCTGAAGCTCCTGCTCACCTGTCTCATACCCTCGCCCAAGTCTTACAGGAAGCTCTACCCACTCTCCTTCATCATGTGCATCGTCTGCATTGGAGGAAACTCCTACTTTGTGTCCTGGATGATCACCACCATTGGTGAGTTTCTATCAAAAATCACTGGCTTGTTTCAAAAAGTTTCGGGTAGGCTATATCAGGGACGCAGCCGCAGTGGGGTTCGTGAAAAGACTTGTGCGTGCTGTAGTAGGTTCACGTCATTTCTGGACCCTATTTGTCGAACACTGGGATGCCATAGCTTTGCAACCGTCAAATTTCAGCAACAAATTACATACTTAAAAGGCTAATAACTTCTGCCGAGCACCGGTTTAAGTTCAATGGATTACAACTATTATAGAAAACTAAGTTCTCTCAAACGCGACAACGCCCGCTCGGATCGATAAACATTCTGCCGAGCTACGCCTATTTGAACGCCGCGCGCATGGCTAAATTTAGCTCCGATTGCGTCACGCTTGGCGTCACAACGCCGCTATTTACGTACGCGGAACGTGCGGTATCGTGTAATGGTTTATATTTTATATAACTACAACCATACCAAAGTAAGGCGCGTGCGTAGTACGGTTACAAAGATCTAAGCGATCTTACGATGACGTGTTTTCGTAAACGTTTTTTGTTTTTGTTTTAGCAAACGACTAACAGCTTATATAATTGATTTTCCGTTATAGACAGAATTTTAATATTTTAAAAAGTTAGATCACATTTCACCATGAGAAATTTCCCATACTTCGGTCACATCTTTAATTATCACAATTATTTTCAAAGTAAATCGTTTTTACCGGTAATAAATAATTTTAAGCACCGTCGTTGGAGTAAATAATGTCATATAAGTAAGTCGTCTCAATGTGGCCTTACCACAGCTTTAAAATGGCTTTGATTGCCGAAATAGCTGTAACAATAATTAATAAAAAAAACTAAAATATTCTCAGAACTTAATAATAATATTATATTTTATTTACGTAAAATTTTATTTTAAATAATGAAATGAAATTCTACCATTTAAACACAATAACAATAAATATTGATACTTCTATCGGTTTCATAATATTCCGTATCTGTTGAAACTCATCTCCATGAGTACCAATATTGGTTAGATGTTTGTTTCCATGGTAGGAAGGACTGCTTCCTCTCTCCCGCATCTTACGCATTATTGATTGATGTGTGATAGATTGGCTACAGACAGAAAATGAAGAGCTCTGATAAACCCAAGAAAGTTTACTACATGTTATTCATCAAGATTGCTCTTCATCTGTATTCCTTATGTACCAAGACAAATTCTTCAATTCCCAACCCCTTTGGCTAATACTGTAAATCTGGAGCTGCTCTTAATTTAGTCTGCGGTTTGAAATTGCGTTCTGGTCTGTGAATGTTACCAACATCAAAAGCTCTACCTTTGAATAATTTTATTGGTAATGTGTGCGTTTCTTGAACTAAATATTGTCACATTGAAAAAAATGACATTAAATTAAAAACAATTCGTCATTTTTGATCGTTTAGACGATTGTGATGGATTTCCGAAATCTGTTATGAAAATCGATTTCATCGCCCGAATTGTCTTAACTAAGCCTTGGCTCATTGGATTTAAATTAGGCTTCACAGAGATATCTATTAATCTTCCCAGCGGTTTCCGAAAAAAAGGCATTTTAAGAAAATGTTTTGACGTAGGTTCTATCGAAAATACGCACGGGGCAAGGATTATCAGCAAAAATGCGTTTATCTCGAATAAAATCGCAAAATCTCTAATCGTGTGACGCCAAAACTAAAAGATTTTTGGTGATTATTATAATGCAGCATATTATCAGCCATTGTTTTAATAAATCTTTATAGTCATCAATCATCCTTAATTAAAGATAAAAGATAGGGCATTTGTTTAAAACATTGTTACTTCAAATATATTGCAAAGGGAAATTTGAACAAGACCTATACTAAATTGTATACCTTAATACGGTTTGTCGACAGTTGTAATTTTTGAAGCACGTATTGCTTATCTCGATTTAATGATTTTGCATACTTTTATTTTCACGCTGACATTTTGTATTCGACCTTGTTTTTATTTTTCGGTATATCTAAAATCAGCACAGATTTCTCAACACATCGCCATCGTTTCGACAATAACATGATCTTTTTCAGAATTAATTGGTATCGTACAATCAATATTACGCATTCTGTAGATGAATTGATAAAGTTCGAGTATATAACGAACGAAGTCTCTTCATATCATGACTGCTTCACGCCAATATATTTACGCCAAGCCAGTGTTGCGCAAGACGTGAACCCATTTCTTGGGCTCGCGGCCCGTTTCGTTCGGTCCCCTTGGCAAAATAAAAAAAAAAAAACATAGACATTACTTTACTAAATTTTGTTAACATCCTAAACGAATTCCCAGGGGGTGGCATTAGTGACTAGTTTTAGAGTTCATATCAAACGTATGGATAAATGGATTGATGGTTACAGAGAGGTTTTTTTTGTATAATTAAGAGAATAACATTTATAAAGAACCGGGGAATGTAAGGTTATTATGCTACAGAGGAAAAGATAAAATCAGGAAACCAATGCTTGAATTAATGTTGCACCTTTTAAGTCTACGAAATGATAACAGTAATTATTTTGTTAGAAAAGAATTGCATTGATAAAAAACAGGTGTATACGAGTACTGTCACGTGAAAGGGCAACCCTTGACTTCCCGAGAAGCGCAATTCATTGGAATGACTTCAAATACTTCAAATACTTGCAATTTCTCCATTCCACCAACAATTTTTTTCAAGGTTAGACAGATGTGTTTTGATTTTGGGTGTTATTCCTATATTCGTTTCACAAGTTCGAAACCCGGATTTTACGAACAACTCGCAACCTACCTTTAAACCAGTGGCAGTTAATAGACTTAATTGATTAGACTGGGACTTGTAGATAGATGAGATTAAGAAATGTATTATATGAATATCTCCGACCATATAAATTGAAAACCAAACCTTCCATTAATTGTTTCTTCATTAGATGTATAATTATTTTGTGGCGTCATTATTAATAAAAAGTGCTTTTTTTACACCACTGCACCGTTTAATATATCGTACTGTGTATTCTGTATACTGTGTATTCTGCTGAGGGAAACTTCGCTTCCGAAACATGTCAATATTTATATATTAAACAGTGCAGTGGTGTAAACAAAGTACTTCTTATTATTATACTGTTTATCCTGGTGAGGGAAGCTTTGCTTCTGAAACATGTAGATATTTATATATAAAAAACAGTGGTGTAAATAAAGTACTTCTTATTGATTATATCAAATTTAATTATGTTATTATAAGTTCTGCAAGCATTTTAGTTTTTTTATTATTGTGAAAGATGTTTCGGCGTTTGAAGCCATTTTCAAATTGTGGTTAGGCCACATTGAGACGACTTACTTATATGATTTTATTATTTTTATTTATGGTGTTTGTAATGATTAAATACGTTGAAAACCGATTTACTTAGAAATCAATTCGTCTCCCACAACCCAAATAGGCTTATATCATATTTAGCAAATTTCCAGCAGCATCAAAAACAAGCCATAAGATGTGTAAGAATTCGGCAAAAAACACCAGTTTTTTTTTTGCTCTCTTGGAAATTCGCTAAATATGCGATACGCTTTATTTGTGTTGTGGGCGACGAATTGTGATAATTAAATTTCTTTATCCTGGTACTTACAGTTAAAATCTGTTCCCACCCCTTTAATGGTGGCAGGTTTGTCTTAATTGTTCTATAATGACGTGAATGCTATTTGGCCAACGAATTTAAATGATTTTGGTAAATCCTTTAACTATTTCAAGGAAATATATTGTTTAGGTTTCATGTACATACTAAGGAGTGGAGAATAGATAATTCATAAAATAAAATAATAATAATTACTTTGTTTAAACCACTGTTTATATATTTAAATATGTTGCAGAAGCAATGCTCCCCTCCTCAGGTTAACAATATACTAAAAATTATGAAGTATAGATAAATAATAATCAAATAGAACAAATTACCATCATGAACAAAAATTAACAATAAGTCATGAAAGTAGGTAAGTAAAAAATTAAAAAGTAAAAATAATTTTTAAAAATTAAATATTTTTATGAAATTTTTAATAAACTAATTTTTATAGAAATACATATTTTTATTGCTAATATTAATAAAATCAAGAAAATAGCAAGGCATAAGAAAAGTTGTCCAAAGAAGCGAAACTAGCAGTCCACAATGGAGTGCTGATACCAACTCTGATGAATGGCAGTGAGGCATGGAACTGGCAGAGGAGGGATGAAAGTAGACGGAATGCTGTAGAAATGAGATCTCTGAAACGAATGTGTGGTAAAACCATGTATAATCGTGCGAAAAATGTTGAGATTCGTAAAGAATGCAAGAAGAACCCGGGGACGTCCGAGGAAGAAATGGCATGATCAAGTGAATCAAATACTTGAGTCGGGCCATGTCAGAAGTCGGAATGACAGAAGAGAATGTATGAAACTTTGTATGAATATGAATGAACCAAGAAGTGTATGCCAAGATCGAGTTGTTTGGCGGTCCGTCCTCTCTGCCTACCCCTGCGGTAAAACGGAGTGATGGTTAGTTAGTTAAGAAATGGAATAATAACAGAACTATTAAATTTTATATTAATAAAATCATAAATATAGTTATTAATTTGAAAACTAATTTAACTATTTTTAGTACATTTTTTATCCTGATGAGGGGAACTTTGATTCTGAATCATATGAGATATTTATTTATTAAAAACAGTGGTTTAAAGTAATTCTTATTAATTTATTAATTATGACTCCATAAAGTGATTACGCATCTTTCGAAGAAAATAGATAATTTGTCTTATTTTATTTATTAATGTTACATTCCAATCATTTGTTCTTTTATTTATCTCTAGTTGTTCCGGCAAACTTAATCTTCTGCCATTTTCTATATGTATGGGTTTATGCTTGTTTCTGCGAAGCGAGACGTGACTATTCACTAAAGTACTACTATTAAGAGATGTTCTGCGAAATTTGAAACAGTGTTTTTTTAAACATACGTATTATTCAGGTTTTTTTTTAAGAAAGGCAATTCCCATGTTATGAGTAGCCTGAAAATATATATTTCCTTCTACTACAATCTTTATAATAACATGCGCAGTGTTGCAGAACACAGCCAGCAAAGGATTGCGCTCGCAGCGCCTATCATGATATTTATGACTTATTGATGATTTTTCATTTCCATTTTTTTAGGTGGTGTCTTTGGAATTCCTGACTCCATCATGGGCATGACCTTCCTCGCGTTTGGGGGGTGTCTACCTGAGGCCTGCTCCATCTTCATCATGTCCAGAAGAGGTAAGCATTGAACTTAATTTACTGTTTTTATGTAAATACCGTATATGAGTCGCAACTGCTCCCAACCGTCTGGAGCCAGGTGACTATGGCATTCCAAATTGGCGTATATTGTGAGACTGAATATAGTGAAGGAGATGGGGGAGAGGAAGTTTGGGAAGTACCTGTCTATTCAGATCTCGTCACCAAACACTGCGAAATCATTTTACACAACGTTTCAATTCTCAATGGTGGTCTTTCACCAGGGCGAACTGTTTCTACATAAAATAACGCTAAGTTAGTTCAAACCTTACCTTACCTATATCCCATTCCAATAAAACCTAACCTAACTGGATCTTAACTTACTAACCCAGTTTGTTAGGAATATTACAAATATTTTTTTTCCCAAATAAGTAGCATGGTTGAATAATTCCAAGAAACAATTAAATAAATATTATATTTTTTCCACGCATGTAATCATATCTTATTTTTGATGGATGGACAACAAAATCCCTATCAATCATATCTTGCATTTCTTGCGCATAAATATGTTGCTATCTTTAGTAAAAAAACATAAAATTTTTTATCAATAAATGCATAATTATTTTGTTGTGCCACTATAAATAAAATTGTTTTTTAGGGAAGCTTCGCTTCTGAAACATGTTGATATTTGCTTTGCTTTGATGATGATACAGTATTGATTTATGAAGGCAAAAGCTGGAACGAAGTTCATAGTAAAGCAGAAATTGGTATAAACAAGGTTATGCAATGGTTAGACAATAACCTCCTTACTCTCAATACGGATAAAACCAAATTCATACGTTTCAGTGCAACGCAAGCGGGACAACCCAAAGATGTGCTAAACATTACTGCTCACCTTTGCAACGAAATAAATACTTGTACTTGCAATAACTTAGAATGCGTGGATAGTTTAAAATATTTAGGAATCATTATTGACAAATTCCTGAGATGGGATGAACACGTCAACTCAACTGCCACAAAAGTCAGAAAACTCACTCACCTTTTCATGAGTATTAGAAATATTCTATATGTAAAAGATCTAAAATCAATATATTATGCCATGTGTAATTCTTTACTTGAATATGCATCCTTAGGATGGGGCGGTTGTGCCAAAACAATTTTGGATCCCCTGGCAAAAGCGCAGAAATCCCTAATAAGAGTCATCCTTAAAAAAAACCCTTCAGGTACCCCAGTGATGAATTATTCAAAGAAATGCAAGTTCTTGATGTCAGACAACTGTATATCAGGAAAATTGTACTACACACACATAAACAACGTCACCAATACGCGTCTATCGATCACTGTCACGACACCAGACACTCAAGAAGTAATCCAATAGTTTCAACAAAAACCATGACATCCCTTGCTCAAAGACAATTCTCATACTTGGGACCAAAATTGTTCAATATAATACCCGATACATGGAAAATGAAAAGTACAAACGTCCTGCGTAAACTGATCAATGTATGGCTTCTCGATTTAGGGAGGGTCAAAAGCGAACATATGCTCATTAATATGTATGTACAATTTTAATAAAACCTTCACATGTAATTCATTACTGCTATACACTAAATTTAAAAAAAATGCATATCATACTTTAATCTTGTACACTTTAAACTTTTAAACTTTTATACTTTATACTTTTAACTGTTACATCTCATATGTAATTCATTTTTGCTCTACATTAAATTTAAAAAAAAATGCATATCATAATTTAATCTTTTATTTTTTATACTTTTATACTTTATATTTTAAACTTGTACATCTCAATTGTAATTCATTATTAATCTACACTAATTTACAATATGCATATCTTACTTTAGTTTTTTATACTTTAAACTTTTACTCTTTTTACTTTCAAATTTTACATCTCATATGTAATTCATTCTTTCCATACAGTAAATTTATAAAAGGCATATCATACTTTAAACTTTTATACTTTAAACTTCTATACTTTACACTTAAACTTTTACTTCTCTAACGTAATTCATTAATAGTCTACATTAAATTAAAAAATGCATATCATACTTTAAACTGTTATACTTTAAACTTTTATATCACATATGTAATTCATTATTACTCTACAATACAGTACATTAAATTTAAAAAAAAAATGCAACATACTTAAAAAAAAAACACACACAATTATATATTTTTTTCTTCTTAAATTTACTTTATGGATTCTTTTATATTCTATCATGTATATGTATATTAATATGAACTAAACTTATCAATTTGACTCTACTAAAACGGGATTTGTTCCTAGTTGGACAGTCAAAGCCTTCTTAAATATTTCTGTAAAATAATGTGTGTTTCAAATAAATATTGTTATTATTATTTATTATTATTATTATTTATAAATTCAACAGTGGTGTACACAAAGCATTTCGTATTGAATTTTTTTAATATTCTTTGTTTGGTAACACAATTTTCGCAATTAATAATTATCCGTAATAGGTTGACAGGTTTAGTAAGGCAAAATTCATTTTTCTTAACTGTCTATGATGTTGGGCAGATTGTTTAGATTTATAAAATAATCATATTTTTTATTATTAAAAACTTATTGCGTAACAGAGCAGAGGTAATCGCGATGGAAGCGGATGGCGGGAAAGGCCTGTTGGGGATCTTGAATGAATCAAGATGATCGGCGAAATAATGCGTATAACCATTATATTCGAGTTCAACTTCCCCTTAAATTTCCGTGTACCGATTTTGAAGTAAATCGGTTCAGTACTGCACTAGAGAGTCGGGATGTCCGCCAAAATTGTGCGTTTCGTTGAAGCAAATCGGTGAAAAACTCAGAATTTACTTATAACATACATGAAACATACTTCTAAATTTATGTATTAATTTTATTTTTTTTTATATGAATACCGCACAAGAGTCCCAACTGCTCCCAACCGTCTGGAGCCAGTGAGACTATGGCATTCCCAATTGGAAAATGTTGTGAGGCTGAAGGTATTGTGAAGGGGAAGGAGAAGAGAAGAGGAAGGTTGGGAATACCTGGCTATTCAGATCTGGTTACCAAACACGGCTGAAAGCCATTTCAAGCAACGTTTCAATTCTGAATGGTGGTCTTTCACCAGGGCGATAGTATAGTACATAGTACAGAGTATCTTCCACTCTGGAACGTGCGCAAATATACCATATATTATTTTTAAATTAATTAATTGTGAAACAACACAAATTAATTAAATAAAATTTACTTGCGCACGCCGGGATTTGAACCCGCGACCTTTGGATTCGTAGTCGAGAGCCTTACCCCTCGACCATGGAGGCCGTCAATTAGTAATAGAAATAAATAAAATCTAGGTATTAGATATTGTCGGAATATACAAATAATTTTCCTTGGTAAATAAGGTGTTTTTACACTTCGACCAAAGGTTGTTTAAACAAAAACATAGTGATGTTATTTTCTTTATTTTTCAGGCGAAGGAGGAATGGGAGTGTCGAACTCTTTAGGGGCAAACTCCCTGGCCATTCTCTTCTCTTTGGGAATCCCCTGGTTCGTCAAGAGTATGATCCTCCGCGGGCAAGGAGAGGACGGCTATATCGCTATTGAGTCCTCTGGTATGGACTACATCATCCTGTCTCTGATCCTGGCCGTCGCTTGCCTTTATACTGTTCTGTACCTTGGGAAGTTCTACTTGAAGAAATCTGTTGGAGGAACCATTTTCGTTATTTACTTCATCTTCATTATTCTCGCTATCCTCATGGAGTCTGGTATGTTCTTCGATGTAGGCTTACCCGAGTGCTAGCTGAAGTTCTTATTTTTCTATATTTTCATCAGCCTTTTGGCGTCTTACTTTGGACATAGGCCCCATCAAATGTCTCTAGTTTCTGCAATTATTGGCAGTCCCCATCCGAAGTCGGCAGTTTTGTTCAGGTTAGCAGCCCATCTGTAAGCATCCTGGGCTTCTCTTTCCCAACAAAAGACCCAATCCGATGATAGACGAATTCCAAATTTAACCTGTTAGTCGTGCCACATCCTCATCATGGTCTCACTGGGAGTTGGTGATGATGATGGTAATGTCGGCAACTTTTAACTTATTCTTGACAAGGGGATACCTTCTATGGCTTTTTGCTTGGTATTTTTCAGGTAGTCAGGTGATCTCATTTTGTGGAGATCTCTTTTCATCTCCTAACCAAGGATATCATTGGATGATGTCTGGGTTATAACAAACTGCCAGCTGTTAATCGTGCCATACACCCATCAATGTATTTAAAAAAAAATTCGATCAACTATGTATGTTAGGTCCATTATGTATTATATACATGTAAAAATTGTTTCGTCTTATTTGGACATTTTTAATTATCACAAATCGTTAACCACTATGGTAAATATATATATATATATATTTTATATACTGCATACATATTCAAATTATGAAAAATAACTTTAACGGGTTACCCAAAATGTATATACTTCCCTGATAAAAAATTTTAATTTCAAAAGTTATTCAATAAATTTTTCTTTTATAAATCCACAATCATCCCCAACATGAAAGTACGAAGATTATTTAATGATTTTTGTCTTATTGAGATTACCGTTTAAAGTTTTAAGTTGAGCAAGCCAAAAAATAATAATGTTTCATTAAAATGGATTGCAATATTTGCACTGAATACACGAAACGAGATTTGCCATTTCGTTCAACCACACGATAAGGTTCATGTCACGAATAGACTTGTCCGACGAAATGTAGGACTTAAAAGTATGTTTTAATATTGTTCCCACCAATTGACAGATCGCATTAGCTATAAGTTATTTTAAGGTGTTATCAAAAATGTGTCTCATACTCCTTTTGTAGATATACTGTGTAAATCATTTAACCGAGAGCAACTCGAACCAGAAATAAACATTAACATGGCTTTGTAGATAATATTATACACACCGAGTTGTATTCTCAAGTGATAGATAATAAGCCCTAATACATACATATTATTTATATTATTTTTCTTCTAACACCATAGAAAATAAAAGTGTAATATTTTTGTGAAGATAGTATTAAGAAGTGTAAAATAGTAAAATATTGTGAAAATTAATTTAATAAAATAGATGTAAACTATGAGAATAAATAATTTATTACATGAAAATCACTTGCATCCATGACAAATTAAACACTTTTTTTTAAATCTCGATATTTCTCGAGCGGTAAGGCCATTGGCTCTAGGCTATTTAAAACTCAAAAATAAAGAGTGAATCAGAAATACTCCCTATATCCCACTGAGAAATCATCAATACAGATCGAAGCGTTGCTAGAAATGACCTGAGTTATGTTTTACCATCAGATTCACAAATAACTTTCTCACCTTCTTCTTCTGCTCCTCCTTTCGCTCTCTCAATATCTACACGCTTACAACATCCGTTTAATTGGGGGTGATATTGTTAGGCCTAAGTTTACTGAATCAAATAAAGGTAATAAAAACAATTACTAAAATAGCAAAGCGTTATATTTGGGCAGAAAGAAGAATTGATTTTGTTGAGAAAAACCGACCCTCAACCCACAACATGTCTAAGTATGTACAGGCGGTAAAAAGAGAACGAACATACTTTACAGTATTCAATATATCTACGATAGCGACACCTCCGACTGCACAGAATCGTTTGAATATCTGTAAAAGACATCACTAAACAAAGGAAAAACTTGCGAAATGAAGGTATGAGGGGCTGGTATAATAAAAAAGTACTTTCCAATTAAAATAATTATACACATCTTTTAACTTAAAATTATTTTTTTATTTAGATAATTAAGTTTGCATGGTAAAAAATATACATATCGCATACATAATACAGAATACCAATAGAACTTTCTTTTCAAAGCCTGACAGGAGTGTGTACATTCACAAATGATTTTTCATTAAACAAAATTTGGTCTTTTTTATTACATTTGCATTTAATGTTTTGTTTTTTTTTTAGGTGGTATGAATTAAGTTTACTCATTGGAATCTTGAAAAAATCTTTTTTATTAAATATTTTTAATTGTACTACCAAATTACAACTACCATAGTGTGCTATTACGTGCTTGTCTTTTTGAAAAGCAAATTACAAAAGTTTTGTTTAGCCTTTTCTAACAGAAATATGAAAATAATGCGTAGAAATCAACAGATTTGAATCAAATATGTTGAAATATTTCAGCAAGGGTTAACGATATTTTAATAATGACATATATGAATACTAATAAATTGAAAAACATGTATTTCTACGAAATAATACAGTAACTAAATAATAATAAAGTTATTGTTTTTTGTTGATAATGCATAGTACGTCAAACCACAAAAATAGGTTGATTTCTACAAAAAAATAACATATTTTTGCTTCAGGCACTAATTTACGTAGCCATATTTAGTTTCTCCTTCTTCGAATGCCTTCTTCTCTCAGAGTATGACTATTTTCATAGTTTAGTTAGTCTCTTTGGACATATTTAGTTCCAGTATACAGTTATTTTGGCAACACTTTTATAATTATTATAAACACATGCTTTTACCAGAAAACTGTGATCTTAACAATTATAGAAATAACAAAAGTCGTGTTCTCAGTGCAAACTTTTTTCGACTTATTTTACTAAAAATTATGTGTTCTTAAAACAACCTTTTTTTAATCACCACCTTAACAGTTAAATTACATATATTTAGAACAAGAGTTAAATATATCATTAACTGATTCATACATGACTTGTAATGATTGAAATACCTGTTTGATTTGACCCTTTTCTGCAGAAACAATCCTAAAATTAAAATAAAATGAAAATGTTTAATTAAAAAATAAAAAAAATCTTTTATGCGACTAGTTAAAATGCCTGTCAACAAACAATCCACGTAAGAACATCTGTTTTATATATTAACATATTATAACGAATTTTCAGAAAATTCGAATTACAAATTTTAATTTTTTATTATGAATAATATATAGGTATTTTCAGAAATTAATAAATATTAATTATTTGATGAAATGAGATTAATCCATCAGTGACCATAATAGTGGAGTTAAGATGATGGCGACGATGATTGGTTTCAATACAAAGAGATAACGTGATTTGGTTCTTAGCACATAATACTACGATCAATATTTATTACAATTTTACATTTCATTATTAATTTATCTTTACACTAAATACCTACTTCTTCTCCTTTGAGAACTGTTAATTTTGAGCGCTATCTTTTGTCACTGCTTCAATGGGGCACTTGAAAGCGATCAATCTATGTATTTCAAGGTTAAAACAACAATTCAATAAATCATGCCATTTGATTAACAGAGTTCACCTAAATGTCGTGCAACACTAATAATACATTCTCTATTTTGTTGCGTGAGGACTTGATTCCTGAAACACGTGAACACTTAAAGAGCATAACAGAACGTACCTGACAGAATTTAATAAGCGAATGCTTAGCTTACTTGGAGTAACGAAGGAATAAAGATACTGATGATTTTTTTCTCCTAATTAAAATAAGTATTTATTTCATATGTCGCCACTGCACAGTGTTAAGGTCCCATACAAGGCTAAGGACATAATAAAAATATCTAATAATTTACATTTCACAGATTAGATGACTAATGCATGGCGCTTATTAGCAACAATAACAAAAAATCCCAGTAATAATCACATTTAATGATGAAGATGGTCATTAGACATAACACATTCTTTAAAAATAAAATTTCAAATTTAATCAGTTATTTTGCTAAGCTCTGATTACATTATTTTGTTAGGATAATTTTATCTATCAATTGCTGTGGTTGCTGATACATATTTTGTATTTTTTTACAACTTAATAAGATCTTCCAATATAGATGTATTTATACATTTATTAAAAGACTAATCAAAATCCTTACACATAAAAAAATTATGCGGTTTCAAACCCACAATTTGCGGCATGCACTTATTGGTCAACCTGAAGAAATATAAATTATTGAGCTACTTTTCTGTCTCGATTCTTATTTGGGACTGCAGCACTTTATGTTTGAACATGGCTAGAGCGGTGCATACTGCGTGGTACACACTGTCTCTTTCCCGCAGCATTGGACAGTAAGGGACGGCGAGGGGGACGGGCTGTTAGTTGGCTCATTGAATGTTCTACTCAGCGGCGACATTTGAAAGAAAACTTTTCAAACGAAAAACGTTATAATTAGTAATGTTTACTCCAAACAAGCTTAGAAAACTGGCTGAAGTCTGTCGGATGCGTCCTATCACACTCTGTACATATTGCATGGATAAAATGTTGTTTGGACATTTCCTCGCCGTTCGCTCATAAGACACAACACGAATGAGTTAGTGCGAACAACTATAAAGCTGAACATTAATGGGACGGTTCGAAAATATTACTTTGCTCGAATTTGATTTCATACATTTTATTATGCCATTTTGACTGCATACATTATTTATTGGTAGTTGCATATTGCCAAATGCGCGTTAACCGCGTACAGTCTGAACGAAGCTATTCACCAATCTGGTGAATCCATACGATTATCCACTATCAGATAATATAAAAGGTGGCATATACATTGTTTTTTTACCAAATAAACAATAGTTATTTAAATTTAACAATAGGTATGCTATATTTACCTCAACACTAGACACCAAGAATCATGATTGCAGACTATCTACCACAAACACTAGGAAGCAGACAAGTAGACACTACATACACGCGTATTCAACAACGTCTGTTTTCTACAACTTGAAAAAAAAAGCAATCATTGATTAATGTCGTGGCTCACTCTCAAAATTATAAAATTACAGACATAGATAGGTATAATTGATTTTTAAACTATTGTAGAGATTATTATAAATTAGGTTTTATGCTTTTATTATGAAAATTGTTGTTTAAGGTAATAATCTAACATTGGGATCATTTATTCCATTTCCCATGAATTATATAAAATGCATTGTCTGCGTGTGTATTTTTAGATATGGTTGACAAAGTAAGAAACATACCTAAATTTATTTATCATTTGTTTCCTTGTAATAATATTAAGGGTGTGACAATGTGATATCTAGAGAGGATTGAGAGATTAAATCATATGTAGATATATGCAAACTTTAGGGACGTTGAAGTTCGGATATGAGATTAATAACGTTTTTTGAGAAACATAATACAACCTCCTAGAATATTTTTAACATTAAACGATCTTAACTACTTAAATATTTATGCTTTAAAGACAAAAATTAAATTCTATTACAGATTACCTACTTAATTAATTGAATTATAGACATTAAATAAATTCTATTCAAAACATCCGCCGAATCTAGTCCATCATCAAAATGTTATAATACTTACAGCGTTGATATTCTAAGAAATTTATTCTATAACTTTAACCATTTTCTGCGTATTCGGTATATATCCCGTGTGTGGTACGGTGCCAACCATGTGATTTTAGATTCTGAACGCTTTAAGTCAAGGGAAAACGTTCCAGAAAAGAGTGCATTGAAGCTTTTCAATCGAGAATGATGCATTCACAACTTCTTCTTGGAACGCATACTCGATTTGAGCAAAAGCTTCACGAGAATTCGTTTCGGCGGTGTTTTGGTGCGAAGTGAATAAATTAAGGTGACTTGATGCAACAATAGTCCCGTGGCTGTAATAACACCAAATGCCTTACAAATGACGGCATGGAATCTTCGGTGGCTTATAGTGTCACAGCGGTAAGTGGAATTACCGTCCGCAGGTCGGCAGGTTGACACGGAAGAACACATTGAGTTCTATTAAGGTGGCCAGCACGAGGAACACCACGTACATGCACAGGCAGGCTTGCCCCACCTTCTTGTCAAGCCGGAACTTGTTGAAGTAGAAGGCGATGTATAGCATGAAGAGGGTCGACAGCAGCGATATGGCGGAGTACTCGAGCCCCGAGGAGTTGATTGCCACCTAAAATACGACAGATTCAAAGCACCAAAGGATAACAACGGCACCTTATTAAGAGTGCCGAGTTCAGTTAGCATCGAATATGGAAGTTTTCGTCTCGTAAATAGAACTACAAACGCCAGTGTTAAAAAACACATAAATAAGTCATGCACACAATGATTGTTCATCAGCTCATATTGATAATCGCTTTAATTTATTGAGCATTTAACGCAGTAACTAACAGGCGCGGTTAGGAAAAAAAAATTCGCAACAGTTCGCTTAATTTTCATTGAGACAATGCAAAAGTGATATGAAACGCGCTATAATAGTTCTTAAAATCAAGTCATAATAATAGTAGGTTCCTCTAAAATTCTAGGAAAACCGCTTATTATCATTTTTTCTACATACAAGTCATAAGGTGTGAATATAAAGGATTTCATTTGAATGCATTGAAATAATGGAAGTATCATGCATTTTTAACACTTTGATCTGCATACTTCTTAATAAGTTGTGTAGAGATTTGTATAATGTTCTTACCCAATGATGTTCTGGATCGGTGGGAATAAATGCCGCCTTTATTAACCAGGGTAGACCCAGACATAGTAAAATATCGAATGTATTGGAACCGATAGAGTTGCTAATTCCCATGGAGCCGTGACCTGAAACCATTAAATTATGTTTTTTTCGGATCCACAATATAACTGTAAAACCAATTATACTTTAAATTGATAAAAATAGTTATGCAATTGATCATATTTTTGGTAGCTAATTACAGACAATCTCGACACTTTTTCCAAATTATGTATTTGAAAAGAAGTGCGAAGCTCTAATATGCTTTATTTAAGTAGCAATATAAAGATAAAACTGTTGATTTACCCTTTTTAGCTACAATAACACTAGAAACCGCTTCTGGCACCGAAGTTCCTGCAGCCAAGAAAGTTATACCCATCACGGAATCAGGAATCTTGAGGGTGTGTCCTGGAATTTATAGAAATTCGTTGAATTATTGTATTATTCATACCCGTTACTAAAATATTTACACATCGTGCCTGCTGTTCCAGGTCTCTGAATTGAATAAACTTATAGTATATTTTTTATTAATTCTAAGAACATACAAAATAGGTGAATATTAAGACTTTTTTAAAGAATTTGTTACAACATTTTTTAAGAGAAAGCTCATGCAAGAAAGCGGAGAAACGTTAGATATTTAATAATAATCAAAATATACAAATGTTGCAAAAGTAGGAGCGTATCTACAATGAACATACAAAAATTGTGAGATAATGAAGTTTTCAGAAAAAAGTTTTGACGTAAATTTTGCCATAGGTGTCACAGTAAAATGCTTAACAATAGCGCTGTAACCGCTCGGGTGTGTAGGAATAAAATATTTTATTCATTAAAAATTAATTAACCTCAAAAGATGTGTAATCACTTTGTGGTATCACAATTAATAAATTAATAAGAATTACTTTATTTAAACCACTGTTTTTAATATATAAATATCTACATGTTTCGGAAACAAAGCTCCCCTCATCAGTATAAACAATATACTAAAAATAATGACAAGTATAGACAAATAATAAGCAAATAGAACAAATTACAAACAAAAACGAAAATTAAGAATAAGCGATGAAAGTAGAAAGTAGTTAATTAAAAAATATAAAAATTATTGAAAAAATAAAAAATAATTATAAAATATTAATTTTTTTTAAATTCATTATTAGATATTAAACAAAGTTTTATATTTATTATTAGCATTAATAAAATCAAGAGAACAGCAAGGCATAAAAAAAATAATGATAGTTATTACTATTCAAATTTATATCAATAATATTATAAATATAGTTATTAATGTGAAATTAAATTTAAGAGATAACTTTTTTTTTAATATTTCATTTTTAATAATATTTAATTGACTATTAACACTTTTTGATGGGAGGAGAGCTTCCGGGGGAGGGGAGGTGAGGGGAGGTTTACTTCTGAAACACATATATATTTCAACGGCCTCCATGGTGGAGGGGTAAGGCTCTCGACTACGAATCCGAAGGTCGCGGGTTCAAAGCGCAAGTAAATTTTATTTAATTAATTTGTGTTGTTTCACAATTAATTAATATAAAAAAATTATATATAGTATATTTGCGCACATTCCAGATTGGAAGATACTCTCAATATCGCCCCGGTGAAAGACCACCATTCAGAATTGAAACGTTGCTTGAAATGGCTTTTAGCCGTGTTTGGTGACCAGATCTGAATAGGCAGGTATTTCCCACCTTCCTCTTCTTCTTCTCCTTTCCCTCCCCAATACCTTCAGCCTCACAACATTCCCAAATTGGCGATGCCATGGTCTCACTGGCTCCAGACGGTTGGGAGCAGTTGGGACTCTTGTGCGGTATTCATATAAAAAAAAATATATATATATATTTATATGTTAAAAACAGTGGCTTAAACAAAGTAATTCTTATTAATTTATTAATTAATTAACTGTTTATTCTAAAAGAACCAAACGTCTAAAATCAGACAAACGAGACGACATAGTTAATTTTGAGATACATAACACTATATTATTTTTATTAATGTTAAAATGGTAAATTGCTGCACTGGACTTCGACTTTCGGAAATATGCCAGAGATATATTAACTCGTGCTGTTCCAACACTCACTGATAAATTGAGATGTAAATTATGAAGGCATCACATAGATACATTATTCTTGTATAAAATAGTTAACAATAATATCTAATGTCCGGAGTTGCTAAAGAAGATGCAGTTAAATGTCCGCACGCTCTTGTGTTCTATTCAGAGTGGATGTAAAACAAATTATTGTAAACAAAATTCTTGCTTGAATGGACTATGTAATAATAACAATGATATGATATCAATGTGGACATCTTCAATAGTTTCAAGTTTAATAAATATTTAAAAAAATAGTTAAAAAACTGTATCTCTGACCTGTTGTGAATGATTTTTGTTTATGTTTTATATAATTTTAATATAAATTTACTTTGCTTTATATCTTGTAATTGTATACAATGCATGCACCTATATGATATTATCCTCTATGGGCATATTCAATTAAAACCTGAATAGGAACTCCGTAAATCAAAGGTTTTTCTTATAGCGACTTTTTGTTTTATTTTTGCTATTATTATTCGTATTTGGTTAAAAATATTAATTTGAATATTTCTTTATCTTGTTTTATTGGGTAATGTCACAAAGAAGAACTCCACAAATGATTATATTTTTGGTATTCTACTCAATGCCTGTATTAAATGATACATTATAAACTGTCGATTTCCCTAAAATGAATATCGTATTGTAAATTTTTTGTGTACGGTTCCAGGGAACATTTCTCCCTCTTCCTGTGTCAACTGTGGTTAGAGGTGTATAAACGAGGAGATAATCTTCTCTACTCAGTGAGCGGGCTGCCTATTGTTAATGTAGGTCTTTTATTTATTTATATTTCAAAGAAATGTAAACTGCGTTTTATGTGCTAGCGGCACTTGCTGACGGCAATCTTATATTTAAGCCCACTCACTAAGGTAATGGAGGGTATAAGATGGAATTTGGGCGGAGACGGAGGTGGTCGGTGCTGGGGGTCCAGCAGCCGAGGTTGGATATAGATGAATTCAAGTTCGATTCTAATTTTAAAATTAATAATTAAATAATGAACCCACGTAGGTGGATTTTCTTACCTAAGATGGTAATCATCCAAGCCACGACGTAGGATAAAGATCCGATCCAAATGATGCACATCAGGAACGTCACGGGGTACCACGAACGGAAGCGGGGTTTCTCGCAGTCGGGGATGGAGAAGATGAATATTAAGTAAATCGGCCAGGTTATCACCCACCTCGTCTGCAAAAAGAAAAATATTTACTAAACAAAAACATTTAGACGTAAAAGATTGAAAGTTTTTTTTTAAAACCAACATTACCTGATTTCGAATATCCTGACAATATTTGAAAATCTCCTACTATCATCACTTATACAAGGACTTATCAAGTCGAAGAATTGAACTCATGATGCCAGGGTGGCACTCAGATGCGATGCCAACTCAGGCACTGACTGGACTATTGAAGGGAGGATCGAGATATCGCATGAAAGACCAATGAACATTTTATTTTGAAGTATTTCCAAAATTTAAAATAATTTGTGTTTACTGAGAATAATATCCTTATCGAGAAAGCCTTAATGATTAATTAGTAGAGATGTGAAGCAACTTTTTATGCAAAATTTCTCAATTTTATGCGGAAACGCGAATTTAGGCATTTTTATGGGAAAACATGAAATTAGTATTTTTTTTGGCAAATAACACAAATTTTCGTTCTTTTTACGAGATTTTCTGATGTTGTATAAAAATAAAGTAATACTATTCATTCCAAAGATTTATTTGTGTATGATTTTGACAAGCTTGAATATCCATACAATGGAGGGCAGCTAACTTCGTCGGAAACGCTGCGTAATTTTTATTTTTGATTTTGCGAAAATAATCTTTTCTATGTCGTTTTGATGAGCATCAAGGATAATTGTTTGAAGAGCTCATCACTGGAGAACCTTATGTATAATAATGAATCTTATTGTGGATTTCTGGGCCTTCACAAGCGAATCTAAAATTGTTCTTCCAGAGACTCCCCAGCATGGAACAGACAATACGTTCTCTTGTTTTATTTAAATTATGGCAGACAGACCCGGCCTGAGAAGAGAATACCTAGCGGTTTCATTCGGTTTAGTCAAATTTCTAAACGCTATCATTGAAATCACTACAAAATGGAAGATAGTGGCGAAATCTATAAACTCCAGGTCGAAACATGCAGTGCACACTTTGAAAATTTTTCTACTGCAATTAAACACGGATCTGCTTCATAGTTTAGAGATTAACTTTGAAAGAAGCGAGATAAAAGGAAAAAAGTTATTTTCAGTGAAATCCGAAGTAGTTACCTATTCAAAGTATTAAAGTTTCTAAATCAATATCATTATTGCTTTTCAGGCGATACTCGTATTTACTTATATCAGTTTCAGGTTGTTTGGTATTTAGGGTAAGATAATATTTTATTGATGGCTTAATACTTTAATAGCACTCATACACTTAGTAACATAATTGTTATCACTGTGCAGATGGAAATGTACCCACCGTTGGTAATTATGTTTCACCTGTAAACATTGTAAATTCTTATCAGAAGAGAAACTGTAGTGCGCTAATATAAAATAATAGTAGGCAATAAGCACTGATTTTAAGGTCATTAAACATTATTTACGGGAATGGATTTTTTTTACTTAAATAAAAAAAAGCTCGTTTAATTACTTTTTTACAGCATTAAGAAGTTTTATATGAATTTTTGTTCTGGTAATTTTGTATCATGAACATCGTATGTTGGAATCTTTCCTTCATTCTTGTTGTTTTTTAAATGCTGAGCTTAACCGTTCAGGTCACCATGTAATTCAACAATAATATCACAGATCAGCCTCCCCCCTTCACAAATGAAAATACAATTATCATATTGCAGATTTTAAAATTTGCGGGTTTGATGAGCAACCTTCACTTATAATTTTTGTGTTGGTAATTACTTTCCTGCAATATGTATGTAGCATATCAAAAAGATGTTCAGTTATAACTGTATGTTTTATTAAACAGATCCGATTAACATTGTAAACAAAAAAAATATAGTTACCTTGAGCGTATGAGCATAAAAAATCTGGACAGCGATGCAGTACCGAACTATCTACGAGTATAATGCGTAATAAGTACATGATATGCTTATTTTTATTCTGTATTTGAAATATTTTATTTTTGAGTCAAGTTATGTCCCTTGATTTTTTATGGGTAACTAATAGTATTGTAAGGGCCGGTTTTATAACCATCCGTAACGTTTGATACCATTTTTAACTAATATTTGGTCTACCACCCGATTTCGCCATTTTATAAACGTTCATAAGATTACCGGTCATTTGGCAGCTATCAGTTGTTGCCCGACGATCACTTATTTGAAACTGTGCACTATTTTAATTGAAAAGACAATATATATTTTTCATTTGTGAAAATGATTCCTCGTTGAACAGTGAAAGTGATGATAAGCGAATGGAAATTATTCAAGATAAAAAACGGACGGACAACAGTCCGTTAACGATACGGTTCGTTACGTAACAGACATTTTATAGTTCGTTTATAAAACTGGCTCTAATTAGCTTGCTAGTTTTACTGCCAGTTTCGCAGCGTACTCAGAAAGTCATGGGTCGGAATGGATTTTAAGCATCAATATATCAGTAGTAAGCACATTTGTCTGTGATTTTAATAAAGTTTACATTAACAGATACGAGGAACATAATTGTAAATAGTTTTTAAATTTTTTTAAAAATTATTTTTATTAAGAAGTTTTGGTAAAAAATTTACATGATTCTCGACTATCAAACCTAGGCACATGACCTAGGCGAAATTTCTTGTTATATTACAATATTATATATCTCAACCGAAAGAACAACCAATTATAAGACTAATTTATTGTTTGTTCTTTCAGTTGTGATCCAACCAGTTATTTATTCGGCTATAGTTGGGAATATGTAAATTAGAATAGGAAATGCAAATTAAAACAAAAGAAAAATAAACCTTTCGAAAAATGAAAACTTCACCTGTAATAGTTTAATATTACAGTGGGCAAAGAGTTTTTTTTTAATATTATTAAAAAAAAAATGCAAAATTAAATATTCAATATGACCTTTAATGAATATATTTCCTTCGTGAAAATCGTTACGTGAGTGGTGTTACGTGTATTATCATAACTAAATACACATTACCATGATCTCAATTATTAATAGACCACTTGTAATATGTACATTGCAATTAAATATCCATCTTTAATACGGGTGCAATCTTTTGTAAACTTATCAACTTATGTAACCATCGCTGCGTGGCTCTCAGTGGGTCAAAAGCATGTCATACGAGACCGGCAACCAAAAAAGATTCCTTGTCAGTACAACATTGAAAGAAAACAAAAATAAAAATGTTTACCTGAATGAACCATCCTCTTCCTGTAGGCCACTCCAAAAGGCTATGCACATATTTGTCGGGATTCTTTTCATCGCTTTCCTCTTCGCAGTACTCTTTCAGGTCTTCCGCAATCTTAACAGATTTCATAACATGATGCACATCCAAGTCTTTGTCATCTGAAGATATAATTTTGATTGCATCTGGATCGTCCAGACTATTGAAACTGTCTCTGATCTCCATAGTTCTGGTGGGTTTGCTCTCTTCTGCTTTCCACTCGGTGATTTCATTGGCTCCTTCAATGATTTCTTGGGGTTGACTATCCGCACTGGAAGAGAGCTTCTTGATGATCGCGGGCCACTTGACCCCTCCGTTGAACTGCTGATGATCCACCGGCTTGGGCTCGCCCTGCAGAGGCTGACAAACCTCAATCGCCTCTAACAAAAAATAAAAATTGTTAATACTTTAAGTTTAACAAAAGAATGCATTTCGTAGAATTTTAAACCATGCATTAAAGTATAATGGCACATATTAAACAACAAAATATTTTGCCACCCTTAAAACATAAATATCTCAAACTCCAGATTTTGTTAAGGTGAGAAAAATTTCTTGCAAATGTGCATGACATATCCAGTAATTCGGTTGTCAATTGCCGGTTACAAAGATTACATGGTTAGGGAGAAAAATAAAAATCAAAGAATCTAATAATGGTAACAATCATAAGCATCGTAGAGCATGCAGCATGCACAAGTTTTACTAATCTTTTATTGGTTTAATAAGTTCAGCGATTGACTATAATAACAGTGTTTTGCCTATTTTCTATCATCATTTCCATCGCGTTTGCTAAACGGTTCCGGGACATACGACTTCGACAAGGCACTTCTAATTATCTTTTTATTTTTTGTAACCTTAATCTACTGCAGGTTCAGCCCTTCCCCGCACAGCTTCCGCATGTATTCTTCCTGATTTTTCTTAGGAAACCAACTTTTTCTCCTTTCCAACATTACCGTCAAAATGTTGTTTAACAACCGTTCTACTCATTCTGGTAGTATTCTGAGCAAATATTCAAAGCATTTCACATGGATTTTTTAAATAAAGAGATGTGGAGGTTCAATGTCAGAGGCTATTCTAATAGTCTCCCTTATGATTATTAATAACTCTCCCTTTTATGATTATTTTTGACAAATTTATTATGCTTTCATTTAGTAATTCAATCACCTCAAGAGCAATTTGCAAAGTTAGCAACAAATAGGGTTAGGTGTTTGGATCTCAAGAACTTATGGAGGCCAAAAAACGTGGGCTTTTTTAAACTCTGTTTTTAATCTCTACTTTTATTTTGTTGCAATCGTTAATTCTTACCACCAATCAAGATGTTATCTTTAGCAATATGTAGGTTATTCATTTACAAATTATATGATCTATTTTATTGGAAATAGTTTTGTCTTATCGGTGTTATTTTTCTTCAGACAAATTTGTCCAGAAGACTTGAGATATCTGGAGTGCGTTACTCGTAATTCACCTCGCGCGTAGCTGACGATTGTCACATTATCGCATATTCAAAGCACACGATAATTATAGTGTTCTCAAGACCCCTCTTGCAATGTTATTAAATGTCTATAATAGTCTTGTACATATCATAATATTTTCACTGAGAATTCTATTCCACCAACTAAACTATTCTCACCTATCTTCATCGAGCATGGAAATAGTACTTATTGAGTTATGAACTGCAATCGTCTGAGGGAGCTTTAAACTTTGTACTTGTTTTTAATATTTATTAATATTTCGGGTATTTGCAGCTTTAACTTTCGGAGAGATTTATACAAGACATTATTGTATTAGACACGCAAAACCGCCAACACAGTATTTTCCTTCTTCCTAGGCAAAGAACCAACCGACCAATCTTTTTTGGATATTTCCTACATGACCTGTTCTATCGATTTCTAATATAAAAATATATTACATAAGTAATTACATTTACTAAACAAATATGGAGAAAATTTCAGTAGTGCCAACTCACCAATTTCTTTGTCGGTGATGGCCCCTCCGACCACTGGATCTCTGCCGAGAACGTTTGTGAGTTCTAGAAGTGCTGTGCTCAGGTGAAAAATAATTGGTATAAGTTGAGGGTGCAATCAGTATGTAAAAAAAATGCAATCATAATAATATATAGTAAATAATACGAGTGATCTTTTGCATATGATACCTTGAACCAATTTGCTTTGCTATCTAAAAGAAACACAATACAGGTGCAATTACTAATTATGTTTGAGATACGAGTAGATAAAATATTGATAGGATTTTTTTAAACTGCTACTTTATTTAAAAAAAATTATATGTAAAACAATTATTTCGTAATTAGTATTTGCTCAATTTTGAATTTCTGTATAAAGTGGTTTGTTTGTACAGGAAAAAAAAGAAAAGATAATATAGAATATTTTCTAAAAAATCGAATTCATTTGCACATTATCATGACTTATGACTGTAGGTTCGCAACTACTGCTCTCAATCTTGAGTGTTACAACGAGGGATTATACTTTCCCGGAATAATCAGCTATTCCAATAATGTACAGAAAATCTCAACTTCATTGGACTGATTTCAAAACTGATTACAGAATAAAATAATTATATATTCTTACAAATATCTTGCTGACTAATTTTTATTCTAAGGTTAAAACAATAATTTTTTTTTAAATTACCAAACCAACATCGAAAACAAGAGCTAATTGCTTTTAAAAATTACCATGCAGGATAACGTTCAAAAGACAACAAACCCCTGGCCCATTTTTGTATCTTCTTGTCGAAGTACATGACAGCAATGTAGACCAAGTAGAGGCACACCAGGATGAGTGCCTCGTACCACTCCACCCTCTCGTCGTGGATTATGCAGATGAGGATAGCCACGGTGATGCCGTAGGCCACGCAATCCCTGGTCAGGGGCCACCAGTCCAAAGGAACCACCTGCAATCACAGAGCTAAGGTAAGTTTCTACTTTACCGCTGACAATAGGTCCTTGAGGTGATTTTCTCACGAAAACGGCGCTATAGAAGTAATCCAATTATTATTATTATTATAATAGGTGTTTATGACGTATGGACAAGTAAAGATATATGGTGAGGTTTTTAGCAGTTAATAGTTAACAAAGCCAATTCCAGTTCAGAACACATCTTAGGCCTAGTTGTTTGACTTTCTGTCAAATTTGACGTCGTCACAAATTAGTAATCTGCGCTTCTTAATTTTTTTTATTATTTGTCACTTCGACAATGCTCCTGGTTGAACAATCGATTATCAGCCAGTCGCCAAGCATAACGGTTATCAAAATGTGACGAAGGGGTGTTGGAAATATGAAAAAAAATGTGGTAGTAAGAAGAATGCAAGAAATTTACCATTTCACGGTCTGAGTTGCGTCAGTGACAAAATTACATCGTTTAGGGATATTTACGGGGAAGGTATTTAAAGAGTGGGGTTTAAACTGTGATTTCTAGCTATGATCTAAACAATATCTTGAATAAGAGTACGAAAGATATTTAAATTGGTTGGAGGTAGAAGGTATTTACCATTCCTGCACCGATGCCGCAGCACGCCGCCACAGCGAGGATGTTGAAGACTGCTGAGCCGACGATGGTTCCCACTCCGATGTCTCCTTCCGTAATGAATGTTCCAATGACGTTGACGAAGAGCTCCGGCGCCGAAGTGGCAGCCGCCATAAATGTAGCACCCGCCACGTCGTTTGACATATTTAATACTGAAATCAACATATCAACATTTCAGGACGATAATAGTAACTAAACATTTAATGTATTTTTCATCATATGTATTTTCTTATGCTCCTTTAATGTAATTCTATAATTTATTTTGAAAAGTCCTATTTTATTTTATTTTATGTTACACCTCACAAGTCCCTGTCTATACGGTGTAAAGATGGGGGAACTATATCACCACCGACTGGGCAGCATTGTGAGGTCAAGGTAGGGGCTGTAGAAAGGGATTTATTAATACAGATCTAAAAGAGGCCCGGATTACATGAAGGAGGAAAAACAGATGCCGGTATCTCATTCTATATGCAAGCCGCCTTACACAAAAATGAGTCGGACAACCGACCCGTTCTCATGAAGCCTACATTAACTGTGAACGAATGCTCCGCTCGTCTTCGTCGAATTTTTGCGTGTATGCACCGGTGCACTGGGGATTAATGCTGATAGTTCCTTTAATCAGGCTCCATTGAAATACCAGCAGAACAGACTCAGCATACCTACATAGCGTCTGTGCATTAGAGATGGCAACCGGTCTGTTAACAACGGGTTGTCAATCAAACGGACCAGACAAGCGGTAAATAAATCTTCTCACAAACACCTACTTAATATACCAAGATATCACAACCATAAACAATGGAATAAAGTTTGATTCAATTTTTAATTATTTTTATTGAGATTTAAAAACCTCATTTTAACATTTAACCACTGTCGAAAATAATATTAACATATCCCAAATGAAATATGAAAACGGAAAAAATGACAGAAAATAAAAATTTCACTCCCAGATGCGACTGAAATCTTTTTATTTTCTGTCATTTTTTCCGTTTTCATATTTCATTTAGGTTATGTTAATATTATTTTCTACAAAGATTGAATAAAGTTTGATTCAATAAAAAAGTAGTATTAGAGTTTGATTTAGTTTTGATTAGATTCATCGGAGCATACTATGTATACCATCAACTGAAATTCAAAGTTGAAAAGAAGTTGAAACTAGATCTCAATGAAACTTTCCAATATTTTTAATTAAAAAAAAAAGTATAATTGCTCCTAACATTATTAACTCTCCAGCTAACCAAGCCCTAGAAGTAAATGCTACATTAGCCTTATTCGTAATTTTTTAAATGTTAGTAGCAATTGAGGTAAGATATGAAAACAGAAGAAGACTAGAAGGAATAAGGAGCTTCGTCAAAACTCAACAAAAATATTTTTAAACGTCCAGATGTTGAGAACATTTTCAGTAAAAATCACAGGTCATGGAAAAACTAGCTTTAAATATAGTAGATACGAATAAAACGTGAATTTTGTTTACCGTTGCACATTTTGTCTACAGCAGGGACGAAGTATTTGTCGCACACGACTGCAAGGGCGGCAAACAGGTAGAGGGACGCGATGACGTGCAGCACCACTGCTCCATTCTGCCGCTGCTCTTGCGTGAACAGGTCGTTGGGGAAGTCATCTATAGCTGCCTGCGTACAATTCTCTACTGCAAATACAAACACGAAAACAATTTCATCAGATGTTATTTAGTTATTCTTCTGTTTTGCTTTGGTGGCAATTTGATACATTTTGCAATTTGCAAGAATCTCGTCTTAGAACGATTATTTTCTTTACAAATTTCCAGGTATTTTAATGATATCTGCACAGGAATTCCAACTGCCTGGAGCCAATTAAACATGGTAACCCTATTTTTGGAAATGTTGTGAGGTGTAAGGAAGAGGGGTGAGGTAATGGGAAGTGGAAATTTATTCAGATCTGGTTACTAATCCTCAATCCTCATCTGGTCGACGTTTCGATTTTACATGCATAAATGTTTCAACTCAAAAAAATTTTACGATTTTTGAACAGATTTTTATACACGACTTTCCTCGTGAAAAATCCCTCGTTTGATGGACGTATTTCGTATCCAGTTTATTTAAAATCTCTTTAGAATGATCCCAACGCTATAGTTATGCTTTATGGTTTCGTTTTAACAATAACGAATTTTTGCGTTTAAGTGCATTGGCCAGTAAAGAGTCCCCGTTTGTACAAATTTATATCCCGCCATTCGAAAAAGGCTGGACGTGGCACAGAAAAGCAGGGATAATATAATTATATACCATGTTCTGACAGTTCCTTTAAGTGTTCAAAATCATTCTGTTAAGTGACACTTGATTCCACTGTAATTGATAGGTCGTAATGCAAAGTGCTGACACCAGATTTGACTCTAATCATTGATAGGCCTTACTGCAGATAAATTAAATGACTAAATTCAGTGAAAAAATAATAGTCATTGCGTGAAATCGGTCAAACATTAAATACATCTTACTTTTTGCCTTATCATTTGAATTCTACATATTTATTATATATCTTAGATTTTTACCCAGATCGATCCAATCAAATACGAGTATTTTCAAAGATATTACACAGTTAACATTTTTTGGAAAATGATAAAGAAGATTAGTATAGAATCGGGAGTACTTCTTTCGATGTTTTTATTCCTTGCTAGATACAAAAACAAATAGGTAAAAATAACTTACGTAGTAAAATAATTTATATTTTTGTGTAGATGGCTATTCAGATGGATAGCGAAATATAATTTCAGTTTTCAGTATCGTTCCGGTGCAAGAGCACTTTCACAATAGAGAAAATGAATATTAAAAAATTAAATAACTGCTTCCCATTTCAGCACCCAACACGGATTTGATACCGCACTCATGGTGGTAACGAGGCGACGTAACCCATAACTAAGGCGCCGTGGAACGGGAACATGAATGATGTCAGTGAATGTTTCTTCATCTTCTCCAGCTCTAATACCTACACACTACACATGGTGTGAAATATTCATTATTCAATAGCACATTATCAACGATGACGTATAAACTATGACAGTTTGTAACAAGGTTCTTCTACTTTAAATCTGATCAACCCACGTTGATGTTATTTCATTTCATTCATCTGTTATACCTACATTAAGACTAACATATATATTTTAAGAGGAAGGAGTTACGGAGCCTCGTGTCAGTATTTTTATTTGGTGCCTTGGTGTAGCGGGCGAACCAACGTTTTTTTTTATGTTACAGTAATATCGCCTACAAGATTAAGAATATCGCAGACATTATGTTGAAGTTCGCAGAAATATCGTGGATTATCCGATTCTTTGTAATCAAAAGATCGTAATCAGTTGGCACGTTTCAATAATAAAATTGTTCTTAACCTTTGCACAAATTTTTTAGACTGGAAACGGCCCCCTTTTACCGAATGGCCACATTCGTGGACAGTCTTCCGACACGCCAGGATGGATCGTACCAATTTATTTAAGTCCTCTACGACTAGTCTCTGACCCGCAATAAGATTGTAGCAAACTTTGGATGGTGTCATGCATCAATTGACCAATTCTCAACTATAGCCGAGACCAAAATGCCATCGTAAGCTCTCCTCTTTTTCTGTCAATATGAAACTGTTGACTGACCATTTCGTAGCTGGAACATTACAGTATTCAAATATTTTTTCATGGAAAGAGGCTTTCCGTAAACAACCCAGAAGTTTCGTAAAGAAGGCAAAAAAAAAAAATTATTAGTCAATATATTTGAGTTTTTCCTTAAAATTTAAATACTTAATTTTTTTTCGTAAATTGTATTCATATCCTCCGGAATGAAATTAACTTTTTAACAATACGTTTCAACATATTTTTTTTTATACAGCACAAACAGTCGAAATGTGGGGGGGGAGGTATTGTGTGACTAAAGGTAGTTGGAAGTTAAAGAGATAATAGAAAGAAAGCAGAATATTGGGAAGTATCTGACTTTTGGGAGCTGGTCACCAAACATAGCTAAAATCCATTTCAAGTAATTTGTCTATTCTGAGTGGTGGTCTCTCTTTATAGTGGTATCATTCTGTCATGGCAGTTCCACCACATAACAATGGAGACGTTAATGAACAACAATCACAACTCATAAAACATATTATATTTAGTATCAGCGGAATATTAATGTCACTGAGAATTATGATAAATGACTATGTTTTAATAAGAACTTCCTGCTAATGAATATTCATGATGTATGTGAACGGTCTGTAGTTATTTTAGTTGATTTGCCGACAGCGAGATTCAATAAATATTCGTATCTTAGTTTTTTTATGTACGAAATGCTATGCGTATATATAAACTCTATCATCTTCCATCTCTACATGCAGGGCACCAACTCTGTAGAAATAACCAATGTGAAAAAACGACAGAATAACATGCTTCGTAAATTGTACGAGTATTTCATAATTCTGTCTGCTTTAAAATGATAAAAAAAATCTTGAAAACATATCTACTTGCTTTGTTGCTGCTTCTCAAAAATATCGGACGTGGCAAAAATATTATACGTTTCACGAAAAGGATTATAATTTAAAAAGAATTTTTGGAATAAATATACCTGCAGATTAGGGCCGCCATGTGATTTACCAGACAAAATTTATATATTTTTTTAATAACTTATTGAAACTTACAAACCTCATATTTTATATAAAAAAATATAAATATATATATATATTTAATCATTGAAGATAATATTAACAATTCCCAAATCGAAACACGAAACCGAAAATTCGAACCCAGGACCTCATGGTCTATCCGGGACCTGCGCTCCATACAACTGAGCGAATAGACCATAGGTTCCCAAACTTTTTTCCCCGTGGATCTCTTTATCGTTATTTTAATTTTCCGTGGACCCCTCCCCCCCACCCAGCTTGTCTATCCAAAACTTTTGTACAATACTGAACAAGTGGTATTTATTCACTGCGCAATGCTGGTATGAAATTTTGGAAAAACTTGCACATGAACGTGCCTGCGTGGACGCGTTTCGCTTTAAGTACGCAATAGGCTTGTCGAGTGAAACTAACTACGGTGCTTTACTATGGGTGCAGTCTAAATGAACTCCGATCCGTGGACCCCCATTTACACCTCGTGGACCCCCTTTTTTCTTCATGGACCCCCTGTAAATCTATATGGACCCCCAGAGATATCTGCATGGACCAATTTGGAAACCTATACAATCCACCATGAGGTGCTGGGTTTAAATACCAACTGCTTCCATTATCTTTTTTCTTTTCTGTGTCTTCATTCTGTTTCATGTTTCAATTTGAAAGGTAATATTTTTTGCAATGATTTAAAATAAAAATATATAAATTCAACTTGTGCGAATAACCATAATCACGAAAATCTCAAAAATAGCACCAAAAACATGCATTTTAAAAAATTCAGATGATTGTGAAAGTTGGAGTTGAATGCTAATTCAAAACTAGAATATTGTTTGTTTTTTCATGCTGTAATTTATCAATGAAACTGCCATGATTGAAACAATAAAATTATTAATAATAGCTTATAGGTGTAATTTGTTTCTAAATCTTTCACCTGAATAAAGAAATGTTATAATTTCAAGGAAAAAATTGTTTGTTCCATATAATATAATATAATCTGTAGAGTTTGAATTTAAATTACGAATTTGTTGCTTCACATTTAAAATTCGCAAAAAATGTGCCATTTTTTCAAATATTTTATCTGACACGCTTTAAATACCTAAAAACGCTTTTAACCTGTAAAGAGATTTATTTATGAAAAAAAAAACGTACATTGACGAATTTTTTAGCGCGCGCAGAATTTTCGTAGTTCAGATTTAGGGGTCGACTGTGAGGGATTTCCCTGCCCCAAAAGAATGATTAATTGAAATTGACACAGGCAAATAAAAACACAAAAAAAAGATTATGCACGAAAAGAGAATTAAAGCCGTTTATTTTGCCTTAGACATTGGTAAAAAATAATCCATCGGGTGACTTTACTACAGTTTGCAGGACAAAGGAGATAAGATTTCCCTGTAACTAGCTAAAAAAACCCAACATGTACTATGAGTGAGGTCAAATTACTATGTTTAGTATTTTCACTTTATTCGTCGTTTGCTACTAAGCCCTTCATTCCATTGCGGCTTCTTTGCATTGGAAGATTGTGAAGTAAAACAAAATGTTATATGGAATAGAAAGTGTTAATAGTCAATTAAATATTATTAACAATAAAATAAAAATATAAATAGTTACATCCTAAATTTATATATTTAAAGTATTATTATTATACTTAAATTTTAATAATATTCATTAATACTATTTTATTTTTTATGCCTTGTTATATTGTTTATTTTATTTATATTAGTAATAAAAATACTTTCTTTTTTTTAAATTTCTAATGCAAATTTATTATTTAATATTGTATAATTTTTTCAATTATTTTTACATTTTTAATTAATTGCTTACTTTTATCACTTATATTTTTTTTTGTTTTTGTTTGTAATTTGTCTATTCTTACAATTTTTTTTTCTGGATTTATTATTTGTCTACACTTTTCATTATTTTTTATTAAACTCTCTATCCTGATGAGGAAAGCTTTGCTTTCGAAAGATGCATATATTTATTTATTATAAACAGTGGTGTAAACAAAGTACTTATCATTAATTTTATTTTTTAAATCAACCATCATTTATGCGACAATAATAATAATAATACTTGGATGATTTGTATAGCGCCGTTTTTGTGAAAAATCACCGACAATGCATTAGTTCACACCACATAAGGTTATTTATACGTATCACTAAAATATTGGTGGATGCAGAACCGATGTAAACGTCAGCAGCAAATTAAATGAAGTTGACCTTCAATAGGTCGACAATTCAAGTTTGAAAAGTGCAGGAGTTCAGATACATTGCTGTCAAGAGTTCGATGTCATGTCAGGTCAAACACCTTGGGTCTGTACTGTTGAATGTTAAGTGCCACAGTTTGTCTCACTAAAACATTCTAGGCACCGCACAGTGCCGCGATCACATACGAGGCAAGGGACAAAAAAGTGGCACAAATAAATAACAATCCTACATGTTAGATAATTAATGCATGGCCTTCAATAGAAAATAACTATTTCTCAAAAATTATCGAAGATAACTATGAACAGGGACATTAGACGTGATGTATTCAATAACTGAAAATGTGCAACCTCAGGGATAAAGCTCATAGTATGAGCATTAGTAGTAAGAATCTAGTTTTTGTGGTTGTTTCGAGTATGGAAACTGCCAATCAAGGTATGAACATTATTTTGACACGATAATTATTTAATAATTGTGTAGTTGTTGATAACAAAATGTGATCAAACAAAAAAAAAGTATTTTTTTTTAGTAGGACATTACTTTTGAGTTTGAAGCCAGTTCCTTTTTATGTAAAAGCCTTATGATTTATGTAAAATTTATCTATATTAGACCATCGTATAAGGATGCAAAAAACCCAGATCATGGAACTTTTGTCAAGAGCATTTTGTTAACAGCAGCCACAGAAACGGCAGCAGACATAATCGTGCCAAATTTTGCTCTCGAAGAAACCCATGTTGTAGGATGGAAAAGAACGAGTCAAACAACCCGCCTTCGTGTGATAAATGTCAACCATGTACAAATATTAAGCGCGTGTTTCGTGTGTTTCCCGACCATGCACCGGTGTCGACGAGATTAATAATGCTAGTTCCTCAAAATTCTTCCATTGAAATATGGTAGAACAAGGACAGCATTTACAATTGTGCTCCGTTTGCAAACCGTTTGTTAAGACAGAGAAATCTATCAAAAGTTGAAGGTTTTTTTTCTCGTAATTTGGGGCTCAAGGCCAGAGGTGGCTGCCAAAATTCAACAGTGGGCGCACTTGGGATTTGTAAAGGGTTAGTCGTTGTGTACTATTAAAATATCTGCAGACCCTGAACAGTACGTCCAGCTTCCGAGAGACTAACTGACTCTGGCTTCGATGGGGTATCGGTACCTAAACAGGTCACTAACGGCCGTTCTTCCCAACCTTACTGAGCAACTGCTGAGCCGAAATTTTTCCTCAGCACTGTTCAAATGCACAAATTCACCTTTCCCAACGAAATTCTCAGTCAAACTTACGATCATCTTAAGTTATCGATTTTTGTGGATTAAAGTTCTCCTCAGTAAAATACTAGTTATAAAAAGTGTCAATAGAGTGTCAAATGACAGCGTAAATGTCAAATGTCATACATATCTATGGTCAAACGTCATTCGTTTCGCGAACTATTTTATCTATTGTGTATTGACAATTTTGAATATGGAGAGCGAAAATGACGATATTTTTAATGTAATACCAATAGCGGGTATGGACAGCGAATATGAAGACAGCGACGATGAAAATATTATTGACAATTATTGATTGAAAATTGAACGAACACACGAAAGACAAACGTCAAAAAAGTCTACTTCCGTTTTCGCGGCATTTTATTAAAAGTCTAGCTAACACTTTATTTTTAACATATACGTTTTAAAATATAAAATGTTGGTGTTTGTATTACAATATTTAAGACACATAATATGTATTCATAATAAATAGAAAATTAACTCGTCGATGTTAATTTAACATTGAAAGTTTTTACTTTGATGTCATTTTATTGACTATGAACATGTGGGGGTATAATTATATTTTCCATAGAAGTGGGCGAGTCCTTCATAGACAATTTAGGAAGTTCAAAGATAAAAAATGTTTGGAGACAGTCAAATAGAGCGAATACTTAACAAAACACTTGGCTGATCGGTGGCTCAGATTGATCTTTCGAAAAGTTGGGGAGAACGGCTGTTAGACGAAGGAAATCAATGGAAGGCATATTGGGAAGCTTGCTTCAGTTAAAGAAGACTAGATTGTCATTGCTTTCCTTTCTAATCGTAATCTAACATGATTTGGTCTTTCAAGCATTAAGAGGAAACCCTCTGGCAGTAACCATCCATTCTCTTTTTTAATTTTTTTTATATGAATACCGCACAATAGTCCCAACTGCTCCCTGTCTGGAGCCAGTGAGACTATAGTATCCCCAATTTGGGAATGTTGTGAGGCTAAAGATATTGGGGAGGGGAAGGAGAAGGGAAAGAGGAAGATGGGAAATAGCTGGCTATTCAGAACTGGTCACCAAACACGGCTAAAAGCCATTTCAAGCAACGTTTCAATTGTAAATTGTGGTCTTTCACCAGGGCGATACTGAGAGTATATTCAACTCTGAAACGTGCGCAAATATACTATATACTATCTTTAACTGTATTAATGGTGAAACAGCACAAATTAATTTTAAAAAATTTACTTGCGCATTCCGGGATTTGAACTCGCGACGTCGAGAGCTTTTCCCTTCAACAGTGGAGGCCGTCAAAGCCCCGTCTGCTTCAAAGCCCCCTGAGTCATTGGAGTTTGTGTGCCCTTTGGGGGCTTTTCAAACAAAAAAGCTATCATGAACTCTACTCTACTGCCATCCGCATAACATTGAATTGGTCCACACGACAAAAGGTCATTGATGTGCAACAAAAACAAAGTCGGAAATCGAACCGATCCCTGTAGGATGCCAGCATTTATTGTATTTGAGGAAGTGGCGGTGTTTGCCAGTGAACCGTTGGGATATGCAGAAATTTCAACCTATGAAGCCCACTAGTAAGCAGAATGCTCTGGTGCTATGTGGGCAAGCTTTTTCCTGTTTTCCGGGTCGTGCTCAAATTTTGACCTATTATGATTCTCTTGCTTTTTTTGCCAATTTGTTATATGCTGATACGTTTTCCGATGTTTGAGATGTGGTGTAGGCTAGGAAAGTCGCATTTTTTTGTCAAACGACTTTGGAGTATTATCGACAGAACCACGAGTCTGAGCTCATACCAGTTTGTTTAATAATGGATTGTATGAACCATTCATTGCGAATGTGAGGACTTCACTAATTTCCTGGACACATCTGGATCCGAAGTATGAAGTCTCTTCAGCCTTTCGTTTGGTGGTCGGAAGTTGACGGGGATTGATGTCGTCACCAGGCAGTGATCGGACGATTCTAACCTCAATTATGTAACCATGCGGTAATGTGGTTATAAATAGGCCCAACAGATCGAAATGGTGAGTCTGAATCAGTTACTCCAATCCGTGGCAAAAAGGCAAAGGATTCCGACTGTCGGTCAGTCAAGTCTGTTGATCCTGAGAACTTCAACCTTGGCTCATTATGAATACTGAAGTCCCCCATAATAACAAACTCGGCCGAAGGGTAGCGGGGTAAGAGATTATCAATAGTTTCGCTCAAATGTTTGAATAGCTCGAATGTCTCTGATTCGTTGACGTTCGGTGAGCGGTATGGATTCACGTTGAATCTTACCATACTAGCAAAACTAACGCGCATCCACATTACGTCGATTCTGGAATTCCAGACTAAAAAATCGCACAGGGTTGACGTCAGCTCGGCTATATAAACAAACACCTCCTTTAGGTCTGAACTTGCCTACGAGGATGAAACCGGGCAGTCCAGATAGGAGGCCTTTAGAGGTTCAGTTTTCTGTGTTTCTGAAATGAAAAGAAGTTTAGAACGTTGCGAAAAAGGTGGTCATGTACGAAATTAAAATGTATGTACAGGCTGAGAATATGGCGAAATTCTCCAACAGTTTTGACCTGTTCCGAGGACGCCTTTTACTCGCCGCTGTTCTTCATTGTGGTTGGATCATGTTTACTTTTATGTAAAGGTTACGAGGAGAAAGGAAGATCTGGGAAGGAAAGGGTATTAGGAATGTGTAGGAAGTCCAGGAGTGACGGACGTATGAATTCAAACAACCCACTACGGTGCAAGACAATGGGCTGAGAGAGTCCGGCTAGGAAGGTCACCTAATACGCCCCAAACGCTGCTAAACGATGACCCAACGGTCATCTCGGGACATAAACCGGAATAACAGCAATGATGGGGATTTTATCCTTATTTATGGAGCAGCTCATACTCTGTCGTAAGCCTGAGGGTCGGGCTCTTGCACTGTCAAGCGGTTCAGATAGCGGTAACCTGCTGTAAAGCAGCCTCTCCCAGTCCGGCTCGCCACGCGGTAGATAGGCCGACGCACCCGTCGCCAAGACTTGGGCAAACCTCACCCCATGAACTCGGACACCTCTGCTAAGTCACTAAACGTATGGAACTACTTAGGTGCCCTATCGAAGCTTTGGTCATCCAGTGAATGGTTCCCAGGACGGCAATAACCATACGGGCCTACCAAATTGAAATAGTGTGCATCCACACTTGAAGTAAATAAAAAAAATAAAAACTAGATTTCAATTTACTGATGCTCGCAATCTGAGGTTTGCAAAACAACTGAGTGTGGTTATAATTTTCCAATTATACAATGCACCATGTCTAACGACTATCTGTGATTAAATCTGAGTAAAAGTTTTTTTGCTAATGAGCGTCATGCATTAGTTAGTCATCCAACCTGTAGGGGTGTTGTTTATCTGTATGGCAATTTTTTTCCCAGCCTCGCATGAGATTGTAGCACTATGTACTGCCCCCTAACCAAACATGCGTTGTATATACAAAAGATCTCTCTAGGAGCAAGCTGGTCGTTGAAAATTGTTTTTTCTCAAAGTGCATAGCGTATCAATTTTATTGCTTTTTTTGCATTCCTTAACCTTGAACATAAATTATGTAATCTCTTCTTTGGAAAAGATGAAGGTACGTTATGGCCACTTTTTTCCAACCGCAGGATACCGTTCTTCGCTTCAGGTACATTTTGAGGAGTCAAAATAGGTGCTAATTGCGTAGTACATCGCTGCAATATTAGGCCAGAAATAAAATGTTTTCCTTTAAGATGTGAACCATCACGTCGGGTCTGGTCAAATATGACGGATTAGGTTTGCTTAAATTGCTACCTTTGGAGCTCGCTAACGTCCGTCGTTAAGATTCTCGTATTTATCTTTAAATTAGTTAAAGGATTTATTAGAAAAAAAACCTTGACTCTGTGCAGAAACGGGAGGTCCGTTTGATAGATTCGCATCTTAACAAACGGATTGCAATCTTTGAAGCACAGACGTCAGGTGGGAATGATGTCCTTATTCTACTGGTATTTTAATGGCAGATGGTCTCAGGAACTAGCGTCATTGATCCCTTCGGCACCGGTCCACAGTCGTGAAACACGCCAAAGGCGCGCCCAACATTTGCACATGGTTGACGTTTGTCATATGAGAACGGGTCGCTTTTATGACTCGTTCTTGTGTTCAACAGCTCGGCTATGGAATGGAAGGTTTCCTCCCTCCTACAACATGGGTCTCTTCAAGACTCAGGTTCACTCCTTCCTATCCTCTAAAAGACCCTCCACACAGCATCCCCAAATATGATATACGCCTTGATGGAAATTATTTTCCTCGGGCCTTCTTTGTGCAGTTAAAAAAAAATTATATTTTTTTTTTTAAATATGTCATAATCCATTATTATGTACATTATGGACTTGGGTAAATTACTAAAGTACTAAAAATCACATCATTTTCGCCTATTGCATGTGAAAAAAAAAAAGAAAATGCATTCAAAATTTATAACCTACAATTTTTTAAGGAGGCGGCGCTTTATATGAATCGGTCACCCAAGCAGCAATGAAATAAATTAATCTCTTTCTACCAGTACCGATACGATCTTCAATATCAAAAACGTTGTGGACATCCTTGCAAGAAACATTCTGGTTAATTTGCACCAAAACAATAAAACACAATACAAATCAATACAAACTCTACATAATACGCAAAGCAAAAATAAAGAATTTCTCCAAACCACTTTAAATATATAGCACGTAAATTATACAATACACTACCAGCTACGACTAGACAAATAGAAACACTGACTAAATTTAAACATGGAATTAAACTTTCTATTATTAAAATAGGTCGTCGAATAAAGAACTCCAGTCCATTTTTTTATTAATTATGACGTTTAAACTTAATTACCACCTTTTTTTTTTGTAAAGTTAGTTTTCATAGTTAAAATAATGTTCAAAGTTTCAATTTCAAACGCTCCAAATCTATGGCCGGTCGGTTTTCAGGTTAGAAGGGTAAATTTCAAAACAAGGATGAGCTTTACCGTATATGTTTATACTCTATTCATAGTAAACCATAACAAACATAAGTAATTACATTATGTACCCTTTTAGAAACTTTAAATCAAAGAATAATAATAGTATTGAGCATTAACATCACCAAAATATACATATTGGCAATTGGTTTCCTCTTTAATACTCTAATTTATGTTATTGATAATACTTTTTTATATTGTACAACAATTATGGAGCTTTAAGTCACCCAGATTAAGTTTAAATTTAACCAAAGCTAAAAAAATACAAAACAAAATCGAAAAATATTTTTTTTCATAATAATCCAAAAACAGAATACACACGTGACGTCAGATGTTCCAAATACAATGGTACCAATATAACAAGGTGTTTTGATGAGGTGATTTTTTATTCACTTTTTAATAATGATTGATAAATTTTACCTATATATATAATTAAAGTTATATATATTCAGAATCGGCGTTCGCTGATCTGTGTATGAATATATGTTTTAAAGATAATGTTTTTCACTGGAATTCCTACTGTGATACATTCGGTGATTCTTAGATGTGCCTACTCAATTTTGAATCTATCTTTATCCCTAGGGATATGCAATTCATTTATTATTTTTACATTTACTCTCATCTGGATTATAAAACTACCAAAATATAACATATGCATACAACCTAACCTCTATACACCTATATAATATCTAAAATCTTTTCCATATCTTTGTTCTTATATTTTGTTTATTTACTTATGTACCTCCTAGGTCTGTATCGACACAGGAATTTTCCGAGTGAGAAAGACATTTAACATTCCTTTGTAATTATGTTATATCAAAATTAATAAAAATAAATATGTAGCTACTATTTAGTTGTAGGTACCCATTTATAAATCTTTTCATTGATTTACTTTTAAAACTAATATTTTATTTCGTTGAAATTGCAATAAATGAAATACGAAAATAGACTCGGTCCGAAATTTTATTTATAAAATGTGGAGCGAACAATATAGAGATCCTTCTTTTTTGACAGGTAAATCGACATTTACAATAACGTCCCAGCTGCTCCCAACCGTCTGGAGCCAGTGAGACTATGGCATCCCCAATCGGGGTATGTTGTAAGGTATTAAGGCGGGCAAGGAAATGGGGAAGAAGGAAGGTGGGAAAGTACCTGGCTATTATATGATATGGTCACCAAACACGGCTAAATCCATTTCAAGGAACTTCGATTCTGAATGGTGGTCTTTCACCGGGGCCACAGTGAAAGTATCTATCACACTGGAACGTGCCGCAAATGTACTACACATTATTTTTAATGAATAAATTGTGAAATAACACAATTAAATCAAATAAAATTTACTTGCACGCGCCGGGATTTGAACCCGCGACCTCCGGATTCGTAGCAAAGAATCGTAACCACTCAAATACGGTGACCGTCAGTGGTGTTTCCAGGTCAACGATATGCCCAATTCATGCGGCAAGGACTCACCGTTTGAAAGGTTTTACTTTACTACTTCGTCAAACAGATAGTTTTTCTCAAAATTCGTTACCTAGTTCGTGTTTATTACTTTGTATCCAGAACATTGAACATAGTCCTCGTGATTATTGATGACTGTCATGGAACTACAACAACGGTGAACATTTGTCCTTGTTGGTACAGTCCTACTCTGTTCGTTTGACCTCCGACATGGAGGCACCTTAGAATCATTACTGTTGACATCGAGGTCGCTTTATCAAAACTTCATGTCATTGTCAGCAAATTGGATGTGTGTAATTACAACAACAACAAAAATAGTCCAATTAACTGATGGCCTCGTTGGGACTTTACAAAGGTGTTGATTTTACATAAACAAAACAAAGTTAATTAAAAAAAAAATTGTTATTATTATAAACGAATAGTATAAATCAATTATACAAATGTAAGTATTTCGAAGATAGTCAACTAATTAAAAAAACGAAAACATTTAACACTTGCACGTGTTTTCAATTCACGGAATTTGATTACCATAAGGTTAACAATATTCAAAGGTCACAAGGTCACGAGGTCACAAGTACACACAATTCACACGACAAGATGATAATATGTATTTAAACGCCGTACATACGCAACATAGAAAGCAATCCATTAGCTACGAGGGGGCAATTTATATAATTGCCTTCCGGACGACATTAAAAAGTCTAGGTATATTTAAAAAGAAATTGGTTCATATAAAATTAAATTAACAAAATAATAAAAATGTTAAAGATTGTAATGTATTTATGAACTTAATTAGGTAATCATTCTAGTCAAGTGAAAACGTAATTTTCTTTTTTCTGAAATAAAAAAATAATAATAATAAGAACAATAACGATCGAAATCCGATTTAGAAGAGTTCTGGCCTAATGACAGTGACCCGTAGGTCACGGACACTAATCAGTCAAGAACAATTTCCTCCTATTATTTCTATAATCGGACTTTATCATAATTAACGCAAAATGGTGCAACGACACAAATGTCGCTATAATCAATAAATAGCGGTAGAGTTCGAATCACGGCGGTTACCTTTTCAAAACAAGTTTAGTGAAGAGTCTGTACTATAAGTTATAGGGATTATAGTTTTTTTCTCATGTTTTATTATTATTACAATTTGATTCTTCACAACGAATATTTTTATTATTTTTTATTTTTAGCTCTCGATATTTTCATTACCATTCTTCCTTCCAATTAAAGGATTAATATGAAATGTATGGAAAGAGGCTCCCATATCGCTGGGTACGAAAAAAGTTAATGCAGTTATGCCATCATTTTCATATAACTTTATCTTAAAATTATTATTTTTTTAACTTTTCTTCTTTTCGTCAAAATTGGACTTGTCCGATTTTCGTCTCGAACGTACGATATGAGTAAATTAAAATCTCCATCTTAATGACTCGCAAAAAACATCAAATACACCGTCCAGGTGGGCGAACGTCCTAAATCGACTTAAGTGGTTAACGAGGAGACACGTAACGGCTGCGCTGGCCGCTTCAGTATTGGCAGCGCCGAAGTAACTTCACATTGATACTGGAATCATGTTCACGAATGATTCACCAAATGATCATAAGGAATATGATTCGAAACAATGCACGATTATTATGATTTGCTGTAAAATGAACGCAATGAACTATCGACAATAATTGATTAAATTGACGCGAATTTATCCTTACATCTAAAAATCTAATTTCAAGGTTGTATTTTGGTAAAAATTGTTAAAAAATATTTATTTATAAACAACAGATTTTTGACTTTATTAGAAACTTTTGATCGATGGGCGTGGGTGCAAAAATGAGTAATCTAAAAGTATGTTTCCCGTTGTATGCTGATGATGCGGTGCTGATCGCTAACAGTATGGAAGATTTACAGTCCCTCGTATCTAGAATGAATGAAGTATGTATGAAGAATGAGCAAATGATGAATGTAAGTAAAAAGTAAAAAAGAGAGAGTACGAAAACAGTGTGCAATACAGTTGTGAATGATGAATACTTGGAGCAGGTCGATGAGTTTGTATATTTGGGAAGTATGTTTACGAGAGATGGAAAGACTGATAGAGATATTGAAAGAAGGGTGAATGCAGGAAACTCCATTAATGGAGGACTGAAAGCGGTTGGCGCTAACAAAAAGTTGTCCAAAGAAGCGAAGCTAGCAGTCCACAATGGAGTGCTGATACCAACCCTGATATATGGCAGTGAGGCATGGAATTGGCAGAGGGAGGGTGAAAGTAAACTGAATGCCGTAGAAATGAGATCTTTGAGTCGAATGTGCGGTAAAACCATGTATGATCGTGTGAAAAATATTGAGATTCATAAAGAAAGCAAGGCTGATGTAAGCGTAATGAGTAAGATTAAGAAAGGGACGCTTAGATCGTTTTGGCGTGTAGAGAGAATGAACGAAAAAAGGAGAATAAGAAGAATGTATGAGGCGAATGTGAATGGAAGAAGAAGCCGGGAACGCCCGAGGAAGACATGGCACGATCAAGTAAATCAAATACTTGAGTCGAGCCATGTCAGAAGTCGGAATAATAGAAGAGAATGTATGAGACGATGTATGAAGGTGAATGAAGCAAGAAGTGTATGCCAATATCGAGTTATTTGGCTGTCCTTCCTCTCTGTATACACCTGCGGGGAAACGGTTAGTTAGTTTGTCGATTTCTTGATTCAAAATTATTTATTAACGCCCTGATGGGCTTTTACATATTTTAACATTTTACATGGTTTTGTGTAAAAAAAAAAAAAACACTATACGAGTACGTATAGTATGTACATAAATGTAACATGTTTATAATGCACATTTATAATAAATATATAAGTGTATGACACAGAGAAGTCAAACAGGGTATTTTTTAAGTTGCAAATGGTCTTGACGTCAAAGTTCTATTGTAAATAAATAAAAATGCCCTTATCCTCATGAAAGACGATCAGAAATCAAAAAGCCGATTTTCGATTTAATGAAGTAGAGTATATCTCCGAAACCATTTGTGTTTCTTAAAAACATTATTAAAACTTGAAATGCATTATTACAAACTTCAGAAGCAAATGAGTTTAATTTATTAATTGTAATTTACAATACTTTATTTTTAGATTTTTCACTCAATTGTAAGAATTTTTTAACATTAATCACTAATAAGCACGACAATTAAATAAATTTAAAAATATATATATACGTATAATGCATAACTCTCACAACTTACTTACGAAAGAATAGAATGGAAAATTAATACATCACTGCAGAGGAAATATTATATTTACATATAAACTTTAAAACCACATTTTTGATGTTCAACTGCGGGTGGGATTTGTTTGAAATTGTAATTGTGAAGTGATCATAAACAGAAACATATCTGGCGCGATTATAATCCGAGAGTTAACAAGTGGATGAATAGTACAATGAAACTGTTTTTTATGGTAAAATACTACTGCCTCTGCGTGCGGTTTGAAGGACAAATCAATTTGAGTTTCCAATTACTTCCAGAATTATTTAGAATTTATAAACTGTTATCGGCTGCTGTGCTGCGATTATCGTGGGTGATTTAAGCAACGCGTTGAAATCACCAAAAGTTTCTAGTTTGATGCCGTTCTAGAAAAAAATGCGGAAAATTTCATGAGGATGTTAAGATTTTTTTATAAAAAATTCCTTCTATTATTCCTTATTATTACTTCCTTCTTTGTCATTTGATACGAAAAGTGTGAAATAAAGCATGAAGGAAAATTCCAAATTAACGCAAAAGAAACAATCCTTTCTGGCGTCAGTTGAATCATTTAATTAAGATCCTTATAACAAAATTATCATGATATCTTCTCTAGCAATCAAGAGCGCGTCCTTTGGAGGATGTTTGCAATTTTAAATCCTTTATTTATCGGGTCTAATGCGCTCGCAGCCGGAATGCGCGGCATCACTTCCTTGTGCGCAAGAACGGTTACAGATTAACGCCAATCTCGCAATAAACAGAAAATGGAATAATCTCAAAAGAAAGGATAAGAGGTTCAAGTTCGGTTAAAAGGTCCTAACGTGTGGAAGCTTAGTTAGGAATATGAAAGGAAACATTGGCGTTATAACCTCCCAGGGGGTCGCTCGGACTGTCAATTCTTCTAGTTTATTTGTACCAACCTTCTCGATATCTAATAATAATGCGAAATTTGCCATTTTCTAGCAAGTAACGACGATATTCGTATTTTTCGTATGATTTTCTGGTATTTTAACATAAAAAAGTAATGCTATACAATCAAACTATTTCTTTGTCTATGGTTTTGACAAGCTTGAATATCCATAAGATGGAACGCAGCTAGCTTCGTCTCAAAAACACCGCCTGCCTTTGCTTTTTGCTGCCTTTCTTTTTTCGAATAAAAAAAAATATATTTAATTTATAAAATAAAGACAATAGAAGTACCTATTAAAATACAAAAATAAATAAAAAAATGTACACAATTTTTTTTGTACGATACCAAAAATGGAACAAAACACCATTTTTGTAACAAAATACCACTGATTTCACTGAAAAAGGACACCAACTTTCCGAAAAATAACACGAAATTTCCAGGTCCCTACTACATGTATTTCTTGACTAGGGGAATACTTTATATTCTAGGATTCAGTTTTACTTTTCATTACAACTTCATACTATTATGCAGCTGGATATGTATGAAGGTAAGTATCTTCTACTATCCTAAATATTGATGAAGTTAAAAGTAGAAATATTAATTATATTTTACAAACGGGACTTTATTTTTGTTTTCTAAAGGGATACTTATTTGATTGATGTACTCATTATGGAATTATGGAACTGATTATTGTATAAAAAGATATAGAAACTGGTATAAATTATGATAATGCTGTCTTAGATAACGGTCCCAATAGTAAGCTGATGAAGTAGATAATCGATATCTAGATGTGTGCTTATAAAAAATTCAAATACTTAATTATTATTTTCACATTCCTACAATTTTTTCTGTTTAAGGGTAAACGAAACGTGATAAGCGCTCACGGATGGCGCTATTTAAAATATTTTAGATGAAACACTTTCAGCACGTAATACTTTCAAATATCAATTCATCCATTTCATATTCCGTGTGTACACTCGCCAACAAACAATTCATTTCAATATTTAAGCATTGGTGCTAAAAGTGTTTAATTTATAATATTTAAAATTTCGCCCTCTGTGAGCGTGAATTACGTTATTTTTTTTTTTTAATGTTGATATTTCATAAATTTTAATTCAATGTAAATTACTATTAATTAAATACTGCACTTCTCTTTTAAGCAATGCTTGTGTATAGAAGCGGAGTGTACATATTGCGTATACATTTTTCCTAAAGTGCTACAAGAAGATGTCAAAAATAATTAATAGTAATAATAATAATAAAATGGTTTACATGATAATCTTACAGAGTTGGTGGTTTACTTAATGGAAAAAGTAGAGTGCATAGCGATATACTCGTATATATATGCAGTTTGAAAATGTCCTTGAACGCCGAAACAACTGTCACAATAATAAACAAAACTAAAAACTTGTAGAACTTAATAATGACATTACAGAATTTGTTTTTTTTTTAATTTTTAATAGAGTTGTACGAATTAAACACAAAAATAAAAAATAATATTTTTATATTTTCTCAAAAGATTGGTATTCACTTTGTTACATAATTATTAATAAATGTATCAAAAATTACCTTGTAATCACCACTTTATTAATATACTCGTATACATATCAACATGTTTCGAAAACGACGCTTTCCTCATCAGGACATAATAATGTTTTTAGTTTGTTTCATTTTCGGGGACTTGTAAGTTAATTTTGAGGTAATTTCTTCAAACGATTGGTTTTCACTTTGTGGCGTCATTATTAATAAATGAATTTAATATGTACTTTTTTATTCACCACTCTATTAATATAAAGATATCTACATGTTTCGAAAGCGATGCTTTCTTCATTAAGGGTAATACTAAAAATAAGATTGTCATGTATAGATAAATGATAACAATTAGAACACAACAGACAAATCATAAACATTAAAAAAAATTATGTTTATAATTTTATAATTTGTAGATGCTTTCAGTATCGCCGGGTGACAGACCTCCACTTAGAATCGAAACGTTGCTTGTAACCTTACTATTGCACCCTATTCTTTCTCATCTCCTTCCCCTCCCCACTACTTTCAGCCTTACAATACACCCCAATTGTAAATGACATAGTCCTACTGGCACCATACGGTTGGAAGAAGTTGTTGGGTAAATCACAAAAAAAATCATTTAAAGTCAAGAACTTGCTGTATGATGTATTTTCATAGTTCTCAATAACTTTTATCTCCCATCGTTTTTGCTAAATCCTCAGTTTCTAATGACAAATTTCATTTCAACACCCAATTCATTTATTTTTATTTCACAGTCAATTAATTATAGCATAAACAATATATTTTTATATGCAGTGTAAATTATTTATTAATAATGTGTAGTGTAAATTATTTATTTATTTCAGTGTTTCGCGAATGTCTCACCAGGAGAACCTGTGCTGAGGTGTTCATGTATTTTTAATAAAATAATTTGAAGTGAACATAGTTACGTTGAAGAATATTACAAAACAGTTTTTTTTACACAACCCAAAAAAATGTAAATCAACCCAGGTGCACCAGACCTGTAGTCAGTATCTACAAAACTTTATCACATCATTTTTTATTCAATTTATTTTTAATAACTTACTGAAACTTATAAACCTCATTGTGATATTTAATCATTGAAGAAAAAAATATTAACCAATCATAAATGAAATACGAAACCGAATTTATTTCTTTTGTTTTTTTTTCGGTTTCGTGTTTCATTTAGGATTGATTAATATTATCTTCTTCAATGATGAAATAATTCACGTTTTTTGCAAATATTGTCAATTCATGAAGTATGTTCTATCAGATGAACATTTTTTTATCAGCAATTAGAATAATATGTTAATTACATATTAATTATATGTTAATTGTATAATAATGTATTAATTAAAAAATTATATATTAACATGTTAATTATATATTAATATATTAATTACATAATTATATATTCAGATGTGAATTATATAATAATGTATTCATTATATATGAATTACATAATAATGTATTCATTACATATTAATATATTATTTACATAATAATGTATTCATTATATATGAATTATATATTTACATATTAATTACATAGTAATTATATATTAATTATAAATTAATATTTTAATTAGGTATTGAAATATTAATTAGGTATTAATATATTAATTATTTTATTTATTTTCTGTGTATTACTATTTTAATTAAATATTAATTATGTATTAATTAAATATTAATTAGAAATCAATTATGTATTACTTAAATATTAAGTATATATTGATTACATATTAATTACATATTAATTAAATATGAATTATATATTAATTATGCAATATATTAATTAAATATTAATATAAAATAAACTATTAATAATTACTTATAGAACCAATTTAATATGCATTTTATTCCATTTTTGGTAAACGGAAAGTTATTCTGCATCGCAATGAGTAAGGGAAAAGGAAACTATTATGAATTAATCAAAGCACCTACTCGTATTGAGTATTTTCTTTGAAAGGTAAACATGTTTTTTGTAGTTATATGTAACTTGAAGTCTCGTTAATTGCAATTAAACCTTATGATATTTGATCATTCTCGTACATGAGCGTTTAATTACACTAATTCAGCGTTATATTTATCGTCCTTTATCCTGTCGACCTTTTCGAAATATTAAAATTATTAATTCCAATGATTACTTCGTTTCACTGGTGGAAACATTCTCCTAGAATCTTATTAAAATTCGTATGAAAAATTGTGTAATTTCTTACCAAAAATGTATCGCTTTAACCCTCTGCGCACGCAGGTAACAATTATTACCCAGGTTTGACCTGCTCATCGTTAAAATTGTATAACTCGATGAAAAACAAAATTGTGAAACTCCACTTCTAGGGATTTAGTATTATTCATAAAAAATATATGATATAATTATTTTTAGTTGTCATAGGGTTGAGGTTTTTAATAGAGTGTTCACAACATTGGATGAGCAGAACTGTTACGTCGACACAATAGTGCAATAGTCTAAAGGTGTATCATGGGAGTATGTACGGGCGTATAGTTAGTTCTATAGGTGTATCGCAATGCATGGGCGCGATTGCCCAGTGGCGCGGAAAGCACACAATGCCATGACCGAAAATGGTACGGAATACTAGAAACCGATTACTACAGGTTGAAAACAAACACATTCGCTACGTAATATGCAAGTTAGTGGAACAATCTCTGTGGATTTGGACGATTCGGTGTCTTCTAAAAAAGTACACAAATCCAGGCCTCCGGATATGTAGCGGATACTTTACGAAGGTTGGGCATATCATTCACCAAGCTATTCATAATAGTGTGAAACCTAAAACCTTCCTTCTTATAAATGTATAGCGAAATGTGTCATTTTCAGATACTTTTATAAAATATCAACAAGAAACCGATTACTACAGGTTGAAAACAAACACATTCGCTACGTAATATGCAAGTTAGTATAACAATCTCTGTGGATTTGGACGATTCGGTGTCTTCTAAAAAAGTACACAAATCCAGGCCTCCGGATATGCAGCGGATACTTTACGAAGGTTGGGCATATCATTCACCAAGCTATTCATAATAGTGTGAAACCTAAAACCTTCCTTCTTACAAATGTATAGCGAAATGTGTCATTTTCAGATACTTTTATAAAATATCAACAAAAAACCGTGACAATTCCGTGTTTGTCAATATCCAAACCTAATTCCTCCAATATCCTTACAAATAATGTGGATGTCATATCATTCTTCTCTAAAACGTACGACTTAAAATGATGTAAGCCGCTAATTTATAAAAAAATAAAAATAAAATAAAAAAAGAAGAAAATTTCGCAAAGGGCTAAACATTCAAATTTCACAATTCGCATATCGCTCCACGTATTCGCATCAATTTCTCTATAATTTTTGCCCCCTTACTGTCTAAACAAAAACCAAAATTATAATGTATTATTCATTAGTGCCCATGCACAGAAAATGAGCAGTAAGTTGTATTATGAACGGATAATTATAAAATGTACCTCAGTAGGAACGGGAAATACCAGTGTTTTAAATACCAACTTTATTTTTATATCATATTCAAATCATAATTGTTTTTTTAAAAAGCATGACCGAAACATCTTCATAACTATCCTATGTATTCGTCACGATATTCAAGAGTGTAAAAACGCACGCTTCAAAAATTAGGTTAAATTTTGCGATAACCCTTATCAAGCATCTTTTTTAACGCTATCATAATTTCATATTAATTAATTACAAATTTCTATAGCAACCGGTTATCATAATCTGTAGTGGAAACATCGTCAAACGTTGGTACCGTGTCAAATTACATTGTAGTTTGGATGAATACATGATTATCATTCGACATATCGATTAGAAAATAGTGGTTACGATTCTGGCTTAATCTTAATCTGACAGTCATTCATTATATGAACATATTTACGCAGATCGCACCTCAAGTTAAATAGACAATAACATAACATCTCAAAAATGTAGATAGAGATTAAATACTTTGAAGTTTTGTGAAATATTATACTTTTCTTTTGAATAAACGGGTTTTACAAAATATTGCAATATGTAGGGTTTCAGAATTTTAAGTTTTATTTTTACTTTTTCGTGTAGTATTTTATCGAATCTAAAGTTTATAAAAGGTTCGTTATAATGTTTCTGGAGTTGTGATTTTTTTTGTCGTATGGGGTTTTAACTCGGAAATCGTTCATATTGTTTTTATTGTCTCTAGGGGTAGGATATGAGAACATGCTGTAGACAAGGTTTTGTAGACACGTTAAAAAGGTAAAGAAATTCACTCTTAAGAAGTGTAAAACGTGAGATACATCCGTATCTAAAATTAGTTCTCATTTTCAGGCAATACGATAAATAAATAATTGTATTCGTTGCTTGCATTTTCAATTCACGTACGCTAAAGTACGACTGTTGTAGTCAAAAGTGTGCTATTTCTATCAAATGTATCACCTTCCGTTACACGCCGTGACTTCAAATCTCGCGCGAGGAGCGCGTGAATTTACATAGATGCATTCTACAATCGTGGTCAACTCGATTGTTTGGGTAATTATGATGTTTTGTTCAAAAATTGAAACAAAAATGTCAAGTATTGCAATGGGTCGTAGAAAACACATATTTTCATACATGCGATTATATATAGGGTGTTTTTTTAGAGGTTTGGTTTTTAAACACCTGAGAACTGGCCTCCACGATCGTGTGATCTCACACCGTTAGATTACTTTCTTTTGGGTATGTGAAGTCACTAGTCTATGCTGATAAACCAGAGATATTGGACCATTTGGAAGTCAACGTCCGCCGTGTTATTGCCGATATACGGCCCCAGCTGCTCGAAAAAGCTGTCGAAAATTGGACTTAGTCGTGGCACTCATATGTCCGAAATCATATTTAAACAATAATGGCATAAAATTATTTATTAAATAAATCCACTATCATAGACATTAACATCATTTATGTTTTTTTTATTTCGAATTTGTATCCCTCTAAAAAAAACAGCTTTTACCTACAAATATACTTCATTGTTTTCTGTACAGAGAATGGAGAAAATAATATAAAAATGTTTATTGATTCTTCTAACCGTTCTTCGGGCACGCCCTACACCAAATTTGTTTTTATTGGAAAGGCAAATCTTCGTCAAAAATAAACTATTTTCTCTGATTAATATGTAAAAACTACTTAAAGCAATAATAAACGGCTTCCTATCATATGTCGATTGCTAAATTGCGAATTATCACAGTCTCGTACAATTTTTCTTAGGAATACCTACAGAATTTAACACTAACCTTGGTCATATAAAATAATATTTACTGAAATTAACACTAACCTTGGTCATGTAAAATAATATTTACTGAAATTAACACTAATCTTGGTCATATAAAATAATGTTTACACAAATTGAAAAAAACTGAACTTGAAATATTTTGTTTTAAAACAATTTTCCACAAACTTCCGATTCTGAAAGGCAATATAATGTTTAAATAAGACAATATTTGATTCGGTCAACAATTTTAGAAATAGCTGTAAATGTTTGTGACAATGTATCTACCTTCTATGGTAACTGCAGTCATGTGTCAACATTCATTTACGTACTCGTGCTTATATCCGTGATATCTACACCACATTTTATAGTTTTTTAATACGCTGATTAAACGAATCTAAGGAGATCACAAGACAAATCGATGGTAAGTTTTGTTTGTGTCCGGAGAATGCAGCAAAGTACTATGTACTGAGCAATCATACTTTAACACTGGATTGGAAATCGGAACATTGTTTTTTTCAAGAGATTGGTCAAGTGAACTCCCCGTGCGTTCAAACTCCTCCCAACATGCGCCTGTCAATCAGAAAGGTTATCGCTTTTGAAATTGTCGCTCTGATAAAAGAATTCAACGATCAATCATTATTTTTACGTAAAAATATTATTGCCTAGCGAGATATTACTCGAAAGAATGTCGCTTTGCAAATCTGATGTTGCGGCAAGATTTTGGCTGTCATTTTTTGGACGATTCTGTGTTTTCAGATATTAAATCTTTGAAGGGGAAATACTGATAAAAAAAACATTGTTTCTGACAAAGTAATCCACTTTTTAAAATTATTTTTTGTAGACGAATCTGTGTTTTCAGATATTAAATCTTTGAAGGGGAAATACTGATGAAAAAACATCGTTTCTGAAAAAGTAATCCACTTTTTAAAATTATTTTTAACTGCTTAATTAAAATTTTTAAAAAGCACTCAAGTAAATCTCGCAAAAGACATACGGAACAAAATTTCTACAAAATATTTTTACTGTATGGCAAGATATCGAGTCTGCTGGATCATAGTTATTACGTAGAAATGTGAAATTTTAATAAATTAAATGAATTGGGGTAGTAAGAAACCTTTTTTTTAGTTTAACTCACAAAATTCCCTTTTTTTATTTTACACGGTCTTTTTTAATTATTCTGCTTACGTATAACTTGTTGGTGATCCAAATGATCAATGCACCCAAAACAATTATTAGCATCGCTTAGAAAAAAAATTGTGCGTTATTCAGGTAAGAAGAAGGGGGGGAAGTATATCGAAATATTGCGCGTTCATAAAATAACATTATTTCTAAATCCAATTTACTGATATATCAACATTACATATAAATTCTAAGTTCCATTTGTGACACTTAATTTTATCATTTAGGTTCACGAATTATTTTCATTGATTGTGAATTCAACGTCTGATTCTTGTGATATTATGGACACAACAAAGGGTCTCATGACGCATGTTAAAGTAAATAAATTCATTATCCGATGGCGCGTATGCTCTGAATGATTCTGGTTCCACACTCCTCAGCGTGCATACATGAATGCTCGTATTCCAAATCCTTGAGCAAGTTTTTTTTTGTATAAACACTGAATTATATAAACTCGAACGATAATAAAATAAGAACGTTGATAATTTTTCGGAACCTGAACGAATTTTGAGGTAAAACGTGTTAATTTGAAAACTGAACTAATAAATTACTAATTTTATATAAGATGGATAAAATCAAAGATACGGACAGGTTGTAAAATTTGCACATGTTTTCATATTATATGAATAATTTGAAATACCTTTAAGCAATAAATTAACTTTTTTTTTTCAGAGATCAATGTATATAAGTATTGTTATTTTATATCTTGGTCCAAAAAATCGTTCTAATAGATGTAGGTAGGCACCAGAAATCTATGTTAATCAGATATCTCAAAACGGATAGAGTTTTGTGGTTACTACCCACATTAAAAAAATCTTTGAAAGTTATTTCTTGTTTTATTCGGACATAAAAATGAATTATTAAATATATATTAGAACAAGTAGGAGGTTCGTTATTTTTGTCCAGGAGATTTGAAGCGGTGAACGACTTGATTCGTTTAAGCCGACGAAATTTCGGATGGACAAACAGCTCTCACTATAAGATTCATGGTATCGTGGCACGATCGGGAATTCGTTGAAAATGTACCAGATCAGTCAGGGAGGAAGCTATATTCAAAATTGCCCCCGTAATGCTGAAACTTGTAGCGGTGCTTGTGTAATGTTTAGAATATTAAAATGTGGTTACGAAGAGAAATATAGACTGTTTTACGCCTGATATAACAAAATATTTAATTTAAAGCATCGTGCCGGCACCAGCATTCGTTTTACTTATACCAGAGAAATTGTAACAGTTTCATTAGAAAAACTGATTCTTTTCGACGCTATTGGAACACAGTATTTAGACAAATGATAGCTCCTTGTAATAGCCGGTTCCATTTGCATTCAGAAAAGGAAAAAAATATACAGATATAATATCTCCGCACTTATCTTTAAATATATATACTTATATATTATGTTTTAGGTCACCGGGACTTGTGACCACTGAACGAACATTGTATTATTGTGGAAAAGCGTATTATTTTATATTATTTTTATTATACGAATTTGAGTTATAGATACCAATGATATTAAACCCTAAATAATAAATTACCCTAAAAACATATACATACTTATAGGTCACCGGGACTTGTGACCACTGAACGAACATTGTATTACTGTGGAATGGCGTATTATTTTATATTATTTTTATTATACGAATTTGAGTTATAGATACCAATAATATTAAACCCTAAATAATAAATTACCCTAAAAACATATACATACTTATAGATTATGTTTTAGGTCACCGGGACTTGTGACCACTGAACGAACATTGTATTACTGTGGAATGGCGTATTATTTTATCTTATTTTTATTATACGAATTAGAGTTATAGATACCAATAAGATTTACCGTACATATGTTTTATAGAGCTTACAATAGGTATAAAATCTGATTTAGCCCAAAAAACTCAAAATATGGATTTATGAAAATATGATGTTTATCAATTAAGTGGTACAAAAAAGTTTTCTTTCACCTTATCGATTTATATTTACTGAATTCGTCCATAATACACAAAACCATTAGTTCAAAAAATATTAGTTTTCCTGATTACCAATTATATGTTATAAGACAATTATTAGAAAAATATCACATTACATCGCACCCTGAAGTTGGTCCGCGTACGTCACAAGATGTGCCATTACGGTTATCTGTCAAAATGCTAGCTAAACATATGCCGAGGCCTATACCCGCAACGGTTAAAAAACAAAAACCAAAAGCTAAAAAACAACAAAAGTGACCAAGTACTCATATATGTGTGGTGAATGTAATGTGCCGTTATGTGTTTGGCCATGCTCAACAATATTTCTCGAGAAAAAGGAAAATTACTTTTAAACCTTTAAAACATTGTGTAAATAAAATGCAGTAAAATCTAGTGCAACATAAAAATGTGAAAAAAAAATTGGAGAATCGTTGCCCAACTCCTTAGACTCCATTATGAGATGCAAGTGTTTTTGTTAGTGAGTGATTGCTATGGCCAACTCGCCGCTCCGAAATATTCTGTTGGTGTCGATTATTTATGTCAAAAATACATTATGGGACACAGGATTAAAATTACTTATAAAGTACGAGTATGTACTATAAATATCAGTAATGAGTGTCTAATATAAACAAAGCACTCAATGGAAAAGGGAATGCTGTAAAGATTAATTTAATTGACGACTTAAAAAAAGACCGAAATAGCTTGGCTTATGGTAGTGTATAGAGTGTTTTGTTCGGGCAGTTATTGGGTTTAAACACAAAATCTTAATAGTTTCGACTTCATTTTTTTTAAATAATTCGTTTCCCTTTCTAAACATGTATCTATGTTTTATTTTTATTTTTTCTATGTATATACGAGTATATAAATATATATATATCAGTATAAGCGCCAAGTAATGACCTGTCAGCTGAAAAACTACTGTAGCTGTTTAACCGGTTTTGAATGAGAGGAAAAAAAACTTATTATGTAAAATCAACTAATACTGCATCAACTATTTAATCAAGTAAATGTTTGAAGCGATTAATTTTATATGTTTTGAGTGATAATATGACTTTGGTCTTCGATAAGGTTGTACGAAATAGGAACTATGTTTTTTTTTAATACACAAACAAAAGATTGTCTGTTGAACATCTCCATGATAAATATAATCAAATATCACATGCAATTAGATATACTAATAATAATAATAATTAATGAATGATTTGTATAGCACCGTTTTTGTGAAAAATCACCTCAACTAAGTGATGAAAAGAATCTAGTGAACATATTTGTAGATTTAGTTTATGTAGTTTGCGGTGTGTAGGATTTAAATTAGGATGTAGGAGTGCCATGTAAATATCTACCCCTGAAAGTGGTCGATTCTTGGCCATGCGAAGTACAAAGGTGGCGTGGCTGGCGGAGGCCATCGCACCCAAGGCAGGCTAAGGGCACAGATCTCATCGCTTATTAGCAGTTAAGCGGCGGCAATCCCATTGGTTGCGAATTAATAACGTAAATCAGTGACCAATGGAGACACTGGACGATCTCACGGGTACGTATGACCTTTAAAAGAAAAGTAACTCAAATCGTTGGCTGTTTCTATAATACAATGCTGCGTTATTAATACGGGCCCGGGTTTTCCTGGCGTGTGCATTTTTATTTGTGGGCGGCGCGTGTGCCTGAACACCTTTACATGAATAACCTGAAATTCTCTGAATTTCCAAAAAATATTGCTCGGTTGTGCTCTTTCATTTTCAAAGATGGTCAAACAATGACTGATTGTTCGCCACCAAATCCTGTTTACATGACAAAGATGTGATTTTAAAAATATTTATTTCGCCTGTAAGAAGGAAAGATTCCCCTTATATCGCATTACCAGTACGGCTTTAACAGATTATACTGATCAATTCTACCATTCTGAATAACAAAACAAGAATACGGAATAAGTGTGGTATTAGGTTAGGTACTATAAAGAAAACTGGGTAATTGTATTTTTAAGTAAATAATGATGAAATACACCGAAGACATTTCTTTCAAAATTACTCGGTTAGGTAAGCACTAAAATATGTATTGTTTTTTTTTTTACTGAAAAATAATCTAATTCCACGAGTCATTTAAAAACAATATATTATTAGTATTCCCACGAAATATTAAGTTGTTTATTTTTTTTTATTTTATGCATAAATTTTGCTTGTTTCGGATACTGTAGTATACTCAGATGTTACATGCTTGAGCAAGTTTGTTTAGATAAGTAAATAGGCTACTATTTCGAACGCTGCAAGAGCGGAAATATTGTATAATTCTGACACGCGTTCATTGGTGATGAATGTAACGCACCAAGCCTAGAATGGTCTAATATTTATTTTTAAACTATGCAACGGTTATTTACAAAATAAATTATCGTCATCATCGTAATAATTAACTCGTTTTTCACTCTTTTCTTGGGAATTTCATTAAAAAAATCGTTATCGAGCAATTCTACACAAATAGTAAATTAGGTAGTCGAATAATTTCACCTTTTCTCATAAACAAATAAAATACAATTTAGAATTCTCAGACGCTGATATAATTTTCCTTGTATGTAATGGCTTTTCTTTTATATTCCGTTTATAGGTAGTGATAATGATGGCTACACCCGGCGTGGACTTGCTGGGTCCAGAGCTGCAGAAGGCAATAAATCACAAAGCAAAGGAATCGTGATGCTAATGATCTTGATCTATATTAGACATCCGCTCATGAAAATCATCTGGACCAGCCGGTACAAGACCATTTGCGCTGATTGAACAAGATAAAGGAGGCACGTATGAGCCCCACTTACCGAGGACCGCTAGCGGTAGCGCACTTCTACGGTAGGAAACAGTATTGCCACATATCTGGGTGCTCGCTGAAATATCCCCTCGGCTGGCTCGGAGTCTCGGGCTCCAGGGAGCTCCGGTCACCGCTCGGGGCCGCTCTCGCACTTAATAAGACACATGAAACAAACATACAAACCGCCTGCGCCTTACAATGCAATCGGTGATTTACCTCGAAACCACAATGAAGGGAACATTTGATTAAACGGACACTTGGGCAGACGGCATTGTGGAGGTGGAGATGACCCGAACCACATTTCACTGAGACGCGTTTGAGCGCTAGGGCGAAGGGCGGACAACAAATAAGGGGTAGAAGCGTCACAGAGCATACCTTCCGTAAGGTTCGGCATGATATCCATCCTGGAGTTATGGTGTGCTGAGGTGCACTGATTCACTGTGCCGATAATGACGCAGCGCGCAACTCTAAGCGGACATACTACCGAGCACGGCGAAACAAGAATGACTATATGTCAATTGTTATTGAGAGTGTATGGAAGTATGGAGCCAGAGGATAATCCTCGCCCCCCGTCCCGCGCCGCTCGTCCCGCAGCCGCCCACCGCCGGCATTATCGTTAGGGACAACTGGGAACGGATTTTTTATTAGGACATACGCTAATTCGAATCACGCTGCGTACCTAGCTGCCTTGTGATTTAACCCGCAAACTGCCGGCCGCGAAGCAGACGATCAATAGTGATGTGTTAAGGAGCTGCCGACCTTTACCCTTTTCATTCATCCTGCCAGCAGTGTGTCCTAAGACGTATTTCAGTATAATATGGAGTAAGCGATAGCAAAAAATTGTCGAGTAAATAAAAATGTATATACGCATAAATTATATTCTTTGATACCATAGATCCACATACGAGTAATTAAAACAAGCGCATTATCTTATGGCAACAAACGTGAATCATCATGATATCGTTTTTTAAGGTATTTTCACTTCTCCTAAAAGTAGAATGGAATCTGTGTCCTTTTAGTATCTTGCTCCTGTATCTTCCATATTACAAAACGTATGTTTATTTATTAAAGTTTTTAATCCAGCAGGACTTGGTGGGTAGTGCAAACCCAGTCTGCCATATCACATTAAATATATACAATATAAATAGAGAAATGAATATAATAAAATAAATTTTAGAAATAAATAAATAAAAAATAATAATAATAATAAAAATGAAAAACGTTAAATAAAAATATAAAAACTTATGAGAAGAAAATGTGAAAAAGAAAATAGAAATAAAAATTACGATAAGATCAAAATAAAAGAAATAAAATGAAAAACTTAATAAATAATAACATAGAACAAATTAAATAAATTTAATTTAATAGATCGTCTTCAGGGTGGCAGTCGCATCATCTGCATCCATCGCTCATTGAGTGAAGAGCTGAGCGACGCGGATGCAGCCACGACAATGGCGTTGGTTGACTTCCGTGTCCTGCCCCAGAAGCTGGCTAGTTGGTGGCGAAGTAAGGCGGAGCACACCCTCAGTTTGTCCCATTGCGCTGCTAAGCTTTGCGACCACAGCTCAGATGTACAAGGTCGCAGAAGTATTTTTTTTTCAGACAATTTATTGCCAATAAACGTACAAACACTCAATATTCTTCAAAATACGCCCCTTGGGCGTCAACACACTTTTTGTAGCGTTTCTTCCCCTCTTGGAAGGCACCCTGGAAGGCAGAAGACGGAACCCCCTTAAGGCACTGCGTCGAAGCGGTTTTCACCTCATCAACTGACGGCTTCGCTTGATGCGGGGGAACAAAAAGAAGTCGGGACTGTACGGCGGTTGCGGCAGTGTCGCCCTTGCTTAGCGAGTAACTCCTGGACGACGAGAGCTGAGTGTGAGGGGGCATTGTCGTGATGCAAAATCCAGGTGTTAGCGATCTCCTTTCGAACGCGGCGAATCCTTTCGCGCAACCGTTTCTTTGTCATGTTGCACTTCTCCGCTATTAAGCGTACACTGAGACAACGATCAGACTGTAACGCTTCCCTCATTGTTGTGACGTTGTCATCAGTTTTGGAAGTTGACGGTCGTCCAAAGCGCACATCGTCTTCAATTTATTGATGGCCGTTTTGGAATTGTTTGTGCCACTCGTAAACTCTTGCCTGCAACATGGGTTCATCTCCAAAAGCTTCCCGAATCATGGCCAGGGTCTAGATACCGTTTGTTTTTCAGCCGAACGAAGAATTTGATGGCTGCCCGCTACTCCAGCAAATGTTGCATCTTGATTACCGATGCAACGACAAAACACACTTTGCGCGGATCACTGTGCTAGCTCTACCGTTGCTCGGAGAGGATTGAGCGCGTTTGGTAGCTGCGACTTCCCCCTACCATCCCCACCACTTAGCGCATCCCGTTACCCCTTCTAGCGCAGTCAGGAATTTTTTCTCGATACTTTTGCAACAGACCCTGTATATAGGGCAGTGCAGTATGTCTTAAAAAGTTTCCTGACATCGTCGCTACAGTGGTAGAACCGCCTTTATTGATGGCTCTTCTTTGTCGTTCCATATCTTCCATGTCGTGCATGCCTTCTGTACGGATATGCCCCATATATCTGACCTGCGAGGCCACAAGCAGTATATTTCCTTCTAGCCAGATTGGTAGGATATTTAGTGGCTCCTTCTGGCGTTTAAATACAATGATAAGTGATTTTTTGGAGTTGTACAGCAAGTTGTACAAATCTGCTTAAACAACGCTTACAAAATAAAATTATTGTTAAAATATTAATATTGTTTTTTCAAACTTACCGTTCCGATTTCTTGACAACCTGTTGAAGTTGAAAACACTGAAAAGCCTTTATTTCAAAATGTTAGTATCAATGACACCTTTGAGTCCAGAGTAAAATATATTATTACACCTCTTCCGTGATATTACTATGAGACGGTTTCTTGAGAATCTGTTGGAATATTGAAAAACCTTTATTTAAAATTTTGAATATCATTGTCACATCAGAGCCCAGATTTAAAGGTATTATTACCCCCCTTCCGTGATACTATGAGGCGGTTTCTTGGGAACATGATATATATAATACTGAAAACCAGCCCCGTTGTTTGGCGCTCGTCGGAAATTGCCGGTTACCCGCTCCACCTGTGCCAGAGCACCCCAGGAGCGCTATTCCCATTATTTTTAAGGAAGATTCCTTAACTTTTTCCTTAGGGTTAAAGCCTTCTTACTTAACTACGGTTCCGATTCTCTCGGATGACAGCTGTCAGCTGAATTCAGCGAGCGACATTGAACAAAAATGCCAATATTTGCGATGTTTTAAAAGAGAAAAACTCAATATTTGCGATGTTTTAACAAGAGAAAAACACAGTTTTACGTATGTTACACCGTATTATTCACTTTAAACATAATTAGTTAATAAACATTATTAAACATTATATACATGTTGTCTGTTGACATTTTTGACAATTCACGTCAAGCTCGGCACTGAAGAGAGTCGGTACGACCGGCCGAGTCCAATGAATCCGATTTCGAAAGCGGTGGACTCACTCCGAGTTCGCAAATCCGGATTCACTCGTTTCGAACTCACACTCAAGGAACGGCAAAGGTTTTGGATTGGAGTCAGAAACGAAAGGCGTCCCTATTCATTAGTGTAATATAAACGATTTTTTTTATTCCGGAACGGTTAACCTATGCGGACCGAAATGAACGAAGACCGAGTCTTAGGAATCGAATCCATGCGGCTAAACTCGGAATTGGAACCGAGTTTTTAAAATAAGTGGAACGAATGCGTTATGATTGATTGACGTGAAGTGAAGTAAAAATTTAAGTGATTGGAATGCGGCTTCAATGAACAAGGTACATATAATAAATTCTAAGGGTGAATTAATTGCTCATTGTAATTCTTTTTAAATATGCATTATCCCTAGTTATCGTATTTTTAATAACTAGTTTACTACCCGTTTTTTTCCTCTGTTTGGATTTGAGCACTCTTTTAAGCACCTAAACTATTTCTTTTTGATAACTGAAAAATTAAAAACCAACAATTTCGCGTCTCGTCTTAGTTTTTATAAGTTATGGAGATATTTCAATGTAGATATGTTCATAATATAAATGATTATACTCTGCTGAAAATAACTGCATTATCCAAAATTAAAAAAATAAATATGATATTCATAATTTACACAAGAAACATTACTGTTGATTATTTTTTTTACATAAAAGAATCATCTTCAGTATTTTACTTATTTTAATAATGACTTATTACCTAATTTTAATAATGACACGATAATCACAAAAAAAAATTGTTGTTTCTTTCAAAATACTATTCCGTTAAAAAATTTTTTTGCACCCGATCGCCTAATAGATTCCAAAGGATTGCACGCTCGACACGGTCCCCGCCGAAGCAACACGATAATGAACCTTTAGCTTGCTGTGAGACAAATGAGCATATTTTATCCATTATAAATTATCTTTTCATTGATGAATTCTTTGCTCTAGAATCAACCTGCTATTTTGCATATTAATCAGTGTCATACGTATATTTTGTTATATTCACATACGAAAGACAGAGCAACACATATCACATGAAAAATTACACCCTCGGCTATGCCTTTATTTTCATAAGAAATTTTTTTTTTTTAATTTCAAATCATTTTATCCCTGTTACCTCCTTTGGCATGATTAATCATTTACCAACGTATTACATAATTTGATATCCCAAGACCCGTGTTGCAGAGTGTAAAGCTTCTTAGCTACCGATCCATAGGTCTTGGGTTCAAAACCCAGTGACGGAAAATTAAACTTTGTAGATCATCAGATATTATAATTATTTGATATAATCTGTAGTAATGGTACATTTACACTTGGTGAAAGACCAGTGTTCATAAACGGCCATTCTTAGAGACCAGATCTGAATAGTTAAGTATTATCCAACTATCAAATTTTTTATTATTTTTTTTTATTATTTTTCTTTATTCATTTTAATGTAACAAATTACAGATTTTTTCGACCACCAGAGTAAGCACATGCCCGTGTTGTGGCGGTCAGTTATTTTCTTCGGCCATCTCCTCCCCTTTCCCAATTGAGAAGTACCTGGCTATTCAGATCTGGACACCAAGCAGGGCTAGTGTTATTTCAAGCAACGTTTTCTTTCTCGATGATAGTCTTGCATCGTGGCTATAATCACAATAGTAATTGCGTTTTAAATTCAGTACACCATCAATATTCATAATACAGGGTAATTCAAAATGATGGGCTCAATTTTGCAGGTTCTCCTCTGATACACGCGGTTGACTCGGGCTTTTTCTGGCGTCCATTATTTTGAATAACACTGTATATTCATTGTAAAGATCTTGCACGCTCATTTATTCAGTGGCCACAACAATCAGCGGAAAATGAAAACGCCATTTTTCGAAATTCGATACGCAAATCATACGCAAGCTATACACAGCCTATTCTTTGTCATAGCGTAATGAACGTCACTGTGTCCAGGCCAGAGTGGCTACCAAACTCAGCCGAACGCTCTTATGAAATTAACTGACAATTAGAGAGAATGTTTAACAAAATGTAAAATGCCCTTAAAGTGATTTTAACACTAAACGGCGCTGTGTAGAAGTCATTTATTTATTTAAATACATATATTTATGGTCTGGAATCCTGGCGACGACAAGATGGCAGGATAAATGTTATGCTTCCAAAGAGAAGATATGTTTTCACAAAGGAAATGTACTAGAGAAACAATGACGGATTGGAAAAGTTGTCCCAGGCTGTAATTGGTCAGCAGTGCCGCGTGGCTATCTTCTTTCTTCGGATATAATTAAAATTAGAACAAATTTGATAACTAATGCTTTCACTCCTAGTTAAAATAATTTGATTTAAAAAAAATGTCATTAATTCTTAAATATTTAATTTAATTCTTATTATTATTTGTTTGCATCATCATTAGCCTTTATGGCCATACCCTGTGACCAAGGATGGTTGAACGTGGATATTGCAAATTATTCATAATAGAGGCATGCTATCAATATTATTAGTTGACGTATGCATACATATTTAAATGTGTTTAGTGTGGGGCAAAATTTTGTTTATAACACTTATTATTCGTTGAGAAAATAAACAGTAAGGTTTAATTACGAAACTTAAGTAACCAATTTCCCCCGATCCGGCCCACCACGCAGCTGGTGGTCAGTCCCATCCCCCACCAAGACCTGGACAAACCTCACCCTGTGAACCCGGATACCCCTGCTAAGTCACCAAACGTAATGAACTACTTGGGGTGACCTATGGCAGAGATGTTGGTTATCGAATGGATGGATCCCGGGGTAGCGGTACCCATGCCCGTCTCCCAAATTAAAGATTGCATCTTATTTCCCAGTAACGAGGCCCCTTTTATCAAAGATAGCCTAAAAACCCCCATCGTTTTTTTCGGGATAGACACATAAAATTAACATCGTTTTTTACGTTTAATATTAATTTTGAATTATTTGACGTGGTAAAATATAGCGTATTTTGTTCTAAACTATTGAGCATAGGGTTTGTAGTGCTAGAAAAGTAGTTTTTATGATTTAAATATGCACTAGGCCATTTTTTATACTAAGTTTTGCCTTTGTCCATTTTTGATAATCAGTTATCCACGTTTGAAACTAATAATGCATTTGGTCATTTTTGTTACTAATTTTATTGTTAACTGTGTTTAGTACTAAAAATATTTTCTTGGAAGATTATTTAATTAGGTATTTATGATTAGGGATCATTAAAAATTAGTTTTCCCGCATTATTATAAGAATAATCTTTAACCTACATTATTCCAATACTACTATCACTGCCATCGAATGTTGTTATGTTTGGTAAAATGTTAATATTTATGACACATTTGCAAGAATTTAGGGACTTTGACATGAAAACTTGAATTTGCTCCGAATAGTTTAAATACTCGTATGTATCTTATCACAGACACATCGAAATAGCACCATACACTCCATTATATGTAATATTACATACATTATATTAATATTGTTGTTTATATAGTCCCATATTGTATCCTTGGACACGTGGCCAATGTGTTAGCATTTTTTTGATGGTTTTCTTTACAGTTAACGAATATACTGGAAAGGGCATTTGACTACTCGATTTATGCTTTTGGAGAGTCTCAAAATTTTCTTTGTATTGTACATGAATTGTAATTAGTCATAGTTTGACGATTTCGCCCTTCCATTCTCCGCTCAGTTCGGGTGTTTTTTCTATAAATTTAAAAGACGCAGAAATTGTACTTGATGTTCATCTTTTGACTGACAAATGAAAATCAAAGAATTCACAAGGGCTGCTGTTATGAAATGGGAAAAATCACTTCAAGGGTGCTTTACAAATAATTTATATAACCTATCACTTAGGCGTATAACTAATATCTCATTGCTAACTTATGACTAACAAGGAAGATTTATAACGCTTGACTTACAAAAATTAAGACTTATTATTATATCTAGCAACTAACCACTGAGACTTATAACTAGTGACTTACAACTAAAACTTATATTTTTTATAATGTACTTATAGAAATTGTGATACATATAAGCAGATATTGGTTTATGGATGATACCATCGAATATATGTAACATGATCTTATAATAATTCGTGGAACAGACAATTAGAAAGACAAACTTTGATAAATCACGAAAAAAACAATAAAATTATTTGTCTTCAGTATTTTAACCCGGCAGTGGTGAGATGATAAAACCGTGCGCAAGTGATGAGGCGGGGTTTAAGAAACCCCCGTTTCAATATCACGTAAAATAAAATTTTTGAAACCACTTTAAAGTATATATCTAATTTTTTTTTCTAAACATCATAGTTAAATATTTGTAACTAGCCAATAAACTTTTTTCGATAACTATAAAAGATGTTCAATCAACATCACACAAATTATTGTATGATATTGAATGATATTTTAAGTTATTTTTAGATCAATATTTAACTAAAAAAAAAAAACTGAAAGTCTATGACAAGCGTAGCTGGAACTTATAGTCGCGTGTCACTACTTTCTGAAACTACTGAATGTCATTAAATGGTATAGAGAAACTCAAATGAAAAGCATTTCAATCTTATCTGAGAAATTTACATACTACCTTTTTAATATTGTACTCGTACTAAGCTCGTCAATTCCAGGTTTATTATTAAAGCACGAAAAGGGCAGAAATGTTAGCATTACAAAAATTAATATTTTTTTACCTACATATTTATTTTTGAATTTTGTAAACCCCCAGAGCTTTTCCATTAGCTAATCTTGACTTATTAAATAATCGTGCAAAGAAAGAAAGAAGGAAAACAATATGTGAAGTAACGCAAATATTTCGTGACTCAACATAACATTTTCAGATAAGTTTATTGCCGTTTTGTGTCAACTTTTGTGGTTAGTAAGATCAAAGGCATAACATACAATGTAGGTATCTGAGAATCCTGGGTCAAATAACAAGAAAAGCAAACATTATGTTTGCTCTTCAATTGGAATAGTGGATAAGGCCTGTGATAATAAAATTACAATGTACCTAAGAACCTTGGTACAGATTGTGAATTCACTGTTTAATTTAAATCCTCGTATGTTCTGCTAAACCAATGTTTCTCCTATTTAACAACAAACTCCTATTTTAAGCTGTCTTCATTCCTCATCGTCGTTCGTCAGTCGCGGCTCTTATTGCAGTCGTTTGAATGGTATATCTCAGTCCTTTGGGATTTTAACTTACACGTTTAAGAATTGCACTTCATCAAAATTTTTGAAGCCCTTAGAAAATAATTATTTGTGTATTAGTTACGACACTTAAGAAGTTATGATACTAACTACAATTCTCGCTTAAATAGAATATTTTATTTGAGAAAATGTTTGAAAGATAATAAAACTCGTAAAGATGAATATATCCTTCAATTCTTTATTATTCAAACTGGACTTTTACAGATGTTCACACTTGCGTGAGGACAATCTAGCTATAAAAAAAACTCAGTTCATATATATAAATTTCATAAAATTACAAATAATCAGTTAAAGGATACACAAAACATAAAATTTAAAAAAAAACTCACTCGATGATACATAATACAATAGAAACAAGAGATACAAGTGATACATAATAAAACTAGCCCAATTTTTGTTTAAATTTTTTTTAGTAATAACAGAACATTTTTTCTGAAACTACAGATTTTCGACAAAAAATTCCACATTAGCAAACTCTATCTTATTATATAGTCGACACATTTAAGGCAGAGGACTAAAGTAGGCAATAATATTTCTGAAAGTATTCAGGTGGAATATGCTATGGCGTATTAAACAATGGGAATTAGGAACATTTATTTCAATAATTCTAAGACATAATAAAGTATCTAGATGCCGTTAATTATTTTGTATAAACATATTCTTCTGCCTTCTAATTTTAAGTGAATTATTGTTGAAGTATTCAAGACGTACGTCGTATGATCTGAGATGGTCGTGTAAACCGCATTTAAAAAATAACATTTTTAGCATTTTTTTTAACAGATCAACAATGTTTTCATATTTGTAGTAATGAGGATTCCATATAGAACAACCGTATTCCAATTTACTTCTAATTAAGGCGCTGTAAAGGGTTAGAATTGATTGAGGGTTCTTGAATAGTTTGCGTATTCTGTGAATAAATCCCATCATTTTGAATGATTGAAACTTAATGTCGTTAATGTGTCCGTCGAATATGAATTTAGAATCGAGAGTGATTCCTAGATATCTCATGGAAGCAGTGGCGTAGCGTGGGTCATCGTCGCCCGCGGCGAAATCATAATTTGCAGCCCTTGTGACGTCATAAAAGTAATGATATTGGTGTTGATGGAAAAAATCATATGAAAGAGCGAAAAATATTTTTTTCAAAACTCCAGGGGAGCCAAATTTTTCTTTTCTTTATTTCACGGACAAAAAAAACATAGGGCGCGTGGATTTCACGAATTGGAATGGCTTTCTAGTTTGCACTGGTTGAATTTGAGTAGGTACAAAGAATTGTTTGAGGCATTTCTCGTGATTTTATATTGACAGAAGTGAAATGGACTAGAAGAATAGAAACAGCTTGGAGAAACCTTTATCTAGCATTTGATAAATAGTGTTTGATAGTGATTATGCATTTGTTTTACACTTAACTTAATCTAATCTAACCTAACCATACCTGTAAGACACCATATTTACCACGATTTTTAAGGAAATAAATGGACTCTATTGCTAACAAACTAATACAAAACTTGCTGTCCGGTCAAAGCCTAGCAATCTGATGCTGTCCGGTCAAATCCAAGCAATCTGATGCATTTCTTACACAAGTTGTAATTTTATTATTATCTTCCAAAACATTTACTGTATGTTTTGTAAAACCATGAAGATCTAACATTATTATTTTTTGATATTATTGTAGATGATATTGATAGTTCTTAGAAATCGAAGTATGATACAAATAAAAATGACGGGACGGATTGGGGAAGCTATTTGTATTAGAGCGCAGGGTGTTAGATGGACCATGGGGTTCCCATCTGCTACCGTTACCTTTTTCTTTTCTGTGTCTTTTCGGTTTCATATTTCATTTTGATAATGGTTCATATTATCTTCAATGATTAAAAATATATTGGAATGAGGTTTATAAGCTTCAAGTGATTCCAAAAATTTAATTCTTAAATTTTACCATTTACTTCCAAAGCTGTACTTAGTAAAAGATCTTAAATTTCTGAGGATTTAAATAAAATCTTATCATCAAATCCGCTGTTAGACCTACGTCTTCGTATTAAATATGTATGAGAGAATATATATATTAACCATTCCCATATCCATCCTTGTTTATAACAGGAATGCTCGATTTCAAAACGTTAGAAGCCCGTCTAAAAATATTTTTAGGTAAACTTTTTTTTAAAGTTTATCAATGGAATCTCTGGTTGAAAGAGATAAACTCATACGTTCCCAATAATTATACTCGTGGGAGATCAAATGCACTAATTTATGCTCCGAAAGCGAGAACTCCTATTTACCAGAACACGCCAATCAGCAGAACGACTCAACTGCTCAACGATGCTGCATTGACCATTGACATATTCAATATCACTTACAGACAATTTTGCGACTATCTTTTGTCCCGTGTCACAAAATATTTATAAAATCTGCCGCCATTACTTTTTATACTTTGCCTATCAACCTTTCACTTCTTGCATGTTTAATAAATATTATCATCTTCAATATTTGTTAAAATCATTATTATACAAATGTTTAATTACTTGTACTGTTTGTTATTTCCAATACTTCTCATCTATTGTAATGTATCTTACTTCTGTAATATATTAGTGTACAACTATTTTATAGAGACTATTAAAAATAAATTAATTAGTTTACTAATGATCATCTTAAATAAACCGGAGCACACCTACAGAGAAGTGTTTAAAAAATGTTTATGTTTTACTTTCATTAATACCCAGATTTTTCCAATTTGGCGTGGTTTGTTGATTTTAACCGTCTCATCCTAGATAACCCGAAGTTCATAAAATGTGTTATTTTATGGCGTTTAGAGTATGACCAAAGAAAATCGTTGAAGATCGATAGTTGTCGTATTGTTCGGATAAGGAAGGCGTTATCACTTAGTAAGATGCCCATGAAACTTATTTTAAAGCTTTATTCAAAACTATTTAAGATTGCAACTGAGCTACGTAACTGATTCGTTCACATTCTTGATAACCTTTACGGTTCGATATTCCATCATTTCTAGGGTTCGAGCCCTCGCGCCAGTCTCCCCGATGAACCGTGAACATCTACATACTTCTCTTTGACGGTCAAATAACAAGTTATTTGGGGAAAAATAAAAACAGGTACTTATCGTATCATTCCTTTTTTCTTTTTTCCTAATTTGAATCGTCGGCTAACAACACCACAAAATTCATAAATAAAACTATTGCAGACTATCATTACAAGGTCCAATCATCCTACCTATCTCGTAGAAAATCATAATGTATTTACCTGAGTCATGCAACAAGCATACTCGAGTGCAGTCATAAATAAATAAATAAAAAACAGTTTAATTTTAAATCAAGGTGTCTTTTATACGTTCTACCAGTGGCGTGCCGTCCATAAAGGCTGAAAAGCTGAGACTATCCTAAAAAAACGAACCATGAAAAGAAATGGTAGAAAATTTTTAAAAGGCGTCAAATTTGTGATCAAAATATATTATATTCTCTCCGGGAATTTGGTAAGGAACTTTTGTTCGCTTATTTATTCAGTTGGCCATAACAGTCAGCGGAATATGATAATAAAATGGGCATTTTCAAATATTCAGTGCACAATAAATTCATACCCGAACTTAAAAAACCAGACCCGGCCTACCTTTGGTCGTAAGAAAATCACACCACTGGTACCTACTATCTCATAGGTAAAGATTACATGACGCGCCGCTTCCAATGAATGGCAAGCGATATCGGTTCTATACAATAATTATTATCTCTGCAAGTACATGGACTTTACTGTTTATTTATCTTTGAGTATTTACTAGACCATAGTTAATTTCGTATATCTCCAATTTAATACAGTCATCGACACAACTAGGTTCGAGTAACATGCACCTGTCTGTGGTGCTTTAATAAGTCGATCAATAATATTATTTACATTGATCGACGGTATTGATTGAGTGTTAGATTTATTTTGCATCGTTGAAAAAAGTTTAAAAAATGGCACAAGTTTTGAGAACTAGACACGAGTTTCGGAAGAGTCATCAGAAGATGATTCTGTCAGTTCGGATGGTCCTTCTCTTCGGGCTACCGATGGTCTACCTTCTTACCGCCAATTTACTGGGCGATCCTTCCGCCTCTAGCGACATCTCTCCCTCTCCTAAATCAGGTAAAAATGTATTCAGAGAACTTATACTGAAAAAATTGCCAGTATAAATATGTAATATTTTTCATTAAGTAAGTACTTACATTGGTGTAAATAAAATAATTGTTTGGTGGAAAACTACTTTGAATTAAAAGAAATACACTTTGTATGAATCCACTTTTATTTTGGATATATGTCAACTAGTTTTGATTCTGCTGAATCTTCATCGGGACTGAAAAATATAGTAATGACTACGATGAAGATTCAGCAGAATCGAAACTAGTTGACATGTATACAAAATAAAAGTGGATTCATACAAAGTGTAATTCATTTAATTCATCATGTCAATCCACAAAGTGTTTGCTTATTATGAAAATCGAAAACTACTTTGTTGTAGTCGTAACATACAGAAAGTAATACTATAAGTAGAACAATGACCGTGAAGAGTAGATTTCAAAGCAACGTTAATTGGCGTATTTATTATCATAAATCAAAATATTTGTTTTGTTTATAAAGAAACCTCACATGTATCATCACATCAGCCTCAAAAACATATTAAAATAAAACAAATAACAAAAATGTTTTACGTAGTATTTTGTGACCTGACTTCTTCTACCACTCAGATTCGCTTTATATATTCTCCCTATTTAACTAAATTAAGTACATAGTGAAGATGCAAAACTTCTAAGTACATTATCTCAGTTTGACATATTTTTTGCTTACGGAACTGTATTTGTATATATATATGTATATCGCTCGTACATTCAATGCAACTTTAATTACGTTTAACATTCTAACTTCCGATGGCCGTACGGAGCTTTAGCCTCTTTGAGTCCGACGATCTTCTTTCCGTGCCTTTCCAGGTCGGCCAATCTGTTGAAGTTGCCTAGTTTCGCACATAGATGTATATCATCTCTCTTTACCTCTATGATTTCATACACCATGTTAATGGCTCTGCCCCCCCCCCCTGTAATCCTTAAATTCTATGAAATACCTTTATCCCAAAAAATTTCTGAATATATGTGCAATTTGAAAAACTTGGACGTTTTACCTAAAATTCCAGTATGTATTTCATATAGAATTTAAAAGATTACAGCTTAGGGATTACTGTATTTGGAAAATTTATACATTTTACAAATTACTCGTATAGAATTATCAGAAAAATCATTCGTAGTATTTCTTGAGTTAGCAACCTGCAAAGTGCGTATTTTTGGGTGCTGACCGTTAAACACGTATTATGTTACACAAAATACACCTCACAATAAATTAATTAATACCGCTATCGCGTTGTAAACTTAATTGTGATGTCGAGAAAAGACATTGTTCCTTCTGATTTATCGTGACATTTACGTGTAGAGATAGAGTGAGGAGTATCTTGTGATTTGCGATTATGAAGTGATGGATGGTTTGCGAAATGATATCTACGTTAGATATACCTAGATTCGTATCTTCTCGCAGCGCCCCGACGTGCGGCGCTGCTACACCTTCGCGAAATAATCAGTTTATCGACGAATGTGTCGTTTGTACAAAGAAACGCTCGCTTCGAGGTTATCTTTGCGGAATTAGAACAATTAAAAACATATTTTTAAGACTGTTACTCGCTTATACATCCAACGATTGATTATATACTCGTATTATTTAAACTATGACTTGACTCAAACAGAGAGATTAGTAACAATGCATTCAAGAATGTGACTCGTTTGCGGAAATGCAATGATATGAGTAATTCGAATAATAAACACAATTAAGTTAACAATGGAACTAATTAATTTAAAAATATACTTTGTTTACACCACTTTATAAATGTACATAAAAATCTGCATGTTTATATATATACATTATTTATGTACACATCTCTTGAATTTATTTTCATATTAATATTAATAATAATAATAATTTCTTTTTTAATTTCTAATATAAATTTGTTATTCAATGTTTTATAATTATTTTTTTTTAGTATTTTTCATTAATTATTTACTTGCTTTAATCAATTTTTTATCCATATAATTTGTCTATTCTTAAATTATTGTGTTCTAATTTTTATCATGAAATTATTATTTAGTATTCATATATTTCTGACGATGACAGTATTGCTGTCGAAACATGTAGATATTTATGTATATTTATAAAGTGGTGTAAACAAAGTATATTTTTATTAAATAATCGATTAATAATGACCCCAAAAAGTGAATACGAATATTTGGAAGAAATTATAACAATGGAACATTTAATTTTATAATAGGAAAAAAATATTCCCCCGTTCGAGTGCATTGTGCAAACTGTAAAATTGCAGGTTAAGATTAATGATAAATAAAGTAATATAATTTTTTGATTCAAATTAAATTAACACCAAACTAATATTTAATCAACAAAATATACGAATATGGCGGCAAAAAAATCACTAAAAGTGTTACACAGCCTCAATTTCATTAAATAAATTTTATTTATTTGTATATCTATACATTATACAGAATCATTACAAAATGTTTTGAAAGTACACAATAGTGGTGTTTTTAATAGTGTTTTTTTCATAATTTATTTATTTCTAAGAAAAAACAGCTTTTAATACACATATATATATATATACAAAAGAAATTTAACAAAAGGTAAGCCTAAAAGTTTCTTGTGCTAACAGTAGTTAAATACAGATGTTTTGTTTATGAAGCTAACAAGATAAAGAAAAAACAAAATAAAGAGGAAGGCGGGAGAGGAAGAGAAAGATAGTATCGGAACAGGAGATGCTCTCGATACATTTTATACTCGTGCATCAATTTGTGGTCGTACGTATTACTTCGGTTCGATATTTTGAAAGGGTATTGTGAAGAATGTCGATATTGTGAAAGTGTGCGTTACATAAGCGCACTTGAAGTGAAATAACACAAAACTGCGCCATATGAATGCTTTCTTATTATTATTATTATTGCGCACAAATACAGGGAATTAGAGAATTTGTATAATGCAGATTGTACGGTAGATTTGAGGAGGTGGTACCGGGAAATGAAAATTACATATTAATTAATTAAAAAATATACTTTGTTTACACCACTTTATAAATAATAATATTTTTTTATCTTTTTTTATCTCTATTAACCCCTTTACGGCCTCCATGGTCGAGGGGTAAGGCTCTCGACTACGAATCCGAAGGTCGCGGGTTCAAATCGCGGCGTGCGCAAGTAAATTTTCTTTAATTAATTTGTGTTGTTTCACAATTAATTAATTAAAAATAATGTATGGTATATTTGCGCACGTTCCAGTGGAAGATACTCTCAGTATCGCCCTGGTGAAAGACCACCATTCAGAATTGAAAAGTTGCTTGAAATGGCTTTTAGCCGTGTTTGGTGACTAGATCTGAATAGCCAGGTATTTCCCTATTTCCACACCTCCCTCCTCCCCTTCTCCTTCCCATCCCCAATACCTTCAGCCTCACAACATTCCCCAATTGGGAATGCCATGGTCTCAGTGGCTCCAGACGGTTAGTAGCAGTTGGGACTCTAAAAAAAATAAAAAATAAATAAATAATTTCCAAAGTTGTCCCTAAAATCGTGAATAATTTATTTCTTTATTGGCCAATATTTCATAATTTAAAACATAAATAAATCAAAATACTTCTAACCCGTACTAGATATTTACAATACACCTTGACTAAAAAAAAATCATTCGGTTTGGGTGAGAATTTTGGCCTCAAATCCAAAATTCAGTTTTGCATGAAACTTAATTTTGGATTTCAGCCTAAAATACTCATGCAAAGTGAATTATCTATTTTTTTTTTAATTAAAGGTTTAGTAAATATCTAGTACGGATGAGAAGTATGTGCCATGAAAAAAAATCTATTTTCATTATTTTAGAGGCAGCTTAGAAAATTATTTGCGGGTTTATTGTATTAAAAAAATATATATCGTATTTGCTATTTAAATATGATAACGTAAATAAAAATAAAACATAAAAAAAAGATATTTTAGGGTCGAATTTGAAATTATGTATGGCAAATTTGTGTTCCACCGTAAATTGGTGGTATTTAATTTAATTTAAAGTTGACCACAATGCTTATTTTTACATATATTTTAAATTTTGTAAATTTCATATTTCATTATATTTTCAAAGTAAATGGAGTAAAACTTTTTTTAAATCACCGTTAGCCCCCAAATAATTGTTAAATATGCCTCTAAAATCTCGATAAATCAATTCCTTTAATGGCCGATATTTCATAAGATCAAACAAAAATAAATAAAATACTTCTCATGCGTACTAGATATTTACTATATCTTTAATTTTTAAAAAAGGTCATTCTGTTTGGGTGGGTATTTTGGCCTCAAATCCAAAATTAAGTTTTGTATGAAACAGGCCGCGCAGCCGTTCCTCTTAAGTTATTTTTGGTTTAGTTTTATAATGTTTTTTAATAAAGTGAATACATTGATTTTTGATTCACGCTGTGATACGTATTGTGAAATTAATTTTCGATATTGTGTTTAGAGTTTAAGTTAGTGGATATTTCAGAGTTGTGGGCATGCAATTATAAAGTTTTGTTACATAGTAAAAGTATTTAGTAATAAAATTGTCTTTTCCCGTGTGAGGTGTGCGTTATTGTGATGTTCAGAGTTTTATTGTTGAGGATCTAGTTTTTAATGTGTTTGGGGTTGCATTGGAATGTGAAGTTTATGTTGGAAGGGATGTAGTAATACAGATTTGGCATAAAATTGTTTTATTGTCATGAAATCTATTGAGTCTGTGTAGAATGGTAGGTACTTGAAGGGTTAAATTATACCGATGTTATATCATGGACTGATCGTTATGCACTACATCTTGCTAAAGTATAATTTTATTCCGAAAATGTAGAAAGAAAAACTATTTGAATTTTATAGATTAACATATTTACGTACATGTAGACTGCTTTAGTTTTTTTTGTATTTCCTTCTAATGCATTTATTTTTCTATTTACATAAATTACAAGGCTAGTGAGTATTTCATTGTCCTCCTCATTAGGGGTTCCTGTGCTGAAGCGGACTAGGTTTTATTTAAAAACTGCTCCTACGACGTTCTTTTCAAAATGTGGCATAACTCCTCTTCTTTGATTTCTTTGAGCCAGGGTTTGATTTGGTTTTTAAAATCACTTGCATTTTCCGTTTTTTTATTTCTTGTGGAAGTGAATAATGGAGCTTAGTGGAGAAATATTCATAGTTTCTATAGATATTTTGTATGTTAGGGACTTCAAAAGACTTAAAAAATTATTTTTTTTGGCGTTCTTATGGGGACTTTAAGGAGTCATCTTAATATGTTGATGTTTTCAATTGTATTTTTTCAATCAATGACCACTTTTATTTCGCGACAAATTCTCTCAGAAAGACATGAATCGTTATAAACAAACATCGAATTATGTCTATGCATTTGCATATTTGCATAATGAATATTTACTATACCTTTAGCATATATTTTGGCATTGATATTGCATATTTGCATGCTTATTTCACCATCCTAATAGTGCAGATAATCCAATGTCTAGTTATAAATATCTTTATTACATTTACTCGTATTTTAATCACTTTATGAACAGATCGTTTGTTAAATATTATCAGCACAGTATGGGAACGCAATCACAATAAATGTCATAAAATTACATCGAATGTGTTATTTATAACCACTCTTGCTCAAAATTCATGTATTTACATATATAACTAGATTATATTATAATCTGACCTTAGACGTTAGGTTTGTCTGAAATCTGCACTCGGTACCTTTTCAAGTTTGCAGTATGTCTTATTAGTCCATAAAATGAAGTGGAAAATCCACAAAAGCAATATTTGCAAGTGCCTATGAGCTATTGCAGGGTGACTTTATAAAATTAAATATCTCATGCCAGTATTTGTAACTGGTGGAATCTACTATCCGATAAGGAATAACTACTTGCGGAAACTTGTGCGAGAGTATAGTTATATTCAAACAATTCAAAACTCTACGACTAATTACAGTCAAAACATAGCTGGAAGAACTGAATGATTATTAATTGTTTTTGTGTTTAATTCGTAGGACTCCATTTATTCTTTTTTTAATTTAATGTAAAACAAATTTAATAATGTTATTATTAAGTTCTGCAAGTATTTTTAGTTTTTATTATTGTGACAGCTGTTTCGGCGTTTAAGGCCATTTCCAAACTGTGAACTATTTTTAAATCATATAAATAAGTCGTCACAATGTGGATTAACCACAGTTTGAAATTAAATCAAATAAATAAGTCATCACAATGTGGATTAACCACAGTTTGAAATTAAATCCTATAAATAAGTCGTCACAATGTGGATTAACCACAGTTTGAAATTAAATCATATAAATAAGTTGTCACAATGTGGATTAACCACAGTTTGAAATTAAATCAAATAAATAAGTCATCACAATGTGGATTAACCACAGTTTGAAATTAAATCCTATAAATAAGTCGTCACAATGTGGATTAACCACAGTTTGAAATTAAATCATATAAATAAGTCGTCACAATGTGGATTAACCAAATTAATTTTAATTTTAAAAAACTGAGCGATAATCAACTTACAAACATTATAAGACAACTGGATATTTAGTACAAAAAAAGTGCAGGCCGCCTCAGAAGAGGAAACCTTAGTGAGGATGACTGTGAACCTGACTTTATTCTTATATTATATGCATTATACGAGTATTTACATACTATTTATATAATATGCTTTGTACTTATTATATATTTTATGTATTACTGAAGTCATATTCTTTACATATAGATTGATAATAATAACAAAAAAATATATACGATAAGAAGTTGTTGGTAAACAAAGGTATTTATTCACAGAGACGAAACATTACATTATCTATAAATTAATAAGAAGTACTTTGTTTATTCCACTGGTTTCAATATATAAATATCAACATGATTCGAAATCAAAGCTTTCCTCACCAGGATACACAGTACACTAAAAAAGAATAGACAAATTACAAACGTAAAAAAATAGCAATAACCGATTCAAGTAGGTAAGTAATTAAATAAAAATTTTAAATTATTGAAAAGTAAAAAATAATTACGAAATATTAAATAATTAATTTATATTAAAATTTAAAAATTTATATAAGTAATATTGTAAATATATATTAATAATATTTAATTCACTGTTAACAATTATTCTAATTTGAAATTTATCGGATTGTAAACCAGTTGCACAATTAGTATGTAAAAAGTTTTAACCTTTATTTATGTCAAAATACGCATCTATTGAAGAAATTAAATTATCTTTTAAGTCCGTTAATATATTATATGTAATGGGGATACTATGGTTTAAAATTGTATGCCAAAATCATGTATAAATAAAAAGCAGATCATTTACACAACACTGGATTTAGTCAAAATGAAAGCATGATAATTCTCAAAATTACAAATAAATACGGGTAACGAACATTCACTTATCTTCTACCTATATTATGATAACGTATTTAAAAACGAAAGTAAATACCCCACATAACTCAAAGAAATCCTAAAAAAAGTTATCAATATATCTTTATTAGTTAAAAGAACTTTTTATATTAATTTTTATATTTATGTCTACGAGAGCAGCAACACATTATTTCTATCCATTGATTTTGTACTATTTTATTTATTGGTAGGTACAAAGTATAATTATTTAAGTGTAACTGTTGTATACAGGGTATTAAGATATGTAGCTGACTTTAACCAGCGATTCCTGGCCTTATTTCGAGTAAAAACTGTAATGAAGTTTTGGTCTCCGGTGACATTTTTTTTCGTAATTTTTTTTATTTATTTTATAAATCTGTAATGTATATCAGTGTGCCAGACTTGAGTACGGCATTATTTGGTGGTATATAATAAATTTGATAACACAATGTAACTTGTAACCGAAATACAGTCGGCCGAGCCGCTGTATTTGAGGGTAGTTACAGCTATTCCGGAACAAAACTTTGGAATGAAATACCACTATTTATTCGAAGGTCGACATCGATGTAGTACTTCAAAAAATTGTGCAGCGAATGGTTGCTGGCTGCACACTCAGCCTCACAACATCGCTGATAAATAATACAATGTGTTACTGATTTTGTAAAATAATGTTTGTAATTTTTTTTTATTTAATATCATTTTTATTTTATTTAAGTGTATTGATATAACTTTAACTTCATGTAATTTCTATACGCTGGAAACCACGTGCACTCCGGACTCCGAAATGTATAGCTGAGCGGTGACCTTTTTATTATAATAATATGTTAAAATTAAATATATAAATTAACAGCTTATTGACAAATAAACGTTTTTATTATTTATTAGTATTATGTATTATAGTTTCGTCAAAACGAGTGGTGGTTGGGAGTATCGGATGGTCGACGTTACACGGACTCCCCCTACATACGAGTATAAATATATGTATTATACTTAGAGTAACAATATATTACTCTAAGGTATTATATAACTGCACTTAACTCTATTTCTAAAAATCCCCTACAGAGCTATACTTAATATACGAGCATAAATATATGTATTATATAACTGCACTTAACTCTATTTCTAAAAATCCCCTACAGCTATACTTGATATACGAGTATAAATATATGTATTATATAACTGCACTTAACTCTATTTCTAAAAATCCCCTACAGCTATACTTGATATACGAGTATATAATAATAATCAAGTTCGGAATATTACAACTATATTTTTTAGCTATTTTAAACATGCAGGATGCTATGCCGTTTATTGTTAGTTTAATTTCAAAATTTTAAATGAATTAAAAATTACTTTGTAATCACCACTTTATTAAATATTATGTTTATCTTTATTAAATATTATGATGTTAGTAAGCAGTGGAGAAAAATATTGTTTTTAAATAATAACAGATCAAATTTATTAATTAAAAACATCTCAAATACTATCCAACCAGCTTTTTATACTAATAATAAAAAAATAAAAATGTATTTTAAATAACAGAGATAAAGATAATATCTTAAATAAATCGGGGGTATATATATTAATTTGTAACGATTGCAACTTTTTTTACATAGGAAAGACTTCCAGAAATTTTGAGTTGTTTAAATAATTATTATTATTCTGAATTTGCCAACTATATTTTGAAACAAATCATTCTTTTGAGGTAAATAAAGGTTTATAATTTTGACATACAAATACAACCGGTTTACAATTAGACAAATTTGAAATTATGAAAAAGTGATAATACCCTATTAAATATAATTAATTATAAAAAATAAAATAAATAACTATCACTTGAATTTATTTTTAATTTCTAATATATATATATATTTAATTTCTAATATAAATTTGTAATTAATTGTTTTATAATATTTTTTCATTAACGTATTTAATTCATTATTACCTACTTTAATCAATTTTTGTTTATGTTTATAATTTGTCTTTTTTAACATTATTGTGTTCTATGTTTATCATTTGTCTATAATCGACATTATTATTTTTTAGTATTCTGTATATTCCTGATGAGGAAAGCGTCGCAACATGTTGATATGTATATATGAATAAAGTGGTGATTACAAAGTAATTTTTAATTCATTTATTAATAATGACACCACAAAGCGAATACCAATATTTTAAATATTTTGTCTGAACATCACTGTCCTCTATTAATTTTCAGATTACCACAGTCGTCACCTCCTCGCAAATCCCATAGATGGCAAGGAGAGAAATTGCACGCCACCAGCCATATATGAATTTCCACCAGATGGATTTGATCGGCAACAACGACAAGCCGTAAGTTAAATTTTTTATATTTATTATGTATTCAAATATTAAGTACCGCTGAAAGGGCATTGAAAATAACTTTTGTGGGTACTTTCGATGGTCCTTTTCCTCGATTTCAATATGAACTTAATTATTACCCCACTGGAATGGTCGCTTACATAAAAAAAAATGTTCTCAGACACCTCTCACCTTGACTTTGCGTTATTATATTGTATTAAAATAAAGGTGTCAAAAATTACATGCGCTTTAAAATATTAACGTAAACACCATATGAAATTTCATATATAATCTTCCAAAGACAAAATTGTGCTGATTATTATCTGTTTTGAAGGGGTTTGAGGAGTAAGTAAATTAAAAAAAAAAAAACCATTTCTTTTCAAAAATATAGCTGCCGACGCAACTTTATCGGCCAATATTAATGTGTATCGCAATATATGCAAGGTGGTACACCGGCACCGGCGCGGGCCCTCCCGCTCAATATTCAAACCGAGAGCACAGTCAGCGCCACCGGACCGGGCTGTTCAAAAGTCAACTGTCGCACGCTGACAAAATGGAAATTAATTTGAAAACGATTGCTTAAAAACGTAAATTCTTGTTCGAATGATAAGGTGAGATTATTTTAAACAATGAGATTGTTAAAAAAATATGTATTCATAAATTGTAATAATCTGATAGGTAACTAAATATTAATATTCCGTTCAAAGATGAACATTTAATTTTATCAGAGCAGAGACAATTTAATACGACATTCTTTGAATCTCCCATTAATGTATTTGTACTTATTTTCTCATCAGGAGGGATTGATATTCTCATACGCGTGGTTTTATCTTTAATTGAAACATTCAATATTCCATCGTATGTTTTCGAATTTGGGCGCGAACGCACAACCCATTTGTACAGTAGCCATACAATACAGCGAAAACGGACTGGCAGCCTGTGCACGTGTAACCTCGTTGAAATAACCGGCTGGTTGCCGTCCGAGAAAACCAGTACGTTTGCCTACGTACCAAGACTTTAGCAACGCCATCTAGCTCATTAATTTTCAAATAGTTTTGAAAGGATGGAAATTTTTATAGAATTTGCACTTCGGGAGGATGATATTAATGGCGGCGGGGAGAAGAAAATTCTTTTTTTTTTTTTAAGCTGATAAAAAAAAAAATTCCACAGAATTAGGACAGCAGAATCCGGAGAAAATGCAGCCTACAAATAAAATATTTAACATCAGTAAAATCATAAAGATAAAACTGAGTAAATAGCTGTTTGTTTTTTCTCCTTCTCTTTTGGTTTTTTATCCAGTTATGATCTTTTCCCTAAAAATACATGTAATGTAAAATAAATTCAGTCAATTAAATGAAACCATCAGATGGTGATAGTAATAAGACCAAAGAGCCGAAGTACTAGTTAGCTAGAAAAACATGAGGGGTATTGCTATGAGCCCCAGCTATTTAGAGGATTATGAAAAAATCCATAAAATCAAAAAAAAAATAAAAATGATTTTAATGTAAAAAATAAAACCATAACTTTGTTTACATGACTTTTTTAAAGCTTTAATTCTTTTTCAGGGTTGGGTAGGCGTGCATTGTCTCATCTCCTGCTACTGCTTCGTGCTTCTGGCCATAGTCTGTGATGATTATTTCGTACCAGCAATTGAAAGAATGTGTCACGGTATGATCTTCACCATTTTCTGAATTATGCATCATATTTAAACTTGTGTATATGCTGCTTGTCCTTTTCAACCTTCGTTCGTTTTTAAGTAACACAGATGGCTTGGGGGAAATTATGTTTAACCTCTTTGCTAAATGCTGTGGGAAAAAACAAGCACAATTTTTTCGTTAAATTGCAAAGAAAATGTTCAAAGTTGTTGTTCGGTTTTGAAGGAACGGTATATAATTTTAATTAAAATGTGTTGTCACCACAAACCAACAGACAACATTTCAAATTAATGTAAATACTTACTAAGTAGAAGCTCTATGTTAATTTTTTGGTAAAATTTAAAAAGTGCCTTTAAGTCTTCCCATGGGGGGTGACATATTGGTAGAGATGTTTAAAACTCCAGTTATCGAATATCCCGACTGCGTCCCTAATTAACTTAAGTGAGAAAAAGAAGGATATATTTGTCCTTAGTAGTATTACAATTCGTTCCACAAACTTCTGATCATTTGATAAATATGTCCCTAGTATTGAAGATGTCCGAGGACGTGGCTGGTGCAACATTTATGGCTGCGGCCAGCTCCAGTCCCGAGCTTTTCATCAACTGCGTGGGGACCTTCGTAACGGAGGGAGACCTCGGGGTGGGAACTATTGTGGGGTCAGCAGTCTTCAACATCCTCGCCGTGCCAGCCTGCTGTGGCCTGTTGGCCGGACAGGTAAATCAATAATAATTATAAAAACTTTTGATTTTCATTGATGTTTATGTTTATATAACATAACATAAGTCCATCTTCCGTTCAGATTACCAAACAATTTTCTAAACACCCTCTCAGTGAGTGGTTGCATGGCAGAATAGTAACAGTTCAGTTCTACATTTTGTAACTCTCCTACAGTCTTTTTAGAGATTTTTCCAAGTTTTTTACTGCCAAATTTTATATAATTATGCATTCCCTACTCTGACTTCATAACTCACTTAATTCAATATTTAATTACTTCATTTTGCATTTTGTGCATAGTTTTGCTAATATTGTGTTATATATTATGTATCTTTTATCAATAAGATTTCTTTAATTGAAAACCATTTTTACTAGGTTGTGTGTCACACAGAGAGAAACATACAAAAACACTTGTATATGCCATATTTGCCTCTATGTGTAATGATATGAGAATGTATACATGATAAGAAAATTTATTGTATTTTTCTCATTTACTTTCTCACATACAAACATCATTCAATCAAGTTCCGCTTGATAACTGTGATTAACCGATATTAGTGATCAAACTTACAGTAAGAATATTATTACCTATAAAAATGACGGAACGGATTGTGGTAGCTGTAGCTCAGTGGATTAGAGTGCAAAGTCCCGGATAGACGATGAAGTCCTGGGTTCGATTCCTAGCTGCTACCGTTATCTTTTTTGTGTGTGTCTTATCGGTTTCATGTTTCATTTTGCGAGTTTTTAATATTATCTTCAATGAATAAAAATATATTACAATGAGGTTTGTAAGCTTCAATAAGTTATTTCAAGTAAGCATAAGTCTTTAATTTTACTATTTGCTTGCAAAATACAAGCTGTGCTTAGATCATTTGCATAATACTGATCAAATCAGTATATCAATATAAAATCATTTTTGTCACAAGTGTTTTTTTTTTAAATTACCCTTTCAAATTTATTTATCCAAAAATACATATACATTTTTGATGCAGAGTAATGCATGCAGGTATTATGTCCTCGGGTTGTAGGATAAATAATGCATCGTCATTCCACACAATGCATTTTGCCATTTATTAAGACTATGTTTGGCCGACTTTTTGAGGGAGAGATCGATTCAGACGGTTGCTGATGGTTTCATCTCTTCCTCACATTCAATAAATGCTGGCGTCCTACAAGGATCGGTTCTATCTCCGACATTGTTTTTGTTGCACATCTTGACATGTGCACCAATCCATTGTTACGCGGATGACAGTTCAGTCCATGATTGCTTTTTGTTTGACAAGCCCCCAAAGGGCACACAAACTCCAACGGCTCGGAGGGCTTTGAAACAGAGAATGGACGGTTACCTGAGAGGGTCTCCTCTTGGGGTAAGAATAACCTCGTCGAATTTAATGTTTCAAAGACCCAATCATGTCTGATTACGCCTAAAAGGGATCGAAATGACAATCTAGTCTCCTTTAATGGAAGCAATCTTCCCAACAAGCCCTCCATTGATATGCTTGGTGTAACCTTAAGTGACCAGCTCAGGTATGGGGGCTCCATCGAAACACGCCAAACGCGCGCCCAACATTTGCACAGGGTTGACATTTGTCACATGAGAACGGGTCGCTTCTACGACTCGTTCTTGTGTTCAACAGCTCGGCTGTGGAATGATCTGCCGGCCTCTGTGTTTCCTCCATCCTATAACATGGGTCTCTTCAAGACCCAAGTTCACTCCTATCCTCTAAAAGACCCTCCACACAGCATCCCCAAAGATGATATAGGCCTTGAGGGAAATTATTTCCTCCGTGGTCTCCTGTGTGGATTTACTGTAAAAAAAAAAAAAAATCAGAAACGAGGAGAGTTAGAACAGCCGGGAAGCCATTGTTCTCTATTCGTTATTCTTAAATTCTGCCAGTCCGCATTTATTACATCTAGAACATCCCAGTGACATCTATTAGAACTCTCTGAAACTACTATTAAAGCTGCTTAGTAAAGCCATCTGTACTTTATAGCTCTAACTATCACAAATATTATAATATCTACTTTTGTGTTGATATTTTAATTCTAATTTATTCCCCATTCAGCGTCCAGAGGAGTACACAATGACATCTATGTGTTTACGGAGATACCATATACGAGTAGATTGTTTAAGATGGGGAAGCGTGACGTCGCACAGTCGCAACACAAGTAATACTTATATGAATAAATTTCTAACAGGTCATAGAACTAGATTGGTGGGCGGTGTCCAGGGACTCCATGATGTACGGTGTGGCTGTGATATCGCTGATTTTCACTCTTCAAGATGACAAGGTAGATTGGTATGAAGCCACCTTCCTAGTGGCAGCTTATACTCTTTACATTCTGGGTAGGTACCAACACTCATACAATTTTTTTACGATTTACAGAAAAAAAATCCTAAATATTACTAATAATTGTGTTCTTATCCATGCAGATATAATTCATCGGACATGACATGTATCCAATTTAATTAGCTGGTTAGTAGTAGTATTTTAAGTGGTTACGAAGAATGTTTTTCACACATGCCCATTCTATTGCAGCGATGTACTTCAACAAAGCGATAAGCAATTTTGCCAGAAGTTGCTGCATGGGAAAAAATAAGACACCCTACACAGAAGTAACTCCTCTTCTGAAACATGGTAGGTTTCCAAGAATTCATTAAAAAAATATTTGTAATTGGTACAAAAAAAATTAGGAAAAATAATTAGATGTATTACGGAATATATTTTTTTAGAAAAACCTGGTTTATTGACTCCAACTATGACTGACGTGGAAATTGGTGACGAAATTGAAAATGAAATCAAATCAGAGAAGAAACAAGATTTAGGTAAGTTCAGAAGAATATATATTTTTTAATTCCCACTATATTTGGCAGCGAAATATCATCTATAACATTAATTTTCCTGTTTGAAGTTTTTTTTTTTCAAAAAATGTACCTCTTGATAGCAATTACATACCAAATGCACATTCATTTTCACAAAAAAAAAAAAAAAATTATTTATTAATTCATTTTTTGATACATACATTCACACAAACAAGGTACAATGGTTATAAACATTTTTTTTTAACTTATAAATTTTTTAACTATTAAATTATAAATACATCTGAACAACCTACGTGTAATGTATATAAAACAAAAAATCCCACATAGGCAAGGCCAGTGCGTGGGTATACCTGGTATCATTTAGTTGCAGTATATTAGTTTATTTGTTTTAATACATGGATGTTGAAGGTAAGTTAAATACAAGATTTTAAGTTAAATTTCATTTTTGTATGTGTTTGGACACTTACATTCCATAGATAAAATATTATAAATTTTAAGAGCAATAAAAAAAGCATGCCTCTGCGCAAACCTAGTTTTACAAAATTTGTATCATAGCTTTTCTATATTATTATGTATTGAAAGTATTTGTTATTATTATTAATCATTTATGTAAAAATACAACATGCTATGTTGCATTTAATGCGATGTTTTTTTTTCAAATGTGTTGATTCTTGGTGATGATATAGTATGCATTAGTATAACTAAAATAAATATTAACACTCCCGTTCCGAAGGGGGGTAATACACTATCCCCAAACGAAAGTTTTGTGCGGTATCTTTTTTTTACATAATTGAGTGTTGCTGGAATGGGGGACCCTAATGACACCACCCCCCCCCTTTAGATCATATGTTAAATTTTTACCTTCAGGTACGTAAAGGTTATGCGTAAAAACACACAGAGAAGAAAGTATTTGAAGATGCGACCTGGATTTGTTATCTTTTTCAGAAATTTTCTAACGCGTTTAGTTTGAATATTGTTATAATGGTTTCGAAGTTTGACATTTTATTTGCTTGTGTATGTAGATATATTATGCGTTTTCTATTTATTTACATGTAATATGAAATTAAATTATTTTAGCATTATTATCCACCTACCTTTTAACATTTCTGCTTACTCCTAATTTTCCATCATGCTTCCTTGATCAAAAATTATAATTGCGAAAGTCAAACTGGTCTTGAAAACAATTCAATGTGTATTTTACTAACCACTTTGCCTAAACAATTGGTAATGTTTTTAATCATTTAAGAAGATAATATCACCAAATTTCAAATGAAACATCAAACCGAAAAGGACACAGAAAATAAAAAGGTATCAGTGGCATTTGGGACCCAGGACCTTTGTCTATCTGACAATCTTTGTCCCGGTAAGACAGAGGTCCAGGGTTTAATTCTCAGATGCAACCTTATTATTTTGATACCTTTTTATTTTCTGTGTCATTTTCGGTTTCATGTTTCATTTGAAATTTATCAATATTATCTTCTTTAGTGATTAAATATTACAATGAGGTTTACAAGCTTCAGTTAGTTGTTCCAATAAATTGAATTAGTTATATTTTCAAGCCTCCATATATTGGTTAGTTTTGATATCCTCAATTGCCCCATTTGTAATTATTTCTTTGCAGTATACTCAAAACTCAAAATACTAACTTAGTTATTAATATAATCTGTGTGCCATTCTATTTTAGTATGATTCTCAACTTTTTGTTATATTTTCTTTATTTTGTGTATTTATCGGATGAACTATTTTCTTCAATATTTTTTGGTATTTGTCCAAACTTTCGCAGTAGTCCTTGTGGCAATGCTATTTTCTGAGGGTCAGAAAATCAAAAGTGAATATACTAGAGCCAACCAGTCTAAAATTTTTTTTGACCCATGATGAAAAAGGAATGCTTTCTACAAGCATTGAATACTACAACACCTTTACCCTTTTGTGTTAGTTGTAGTTCACATTCTTAAATAGACTGGGTCAACTGTGGAATGACTTTTTAGTAATAATTGATGTGTTTTTAAGATTCCAGTACTGAAATATGGAAGTGGCCCGACCTGGACATTTCGACAGGAGGAAAGATTTTCTGGGTGTTGACTTGGCCCATCAATTTGCTCCTCTGGCTGACCGTTCCCGACTGCAAGAAGTACCCCAAATTCTTTTTCGTCACCTTCTTCATGTGCATCATATGGATCGGATCAACGTCTTATATGGTGGCTTGGCTGATAACGATTATTGGTAATATTTCTGAACAATGCTTTATTCTGCAGAATGCAATTCATCAGAATAATCACAAAATATCTTATGATATAACATCCATACACCATACAAGATAAGTGTTCGTATATGCTTCTTATAAAATGTTATAAAAGCTATAAAAGTGGGTATTTATAAAAGAGTTATAAAAACCATAAAGCTTTGAGCGTTGATTTTGGGAGTCCTATTGCTGGAATTATTATTGTGTCAAATCCTTTCATTCTATAAATATTAAATCTCCTGCCTGTATGCATACATAAATAAAACATTTATCTAAAATCTAAATGCATTGCATTGCTATTCTGACAATGTTGAACCAGGGATTTTTTAAACATAAAAACTGAAATCCATTGCCTTTACGGAATATTTTTTTAATGATTTCATCAACCGGTTTGTGGAAACCAGCGTAAACCGATTGAATAATACCACATGAATAAGAAGGTAGAATAAATACATTTAGTGGATCAAATAAAATGACCCCCTCTGTCATAAAACATTGTATTATTATGGGTGTGTACAAATTTATTTGAAACATTCTTTTGATTACAGGAGACACAATTAATATCCCAGACTCTGTCATGGGACTCACTTTCCTCGCAGCGGGAACAAGTGTTCCGGAAGCTGTATCTTCAATCATTGTCACGAATCAAGGTAAACTAACCATTTGATCGATTTAATCATAGAAACATATACCAGTTTTACTTTAAATTTATGCACTACCACCCCACGCATTTGAAGCGGGCGAATAAGCATTATCCATAAATGTTCTCTACTGGCTCAAGGTCCTAGCCATTCACCTTCAATCGTTAGGTCTTCCCATCCTGTTCCATTATTTTTCCACACAGTCTGTCCATTAATCTGGGCCACCAATTCGGGGATTATTTTCAGTATCCCATCATCTGTCATTTTGTTGATAGCCAGCCCCCTCCCCATTCTCATCTTCTAAGGAATTCCTATTTTACCATAAATGAAACCCCGCTTGTTGCCATGTTTGCCACAAATGAATATTTCCGTTAGGTATATGTAATAATTTATTATTTCTACTTTTATATATCACCTACACATAGGTACATACTTATTTCGTGAGACATTCTGGGCTAAGACTATATTTATTATTTTAGGTCATGGTTCTATGGGCATCAGCAGCTCAATTGGCTCGAATACATTCGACATCTTGCTCTGTCTTGGACTTCCTTGGATGATTAAGTCTTTGTTCTATCCATCAACTCCCGGAGAATACTGGGTAAGTCAAAAGTGTCAAATATTAAACCAATATGTAATATAAACACCTAATTTAAACAATTTCCCATCTTTTGACTTTTTAAATGTAGAGAAGTCATGGGTGTTATTATTTATCTTACGCAATTGATTTGTAACTTAGTCACGAGTAATGAATACTATAAGGAGTTATTCTAATAATACTATTTTTTCCAGGTAAACATCAACTCGAGTGGGTTGTCCTACAATGCCATATCTTTGCTTTCAACACTCTTAGGCTTATACATTTCATTTGCTTGTAATAAATTCTTATTAGACTGGAAAATTGGCCTTACCTGTACCATAATGTACATTGCTTTTCTTATACTGGCCAGTCTCATTGAAATGAATGTATTCTTCCCAGTTAATCTCCCTACTTGTGACCATTAATATTGTACTCCATAGTGTAAGATATTAGAATAGTTAAAAATGAAATGTTACTTAATAAACTATTTATTTAACCAAAGTGTAATATTACTTTTGTTTTAATAAATGTAATATATAGAACATAAAAAAGAATCTACACATTAAAAAGAATTAATGGGTATGGCACCAACATCAAGTTTTGGTTTTTCCAGTGTCTTATGATTTTTTATGCATCCCTTTGTTCTCATTTGCTATCAAAAAATGGTATCCCAGACAGGTGATTTACTTTTGTTGATTGGCTTGGGAGTACAATTTAACAGATAATAAAAAACAATTACTTAAGCAAGTAATCCTCGCACCTGTAATATTAATATTTTCACCAGGAAAGATAATTTATTGTAATGTTTTCTTTGTCTTATGTCAGATATTTTGGAAAAAAGTCAAAACATCACATGGAAAGCGAGCAGCTTTAAAAACCTTTCGGGGAAAGGTGTTAAATATCGTGCCACTGCCGTAATAATATGAACAAATTTGTGGGTTTTTGTTGGCATGAGTAACTATGCCGAAAGTTTGCTAAAGTCTCAACACAATGATGGTTTCATAAATTCCTTTCTATAATCCCAGCGAGCCCTCATTTATTAGATACCTCCCAATCTCAGCAAAGTTATGTTGTGTGTGAAGAACAAGAACTAGACCAGAGATGTTTAGGAGAATACCAGAAGCAGTGGATATGTCCACAGTAGTTTATAAGGAATCCGACCAGATGACTTGATTCCTTATTACAGGAGAAGAGGGGTACACCCAACAGCTATGGGGGTACCGAGATGCAATCGGTAAACGAATGTAGCATTATGCATTATCTGTGTCATTTGCAAGTGTCAAATATACCAATAAATAGTCAGCAGATACATGTTTTATTCAACAACCCACATACATAATATACACATTAAAGATAGGCACAATAGCCAATCAAGTTTTTAAAATGACTAATTATGTAAAAATGTTGTTTTACAAGCCAGAAAATTTTGTTATCAACATATACAAAATTAAATTAATGTTATGTTGCCAAGACCAGGCATTATTTTAAAAATAAAGGAGAACCAAAACATTCAGGCTCTGCACATGTTCATTAAAAATAGTATGTGTTGAACACCAAAGAACATTATCTTCGAGTAAACCCATTGTCGACAGAGATAAATCAGTTGTACACTTGATCGGATGTCCATCTCCACTTCACATCTTCATAAGTACATTGAATATGTTCTCTAAAAGGTTGCTACAACACAACCTAATTATATTTTGAATAAAATGAACTATTATCGCAGGTTCTCTTCTGGTTTCGCTTCATATTTGCTAATGAAGAAAAAGGATTAGTTCATAATTAAATACGTACCTTTTTTATGTGAATACCATAACTACTAAATACAGATGGCGTTAGTTCTGTTTGCAGCTCCCATACGTATTCTTCCATCATGTTGATAAATACAGTGTGGCGTGCGGCACTTGTGCTTTTTTATTTATTACATTTCACACAACACACGACATTTGATTTTACGCTATTTTGAAAATGGTATTAGGCAAATGTCATCCTCCATGGTCCACACACCCAAGAAACCTTATTCGGATGTTTTCGTACACTCTCTAAAGCACGGCGATGGGTATATTGGCAGTTTGAGCCCAAATATTGTCCTGTAGGATGTCCAGGGTCTGAGGACGAATATTGTAATCGAGGAACTTCAGATAAACCCAAAGGAGGCTAAATCAGGAGGGTGCGTAGAACCATTCAATACATAAAAATAAATTATAGTGTGATACTATTTTAAAAGCCTCATTCAGTTGAAGGTTGTCAAACCCATTCCAAACATGTCTGATTATGGCTAAAAGTGAACTGAAATGAAAATCTTGTCTTATACACCAAAAGCAATCATTCTCTTGGTCTTATTAGTTTTGTGAGATTTTCACTGTTCTATTTTTATCACTGTTTTGTTTCATCAATGTTCTGTTTTTTTTATATATCTGTTTTATCATTCTGATTAAATAAAAGACACTTTTTAACTGCTTTATCGTGTTCAGTTTTATTATGTTATCTTTTGTCATGTTCTGTTTTATCATGTTACATTTGAATCAGTTACCACCCTTCCCAAATTGCAGGGCGGTTTTCCAAAATGCAAGAGGCAAATAAGCCAATAATGATAGCATATAAAACATTATACAATAATCGCAACTATAAGCGCCTTCATCATAACTGTGTAAATATGCATCTCCAATTAATAAAAACAAAATTAAAAATCTAGCATCATCAACATTCACCTTAAAAGAGTTGAGAAAATAAAAGACCTTGGTATAATTTTTAACAGCAAAACAATTTTTGTTCCTCACATAAATGAAATAAGTAATAGGACCATGAAATGTTTGGAATTTTTTTTGAGGACAGTGAAAATTTTCAAATCAATGAACTCCTTTAAATTGTTATTTACTGGGTTGGTGAGAAGCAATTTATAGAATTCGACAATATGGGCTCCATTGGACTGAATAAAGGTTTGCCATATTATAAACACGCTTTACAACTGTTCATATTTTACAACATCATAATAATTATAAACCTATTGCCCACCCATTGTGATGTAACTATCTACTTATGTGGTATCAACCTACTTACTTCTTTTATACTTAATAGGCGTCAATAAATAAATATGTAACATTTTACATATAGGACAAGTCCCGAGATCCGTCTGTTAACAACTCTGCATGGAGTGCTAGTAAAGTGCAATAGTGGCGGATGTTAAATACTCACAGTATCACCCTGGTAAAAGAACGTCATTCAGTATCGAAACATTGCTTGAAATGGCTTTAGCCGTGTTTAGTGACCAGATTTGAACAGTCAAGTACTTCCCCAAATATGAATGGAAACTACAAGAAAACCTGACAGAATAGAATTTTCATCAAAATATGATTAGATTGAAGCAACTTTTTGAGAACACATTCAGCATGCTTTTGAAGATGTAAAGTGGAGATTGTTAAGCGAAAGAAATGAAATTTAACATTATCTTGTTATTTAGCACATAAGTCCATGAGAACAGAGCAGAATTGTCACCAATCCAGGTTTACAAATGATTTCTCTCTGCTGGCAATCGATGGCAGACCATGGGTTTGAAGGAAGTCAACAATCTTCGGTGTTGAACACGGATTCATTTAAATAAACTATAATATACAGTGCCTGAACATTCAGGACAGGACATTTCGGATGCTTTTAAACTCAACTTGAAGTATTTACATTTGTTTTGCTCTCTGGCAGAAACCTGACAAGACAAGTCGACTTATATAACATTTCTAAGTATACGGATATACTGTCCCTTAATAGACTTGGCAACGTAACATTAATTCACCTAAGAATAAATTAAGTACAAAATTTACTCACATGTAAAATAATATTCCGTAATTATTAATCATTAGAAAAACTTAATTAACTATATTGTGACCATGTTTAATCCTCCATGGTATATTATACATGTGGGTTGTTGATTAAAACACGTTTCAAATATTTAATAATATATTTAACACCAGTAAATAATACAGAGACTGTAGTCCACAATGATTTATTAATTCACACATTGCTTCCCTGGTCCCCGTAGCTGTTGGATCTACCCCTCTTTTCCTGTACCAAGGAATCAAGTCATCCGATCCGATTCCTTAGGAACTCACTCTAGACAAATCTAGTGCCTCTGGTTTTCTCCTACCTACCCTGGTCCAGTTCTTGTAATTCAGACACCACACCCCTTGGCTGAGATTGGGTGGTGTCTAATAAACGATGTTTGACTGACATTGTAGATATGAATTCATGAAACCTTTGAAGTGTTTTGACTTCAGCGGAATTTAACCATCGTTACTCGTGACAACAAAAACCCTCACATATGTTTATATTATTACGTCGGTGGGACGAAATTTGACTCTGCATCGAAAACCTTCTAAAGCCACACCCTTTCCATGTAAAGTTTAGATTTTTTTCCAAAATATCTGAAATAAGACAAACAAATGATTAAAATAAATTATGCTTATTTCCCGGTGAAAATACAATATTACAGGTGTAATGATTACTTACTTTTGAAAATAAGTATAATATGTAATGTGGTGAATAAAGCCACGCGTTTAAGAATTATTAATTCGAGCTAAACCTGAACAGTTAAAAATATCAAATCAATAATTTTTTGGCAGATAAAGGCAAGGCTATTAAGTAAATATTTATTATTATTGTACTTCCAAGGTAATCAATAAATATAACTCACCTTTAAGGAACGCCATTTTTGTCAGCAAAAGAAGAAACGACTACTATTAAGTTTTCTTGGAGGGAACTTGATATTGAAGTATGATCAATTAGTAGAAGCAATTGAGTTCTCTATTCTGGATATTTGGTGCTGGAGTCTGGAGGAATATGGCCGCCTACTAGACCGAATGCTATTGTTCCCGGTAGCCGGTAGTTGAGATTGTTGAGAACGTTGAGAGTTGAGAGGGTGTTGAAAATCAATAAACGAAAATGACATTTCCAGATTTTCTCAATGGCCAGTGACAGCAGAAGGCTGGTGTTGCCAGTTAATATACACTAGAATTTATTTCTCATCACACGATGTAGGTAAGTACTATTGGTACAAAATGTTTCGCTACTGGTGATAAGACGGTGGTTAAAGGTTGATAAAAGGTTGTATTCATTGTTCATAAAAGGTTGTATTCTTAAAATTAGAGGTTCACTGACTTAATTGTACGAAAAAGTTGTTTCTTAAAGTTAGAGATTCACTTGGCTGACAGGGTGGAAGAATTACCATGAGAGTCAGAGGCACTTCCCTTTACAGATGGCTGTCCAGGGTCCAGTGGCTGCTTTGTATACAGAGTCCTCGCGTTCGCAATAGTTATCCAAGTACCTTCGGATCGGGAGTAGGTCCTGGGTTTGATCTCCGAAGGGCGAAGATCATCAACTTCCTTCTGGGATGGAAGTGTGACACTCACTCGCGGTACCGAGCCTGGGCGACTCTGCCATAGATCCCCGAAGGGCGGAGATAGGACTTCCTTCTCGGATGGAAGCGTAAAATTCACTCGTCCTCAGAGGACCTGGGCGGCCTTTCCGAGGAGCGAGAATAGGAACCTTCCTGATTGGAAGTTTCAAGCCAACCCCTGTGCTTCCTGCGCGGAAGACTGAACCCGACTGTCTTCTCTCGTCAGAGAGCCCCGTCGCCTACCTGTAGGTATCCCTTTATGACCCGCATTGTTCAGCTGGCCGTTCCGCCGGGCGGCTCATTTCTTTTGAGGTGTTTATTGCTGTCCCGTAAAATCTCAAAGGAATTGCCGACTTTCTAAAATAGTAATTAAGGTTGGTTTATTTTACGATGAAGTACTTTACAATCGGCTCCGCTAGCCTTTGTGGTAATTTATTTTACCGCCGGTCTCGTCTGGGAATTTTTATAACCTGAAATGCACATTTTAGACAAAGTATGTCTGTGAATTTGGTCATTCTTATTATAGGTATTACAAAAGGATATATCACTGGCAGTGATGAAACGTTTTTAATGCTAGATTTACTTTTAAGAAACGTTAGAGAGATATAAAGGATTTCCAAATATCGAAAGAGTTTCTTTCATACCGTACGTATATAAGTTTTTGCTCTTTAACTAGAGCCAATAAATTAATAATAATGTGTTCGCTCTTTCAACATGCAAACCTCAAAAAGTACTAATATCTCTTTATAAAAATACATGGTAGTGGCTGGGAAGTGGCAATTTTCGTATACAGGCGGCGGCACTCCTCCCGGCGATCTTGCATCGGGGGATCGAGAGAACGTGAGAGATAAGAGAGTTAAAAAGGACCTCGAAATATCGAGTTATTTTTTCGTACCGTACGTTATTTTTTCCTCTCTATCTCTAGAACGAATAAAATTTGGCGGTTTTTAGTTTCCAATTGGTGGCATTCCTGGTTTTACAAATTATTTTTTTTATTAGATATTAGATACTTCTTCAGGCGGTAACAAAATAACCACACCCAAAATTTTTCGCATAGTATAAAATATATTTATGTTTTATTAATGCCAGTTATCTCAGGTTTGATAGGGTTTAATATCTTATAATTATATGGTACTTACCTACGTCGCGTACGGAGAAATAAATTCTGCTGGCGCATTCTTCTGTATATTAACTAGCAACACCAGCCTGCTGCTGTCACTGGCCGCTGCGAAAATCGTGATCGTCGGTTAACAGTTTTCGTTTATTGATTTTTGATTTATAAGTCCTCTCTACAGTCTCTACCTCTCTACTATCAGCAATAGCGCTCGGTCCAGAAGGCGGCCATGTTTCTGACTCCATCCACAAATATCCAGACTATTCCATAAAAGAGAACTCAATTGCTTCTGGTCATACTTGCTCCTTTGCAGTAAATTTCAATATCAAGTTCTCTCCGAGAAAACTCGGAATAGTCGTTTCTTCCTTTGCTACCAAAAAATGGCGTTCCGGAAAGGTGTGTTATATTTATTGATTACCTTGGAAGTACAATAATAATAAATATTTACTTAATAGCCTTGCCATTAATCTATTGATTTGATATCTTTAACTGTTCAGGTTTAGCTCGAATTAATAATTCTTAAACACGTGGCTTTACGTACCACATTAGATATTATACCTATTTTCAAAAGTAAGTAATCCTCACACCGGTAAGATTTAATTTTTGACGGTAAATGAGCATAATTTATTTTAATCTTTTGTTTGTCTTATTTCAGATATTTTGGAAAAAAGTCAAAACTTTACATGGAAAGGGTGTGGTGTTAGAAGGTTTTCGATGCAGAGAGTCAAATTTCGTCCCACCGACGTAATAATATAAACAAATGTGAGGGTTTTTGTTGTCACGAGTAACGATGGTTAAATTCCGCTGAAGTCAAAACACTTCAAAGGTTTCATGAATTCATATCTACAATGTCAGTCAAACATCGTTTATTAGACACCACCCAATCTCAGCCAAGGGGTATGGTGTCTGAATAACAAGAACTGGACCAGGGTAGCTAGGAGAAAACCAGAGGCACTAGATTTGTCTAGAGTGAGTTCCTATGGAATCGGATCGGATGACTTGATTCCTTGGTACAGGAAAAGAGGGGAGATCCAACAGCTACCGGGGCCCGGGAAGCAATGTGTGAATTAATAAAGCATTGTGAACTACAGTCTCTGTATTATTTACCAGTGTTAAATATATTATTAAATATTTGAAACGTGTTTTAATCAACAACCCACATGTATAATATACCATGGAGCATTAAACATGGTCACAATATAGTTAATGAAGTTTTTCTAATTATTAATAATTATGGAATAATATTATTTTCCATTTACGAGATACGAGTGCCCTAACATATGAGATATTTGAGATACGAGCCGTCGAGCAATCGAAGTTTTGCTTTGAAATACAAGCAACATTTGAGATACGAGGAACGGCCGGCTTCATAAGACCTACCAGTTTACTGCGCCTCGTGCGTATCGCATTATTCCACGCATCCCCTCAGTGTGCTTGTCTGTGCACCTCGCTGTCGAAGCATCTTTGATAAGTTTTTCTAGGGTTTTGTGCATTTACATACTTTATCACTTTTCTTTTTATAACCATGTCTCTGAAGAAAGTGAGTGGGATGGTCAGTGCTCAGAAGAAGATGATGTCTATTGAATTAAAGCGTGAAATCATAGAAAAAAATGAGCAAGGTGTGCGAGTACCTGACTTGGTTAGGCAGTACGGGCGTAGTGCTTCAACGATATGTACTGCGCTTAAACAGAAGGAGTCGGTAAAGGGTATAACGCCAGCTAAGGGCATTACATTAATTTCTGAGCTCCGGAGCTCTCTCCATGAAAAGATGGAGAAACTGCTGATGTTTTGGGTGATGGAGAAGCAACTTAAAAGTGATACCTTAACACAGGGCATCATATGCGAGAAGGCACCAGCGATTTACGGTGATTTGCTGAATCAGACCCCGCGCATTTCCACGGACGAGTCATTGGAAGACTCATTTAAAACCAGTGAAGACTGGTTTGACAACTTTAGGAAAAGAACTTCCATTCACTCCGTTGTCGAGAAGATGATGCCAGGCCACAAACCCATCAAAGATAGACTAACTCTCACACTGTTCGCCAATGTGAATGGCGACTGTAAGATCAAGCCTCTGCTCGTGTACCATTCGGAAAACCCCATAGCCTTTAAATCACATAAGATTTTAAAAGAAAAACTGCAATTTATGTGGATGGCAAACTGGAGGCATGGGTCACTGGGCAGTTCTTTGTGCAGTGGGTAAACCTGGTTTTTGACCCTTCTGATAATAAATATCTACAAGAAAACAACCTACCCATGCCAGCCTTTCTCGTCCTCGACAATGCTCCTGCTCACCCCCCGAATGTCGAAGATGACATCCTCTAAGAGTTCAAGTTTATAAAGGTTCTCTACATACCACCCAATGAATCAGCGGGTGATTTCTAATTTTAAAAAGCTCTACATTAAGCACCTGTTCCGGCGCTGCTTTGAGGTGACAGGGAACACAAACCTCACCCTTCGAGAGTACTGAAAGGCCCACTTCAACTTTATGATATTCCTCAGAATTATTGATCAGACCCGGCTGGGTGGTACAACGAGAACCTTGACTTCTGCATGGAAGAAGCTGTGGCCTGAGGCTGTAGCCGAAAGGACCTTTCGAAGGATTCGTACCCGAAGTGCCAGTGGAGGAGGAGATTGTGTCTCTGGGAAAATCCATGGGCCTGGTGGTGGATGAGAGAGACGTGACCGAGCTCGTCGAGAAGCACTCACGAACTGACGACCGAGAAGTTACAAGAATTACAGTCGCAGCAGCAGCAACAGCAGCAAGAAATTGGTTTCGAAGAGGAGCCAGAGGTGGAGCAGGTTATCTCTACAAGTGAGATGAAGGAGATCTTGGGAATGTGGGAGAGAATTTCACATTTCGTGGAAAAGAAACACCTCGAAAAAGTTGCAACTGGTCGTGCATCGGAGCTATTTAATGACACTTGCCTTACTCATTTCCGCAATATTCTGAAAGGGGGGAAGAAACAAACCTATCACTAGTACATCATCAAGTTGATAGTGTCACTAGTACATCATCAAGTTGATAGTATCACTAGTACATCATCAAGTTGATAGTATCACTAGTACATCATCAAGTTGATAGTATCACTAGTGCATCATCATGTTGATAGTATCACTAGTACATCATCAAGTTGATAGTATCACTAGTGCATCATCATGTTGATAGTATCACTAGTACATCATCAAGTTGAGTTTAAAAGCAACTGAAATACTGTCCTGAATGTTTAGGCCCTGTACATTAAAGTTAATTTAAAAGAGTCCGTGTTCAACACCGAAGATCATTGACTTCCTGGAAACCTGTGGTCCGGCACCGATTGCCAGCAGAGAGAAATCAGTTGTAGACCTGGATTGGTGACAATTCTGCTCTGTTCTCATGGACTTATGTATTGAATGGTAAAATCGTGTTAAAGTTCATTTATTTCTCTTTACAATATCCACTTTACATCTTCAAAAGCATGCTGAATGTGTTCTCAAAGAGTTGCTTTAACCTAGTCATATTTTGAAGGAAATTATCTATTCTCTCAGGTTCTCTTGTATTTCCTTCTTTCGTATTTCCAAAATCTTGCCTGGAAAATATGCGCCTTTGTATAAAAATATTACAAACTCCCCTTCTTTATGGGGAGATTTGTTTGATGCTACCGTGGCAGCTGACATCGATGCTTGAGCAAGACTTCCTTCACCGTCCACTTCTTAAATATTTTTCACCAGAGACCAAAATTTCTTTAACTTTTTTATTGAAACTTTGCTTCATGTGTGTAATCATGTTCTGTTACATTTGATATGGTTACCACTCTTCCCAAATTGCAGTGCGGTTTTCCGAAATGCAAGAGGCACAAAGTAATGATGTGATTTTCCCTCTGAAACCATGTAAATCAAGAAAAACGTCATAAACCAATTGCGGATGGTTCTGGGAGACTGTGAATACCACCAGGCACCGTGGCGAAGAACAATGTACATTCACATAGAAAGGAGTCATTTTACTTTTTTTATGTGACACCTCACAAGAGCACCCCTATCTATACGGAGCACATACAGGGGAACTATATTGCCATCTGGTTGGGCAACGTTGTGAGGCGGGTTAAGGAGGGAGCTGTAGAAAGAGATTTGTTAACGTGGGCCTTGAAGAGACCCGGATTAAAAGTAGGAGGATAGACAGATGTCGGTAGCTCGTTCCACATACGAGCCGATTTACACAAAAACGGGTCGGCCTCCTCCTTAACCCGCCTTGCAACTTTGCAGAATCGGGTGGCGAAGTAGTTCCCCTCTATGTGCTCCACACAGACAGAGGCGCTCCTTTAAGGATTTTTTTTTTAAATGGTGGCAGTGTTAGATACTCACAGTATTGCCCTTGTAAACGACCAGCATTCAGTAACGAAACAGTGCTTGAGATGGCTTTAGCCGTGTTTGGTGACCAGATCTGAACAGTAAAGAACTTTCCAACCTTCCTCTTCGCTTTAGCTTCACAATATACACCAATAGGAGAATCATACTCCCAATGGTTTCGGAAAGTTAGGACTACTGTGCGGTATCCACATAAAAAAAGGAAGTATGTATTTCATTCTGAACTAATCCTTTTCCTTCATAGAATAGACAATTTCCTCCAAATCGCAATTGGGTTGAAGGAATTTTTTGAGAACACATTCAACACGCTTTTGAAGATGTTGAATGTGTTTTCTGACTTCTCTCTGCTGGCAATCGGCGCTGGACCATGGGTTTCCCGGAAGTCAAAGATCTTCAGTGTTGAACACGGACAATTTTGAATTAACTTTAATGTGCAGGGCCTGCACATTCAAGACAGTATTTCAGTTGCCTTTAAACTCAGCTTGAGGTATTTACATTTGTAAAGTTGCTCTCTGGTAGAAACCTGACAAGACAAGTCGACTTACATAACATTTCTGAGTATACTGAAATACCGTCCCTTAAATTTGGTAACGTAACATTAATTCACCTATGAATAAATTAAGTGCAAAATTTACTCACATGTAAAATAATATAATTCCATAATTATTAATAATTTGTAAAACTTTATTAACTATATTGTGGCCATGTTTAATGCTCAATGGTATATTATACGAGTACATGTGAGTTGTGGATTAAAACACGTTTCAAATATTTAATAATATATTTAACACCGGTAAATAATACAGAGACTGTAGTCCACAATGCTTTATTAATTCACACATTGCTTCTCGGGTCCCCGTAGCTGTTGGATCTACCCCTCTTTTCCTGTTCCAAGGAATCAAGTCATCCGATCCGATTCCTTAGGAACTCACTCTAGACAAATCTAGTGCCTCTGGTTTTCTCCTAGCTACCCTGGTCCAGTTCTTGTTATTCAGACACCATACCCCTTGGCTGAGATTGGGTGGTGTCTAATAAACGATGTTTGACTGACATTGTAGATATGAATTCATGAAACCTTTGAAGTGTTTTAACTTCAGCGGAATTTAACCATCGTTACTCGTGACAACAAAAACCCTCACATATGTTTATATTATTACGTCGGTGGGACGAAATTTGACTCTCTGCATCGAAAACCTTCTAACACCACACCCTTTCCATGTAAAGTTTTGACTTTTTTCCAAAATATCTGAAATAAGACAAACAAAAGATTAAAATAAATTATGCTCATTTCCCGGCAAAAATTAAATCTTACCGGTGTGAGGATTACTTACTTTTGAAAATAGGTATAATATGTAATGTGGTACGTAAAGCCACGTGTTTAAGAATTATTAATTCGAGCTAAACCTGAACAGTTAAAGATATCAAATCAATAGATTAATGGCAAGGCTATTAAGTAAATATTTATTATTATTGTACTTCCAAGGTAATCAATAAATATAACTCACCTTTAAGGAACGCCATTTTTGTCAGCAAAAGAAGAAACGACTACTATTAAGTTTTCTTGGAGGGAACTTGATATTGAAGTATGATCAATTAGTAGAAGCAATTGAGTTCTCTATTCTGGATATTTGGTGCTGGAGTCTGGAGGAATATGGCCGCCTACTAGACCGAATGCTATTGTTCCCGGTAGCCGGTAGTTGAGATTGTTGAGAACGTTGAGAGTTGAGAGGGTGTTGAAAATCAATAAACGAAAATGACATTTCCAGATTTTCTCAATGGCCAGTGACAGCAGAAGGCTGGTGTTGCCAGTTAATATACACTAGAATTTATTTCTCATCACACGATGTAGGTAAGTACTATTGGTACAAAATGTTTCGCTACTGGTGATAAGACGGTGGTTAAAGGTTGATAAAAGGTTGTATTCATTGTTCATAAAAGGTTGTATTCTTAAAATTAGAGGTTCACTGACTTAATTGTACGAAAAAGTTGTTTCTTAAAGTTAGAGATTCACTTGGCTGACAGGGTGGAAGAATTACCATGAGAGTCAGAGGCACTTCCCTTTACAGATGGCTGTCCAGGGTCCAGTGGCTGCTTTGTATACAGAGTCCTCGCGTTCGCAATAGTTATCCAAGTACCTTCGGATCGGGAGTAGGTCCTGGGTTTGATCTCCGAAGGGCGAAGATCATCAACTTCCTTCTGGGATGGAAGTGTGACACTCACTCGCGGTACCGAGCCTGGGCGACTCTGCCATAGATCCCCGAAGGGCGGAGATAGGACTTCCTTCTCGGATGGAAGCGTAAAATTCACTCGTCCTCAGAGGACCTGGGCGGCCTTTCCGAGGAGCGAGAATAGGAACCTTCCTGATTGGAAGTTTCAAGCCAACCCCTGTGCTTCCTGCGCGGAAGACTGAACCCGACTGTCTTCTCTCGTCAGAGAGCCCCGTCGCCTACCTGTAGGTATCCCTTTATGACCCGCATTGTTCAGCTGGCCGTTCCGCCGGGCGGCTCATTTCTTTTGAGGTGTTTATTGCTGTCCCGTAAAATCTCAAAGGAATTGCCGACTTTCTAAAATAGTAATTAAGGTTGGTTTATTTTACGATGAAGTACTTTACAATCGGCTCCGCTAGCCTTTGTGGTAATTTATTTTACCGCCGGTCTCGTCTGGGAATTTTTATAACCTGAAATGCACATTTTAGACAAAGTATGTCTGTGAATTTGGTCATTCTTATTATAGGTATTACAAAAGGATATATCACTGGCAGTGATGAAACGTTTTTAATGCTAGATTTACTTTTAAGAAACGTTAGAGAGATATAAAGGATTTCCAAATATCGAAAGAGTTTCTTTCATACCGTACGTATATAAGTTTTTGCTCTTTAACTAGAGCCAATAAATTAATAATAATGTGTTCGCTCTTTCAACATGCAAACCTCAAAAAGTACTAATATCTCTTTATAAAAATACATGGTAGTGGCTGGGAAGTGGCAATTTTCGTATACAGGCGGCGGCACTCCTCCCGGCGATCTTGCATCGGGGGATCGAGAGAACGTGAGAGATAAGAGAGTTAAAAAGGACCTCGAAATATCGAGTTATTTTTTCGTACCGTACGTTATTTTTTCCTCTCTATCTCTAGAACGAATAAAATTTGGCGGTTTTTAGTTTCCAATTGGTGGCATTCCTGGTTTTACAAATTATTTTTTTTATTAGATATTAGATACTTCTTCAGGCGGTAACAAAATAACCACACCCAAAATTTTTCGCATAGTATAAAATATATTTATGTTTTATTAATGCCAGTTATCTCAGGTTTGATAGGGTTTAATATCTTATAATTATATGGTACTTACCTACGTCGCGTACGGAGAAATAAATTCTGCTGGCGCATTCTTCTGTATATTAACTAGCAACACCAGCCTGCTGCTGTCACTGGCCGCTGCGAAAATCGTGATCGTCGGTTAACAGTTTTCGTTTATTGATTTTTGATTTATAAGTCCTCTCTACAGTCTCTACCTCTCTACTATCAGCAATAGCGCTCGGTCCAGAAGGCGGCCATGTTTCTGACTCCATCCACAAATATCCAGACTATTCCATAAAAGAGAACTCAATTGCTTCTGGTCATACTTGCTCCTTTGCAGTAAATTTCAATATCAAGTTCTCTCCGAGAAAACTCGGAATAGTCGTTTCTTCCTTTGCTACCAAAAAATGGCGTTCCGGAAAGGTGTGTTATATTTATTGATTACCTTGGAAGTACAATAATAATAAATATTTACTTAATAGCCTTGCCATTAATCTATTGATTTGATATCTTTAACTGTTCAGGTTTAGCTCGAATTAATAATTCTTAAACACGTGGCTTTACGTACCACATTAGATATTATACCTATTTTCAAAAGTAAGTAATCCTCACACCGGTAAGATTTAATTTTTGACGGTAAATGAGCATAATTTATTTTAATCTTTTGTTTGTCTTATTTCAGATATTTTGGAAAAAAGTCAAAACTTTACATGGAAAGGGTGTGGTGTTAGAAGGTTTTCGATGCAGAGAGTCAAATTTCGTCCCACCGACGTAATAATATAAACAAATGTGAGGGTTTTTGTTGTCACGAGTAACGATGGTTAAATTCCGCTGAAGTCAAAACACTTCAAAGGTTTCATGAATTCATATCTACAATGTCAGTCAAACATCGTTTATTAGACACCACCCAATCTCAGCCAAGGGGTATGGTGTCTGAATAACAAGAACTGGACCAGGGTAGCTAGGAGAAAACCAGAGGCACTAGATTTGTCTAGAGTGAGTTCCTATGGAATCGGATCGGATGACTTGATTCCTTGGTACAGGAAAAGAGGGGAGATCCAACAGCTACCGGGGCCCGGGAAGCAATGTGTGAATTAATAAAGCATTGTGAACTACAGTCTCTGTATTATTTACCAGTGTTAAATATATTATTAAATATTTGAAACGTGTTTTAATCAACAACCCACATGTATAATATACCATGGAGCATTAAACATGGTCACAATATAGTTAATGAAGTTTTTCTAATTATTAATAATTATGGAATAATATTATTTTCCATTTACGAGATACGAGTGCCCTAACATATGAGATATTTGAGATACGAGCCGTCGAGCAATCGAAGTTTTGCTTTGAAATACAAGCAACATTTGAGATACGAGGAACGGCCGGCTTCATAAGACCTACCAGTTTACTGCGCCTCGTGCGTATCGCATTATTCCACGCATCCCCTCAGTGTGCTTGTCTGTGCACCTCGCTGTCGAAGCATCTTTGATAAGTTTTTCTAGGGTTTTGTGCATTTACATACTTTATCACTTTTCTTTTTATAACCATGTCTCTGAAGAAAGTGAGTGGGATGGTCAGTGCTCAGAAGAAGATGATGTCTATTGAATTAAAGCGTGAAATCATAGAAAAAAATGAGCAAGGTGTGCGAGTACCTGACTTGGTTAGGCAGTACGGGCGTAGTGCTTCAACGATATGTACTGCGCTTAAACAGAAGGAGTCGGTAAAGGGTATAACGCCAGCTAAGGGCATTACATTAATTTCTGAGCTCCGGAGCTCTCTCCATGAAAAGATGGAGAAACTGCTGATGTTTTGGGTGATGGAGAAGCAACTTAAAAGTGATACCTTAACACAGGGCATCATATGCGAGAAGGCACCAGCGATTTACGGTGATTTGCTGAATCAGACCCCGCGCATTTCCACGGACGAGTCATTGGAAGACTCATTTAAAACCAGTGAAGACTGGTTTGACAACTTTAGGAAAAGAACTTCCATTCACTCCGTTGTCGAGAAGATGATGCCAGGCCACAAACCCATCAAAGATAGACTAACTCTCACACTGTTCGCCAATGTGAATGGCGACTGTAAGATCAAGCCTCTGCTCGTGTACCATTCGGAAAACCCCATAGCCTTTAAATCACATAAGATTTTAAAAGAAAAACTGCAATTTATGTGGATGGCAAACTGGAGGCATGGGTCACTGGGCAGTTCTTTGTGCAGTGGGTAAACCTGGTTTTTGACCCTTCTGATAATAAATATCTACAAGAAAACAACCTACCCATGCCAGCCTTTCTCGTCCTCGACAATGCTCCTGCTCACCCCCCGAATGTCGAAGATGACATCCTCTAAGAGTTCAAGTTTATAAAGGTTCTCTACATACCACCCAATGAATCAGCGGGTGATTTCTAATTTTAAAAAGCTCTACATTAAGCACCTGTTCCGGCGCTGCTTTGAGGTGACAGGGAACACAAACCTCACCCTTCGAGAGTACTGAAAGGCCCACTTCAACTTTATGATATTCCTCAGAATTATTGATCAGACCCGGCTGGGTGGTACAACGAGAACCTTGACTTCTGCATGGAAGAAGCTGTGGCCTGAGGCTGTAGCCGAAAGGACCTTTCGAAGGATTCGTACCCGAAGTGCCAGTGGAGGAGGAGATTGTGTCTCTGGGAAAATCCATGGGCCTGGTGGTGGATGAGAGAGACGTGAACGAGCTCGTCGAGAAGCACTCACGAACTGACGACCGAGAAGTTACAAGAATTACAGTCGCAGCAGCAGCAACAGCAGCAAGAAATTGGTTTCGAAGAGGAGCCAGAGGTGGAGCAGGTTATCTCTACAAGTGAGATGAAGGAGATCTTGGGAATGTGGGAGAGAATTTCACATTTCGTGGAAAAGAAACACCTCGAAAAAGTTGCAACTGGTCGTGCATCGGAGCTATTTAATGACACTTGCCTTACTCATTTCCGCAATATTCTGAAAGGGGGGAAGAAACAAACCTATCACTAGTACATCATCAAGTTGATAGTGTCACTAGTACATCATCAAGTTGATAGTATCACTAGTACATCATCAAGTTGATAGTATCACTAGTACATCATCAAGTTGATAGTATCACTAGTGCATCATCATGTTGATAGTATCACTAGTACATCATCAAGTTGATAGTATCACTAGTGCATCATCATGTTGATAGTATCACTAGTACATCATCAAGTTGAGTTTAAAAGCAACTGAAATACTGTCCTGAATGTTTAGGCCCTGTACATTAAAGTTAATTTAAAAGAGTCCGTGTTCAACACCGAAGATCATTGACTTCCTGGAAACCTGTGGTCCGGCACCGATTGCCAGCAGAGAGAAATCAGTTGTAGACCTGGATTGGTGACAATTCTGCTCTGTTCTCATGGACTTATGTATTGAATGGTAAAATCGTGTTAAAGTTCATTTATTTCTCTTTACAATATCCACTTTACATCTTCAAAAGCATGCTGAATGTGTTCTCAAAGAGTTGCTTTAACCTAGTCATATTTTGAAGGAAATTATCTATTCTCTCAGGTTCTCTTGTATTTCCTTCTTTCGTATTTCCAAAATCTTGCCTGGAAAATATGCGCCTTTGTATAAAAATATTACAAACTCCCCTTCTTTATGGGGAGATTTGTTTGATGCTACCGTGGCAGCTGACATCGATGCTTGAGCAAGACTTCCTTCACCGTCCACTTCTTAAATATTTTTCACCAGAGACCAAAATTTCTTTAACTTTTTTATTGAAACTTTGCTTCATGTGTGTAATCATGTTCTGTTACATTTGATATGGTTACCACTCTTCCCAAATTGCAGTGCGGTTTTCCGAAATGCAAGAGGCACAAAGTAATGATGTGATTTTCCCTCTGAAACCATGTAAATCAAGAAAAACGTCATAAACCAATTGCGGATGGTTCTGGGAGACTGTGAATACCACCAGGCACCGTGGCGAAGAACAATGTACATTCACATAGAAAGGAGTCATTTTACTTTTTTTATGTGACACCTCACAAGAGCACCCCTATCTATACGGAGCACATACAGGGGAACTATATTGCCATCTGGTTGGGCAACGTTGTGAGGCGGGTTAAGGAGGGAGCTGTAGAAAGAGATTTGTTAACGTGGGCCTTGAAGAGACCCGGATTAAAAGTAGGAGGATAGACAGATGTCGGTAGCTCGTTCCACATACGAGCCGATTTACACAAAAACGGGTCGGCCTCCTCCTTAACCCGCCTTGCAACTTTGCAGAATCGGGTGGCGAAGTAGTTCCCCTCTATGTGCTCCACACAGACAGAGGCGCTCCTTTAAGGATTTTTTTTTTAAATGGTGGCAGTGTTAGATACTCACAGTATTGCCCTTGTAAACGACCAGCATTCAGTAACGAAACAGTGCTTGAGATGGCTTTAGCCGTGTTTGGTGACCAGATCTGAACAGTAAAGAACTTTCCAACCTTCCTCTTCGCTTTAGCTTCACAATATACACCAATAGGAGAATCATACTCCCAATGGTTTCGGAAAGTTAGGACTACTGTGCGGTATCCACATAAAAAAAGGAAGTATGTATTTCATTCTGAACTAATCCTTTTCCTTCATAGAATAGACAATTTCCTCCAAATCGCAATTGGGTTGAAGGAATTTTTTGAGAACACATTCAACACGCTTTTGAAGATGTTGAATGTGTTTTCTGACTTCTCTCTGCTGGCAATCGGCGCTGGACCATGGGTTTCCCGGAAGTCAAAGATCTTCAGTGTTGAACACGGACAATTTTGAATTAACTTTAATGTGCAGGGCCTGCACATTCAAGACAGTATTTCAGTTGCCTTTAAACTCAGCTTGAGGTATTTACATTTGTAAAGTTGCTCTCTGGTAGAAACCTGACAAGACAAGTCGACTTACATAACATTTCTGAGTATACTGAAATACCGTCCCTTAAATTTGGTAACGTAACATTAATTCACCTATGAATAAATTAAGTGCAAAATTTACTCACATGTAAAATAATATAATTCCATAATTATTAATAATTTGTAAAACTTTATTAACTATATTGTGGCCATGTTTAATGCTCAATGGTATATTATACGAGTACATGTGAGTTGTGGATTAAAACACGTTTCAAATATTTAATAATATATTTAACACCGGTAAATAATACAGAGACTGTAGTCCACAATGCTTTATTAATTCACACATTGCTTCTCGGGTCCCCGTAGCTGTTGGATCTACCCCTCTTTTCCTGTTCCAAGGAATCAAGTCATCCGATCCGATTCCTTAGGAACTCACTCTAGACAAATCTAGTGCCTCTGGTTTTCTCCTAGCTACCCTGGTCCAGTTCTTGTTATTCAGACACCATACCCCTTGGCTGAGATTGGGTGGTGTCTAATAAACGATGTTTGACTGACATTGTAGATATGAATTCATGAAACCTTTGAAGTGTTTTAACTTCAGCGGAATTTAACCATCGTTACTCGTGACAACAAAAACCCTCACATATGTTTATATTATTACGTCGGTGGGACGAAATTTGACTCTCTGCATCGAAAACCTTCTAACACCACACCCTTTCCATGTAAAGTTTTGACTTTTTTCCAAAATATCTGAAATAAGACAAACAAAAGATTAAAATAAATTATGCTCATTTCCCGGCAAAAATTAAATCTTACCGGTGTGAGGATTACTTACTTTTGAAAATAGGTATAATATGTAATGTGGTACGTAAAGCCACGTGTTTAAGAATTATTAATTCGAGCTAAACCTGAACAGTTAAAGATATCAAATCAATAGATTAATGGCAAGGCTATTAAGTAAATATTTATTATTATTGTACTTCCAAGGTAATCAATAAATATAACTCACCTTTAAGGAACGCCATTTTTGTCAGCAAAAGAAGAAACGACTACTATTAAGTTTTCTTGGAGGGAACTTGATATTGAAGTATGATCAATTAGTAGAAGCAATTGAGTTCTCTATTCTGGATATTTGGTGCTGGAGTCTGGAGGAATATGGCCGCCTACTAGACCGAATGCTATTGTTCCCGGTAGCCGGTAGTTGAGATTGTTGAGAACGTTGAGAGTTGAGAGGGTGTTGAAAATCAATAAACGAAAATGACATTTCCAGATTTTCTCAATGGCCAGTGACAGCAGAAGGCTGGTGTTGCCAGTTAATATACACTAGAATTTATTTCTCATCACACGATGTAGGTAAGTACTATTGGTACAAAATGTTTCGCTACTGGTGATAAGACGGTGGTTAAAGGTTGATAAAAGGTTGTATTCATTGTTCATAAAAGGTTGTATTCTTAAAATTAGAGGTTCACTGACTTAATTGTACGAAAAAGTTGTTTCTTAAAGTTAGAGATTCACTTGGCTGACAGGGTGGAAGAATTACCATGAGAGTCAGAGGCACTTCCCTTTACAGATGGCTGTCCAGGGTCCAGTGGCTGCTTTGTATACAGAGTCCTCGCGTTCGCAATAGTTATCCAAGTACCTTCGGATCGGGAGTAGGTCCTGGGTTTGATCTCCGAAGGGCGAAGATCATCAACTTCCTTCTGGGATGGAAGTGTGACACTCACTCGCGGTACCGAGCCTGGGCGACTCTGCCATAGATCCCCGAAGGGCGGAGATAGGACTTCCTTCTCGGATGGAAGCGTAAAATTCACTCGTCCTCAGAGGACCTGGGCGGCCTTTCCGAGGAGCGAGAATAGGAACCTTCCTGATTGGAAGTTTCAAGCCAACCCCTGTGCTTCCTGCGCGGAAGACTGAACCCGACTGTCTTCTCTCGTCAGAGAGCCCCGTCGCCTACCTGTAGGTATCCCTTTATGACCCGCATTGTTCAGCTGGCCGTTCCGCCGGGCGGCTCATTTCTTTTGAGGTGTTTATTGCTGTCCCGTAAAATCTCAAAGGAATTGCCGACTTTCTAAAATAGTAATTAAGGTTGGTTTATTTTACGATGAAGTACTTTACAATCGGCTCCGCTAGCCTTTGTGGTAATTTATTTTACCGCCGGTCTCGTCTGGGAATTTTTATAACCTGAAATGCACATTTTAGACAAAGTATGTCTGTGAATTTGGTCATTCTTATTATAGGTATTACAAAAGGATATATCACTGGCAGTGATGAAACGTTTTTAATGCTAGATTTACTTTTAAGAAACGTTAGAGAGATATAAAGGATTTCCAAATATCGAAAGAGTTTCTTTCATACCGTACGTATATAAGTTTTTGCTCTTTAACTAGAGCCAATAAATTAATAATAATGTGTTCGCTCTTTCAACATGCAAACCTCAAAAAGTACTAATATCTCTTTATAAAAATACATGGTAGTGGCTGGGAAGTGGCAATTTTCGTATACAGGCGGCGGCACTCCTCCCGGCGATCTTGCATCGGGGGATCGAGAGAACGTGAGAGATAAGAGAGTTAAAAAGGACCTCGAAATATCGAGTTATTTTTTCGTACCGTACGTTATTTTTTCCTCTCTATCTCTAGAACGAATAAAATTTGGCGGTTTTTAGTTTCCAATTGGTGGCATTCCTGGTTTTACAAATTATTTTTTTTATTAGATATTAGATACTTCTTCAGGCGGTAACAAAATAACCACACCCAAAATTTTTCGCATAGTATAAAATATATTTATGTTTTATTAATGCCAGTTATCTCAGGTTTGATAGGGTTTAATATCTTATAATTATATGGTACTTACCTACGTCGCGTACGGAGAAATAAATTCTGCTGGCGCATTCTTCTGTATATTAACTAGCAACACCAGCCTGCTGCTGTCACTGGCCGCTGCGAAAATCGTGATCGTCGGTTAACAGTTTTCGTTTATTGATTTTTGATTTATAAGTCCTCTCTACAGTCTCTACCTCTCTACTATCAGCAATAGCGCTCGGTCCAGAAGGCGGCCATGTTTCTGACTCCATCCACAAATATCCAGACTATTCCATAAAAGAGAACTCAATTGCTTCTGGTCATACTTGCTCCTTTGCAGTAAATTTCAATATCAAGTTCTCTCCGAGAAAACTCGGAATAGTCGTTTCTTCCTTTGCTACCAAAAAATGGCGTTCCGGAAAGGTGTGTTATATTTATTGATTACCTTGGAAGTACAATAATAATAAATATTTACTTAATAGCCTTGCCATTAATCTATTGATTTGATATCTTTAACTGTTCAGGTTTAGCTCGAATTAATAATTCTTAAACACGTGGCTTTACGTACCACATTAGATATTATACCTATTTTCAAAAGTAAGTAATCCTCACACCGGTAAGATTTAATTTTTGACGGTAAATGAGCATAATTTATTTTAATCTTTTGTTTGTCTTATTTCAGATATTTTGGAAAAAAGTCAAAACTTTACATGGAAAGGGTGTGGTGTTAGAAGGTTTTCGATGCAGAGAGTCAAATTTCGTCCCACCGACGTAATAATATAAACAAATGTGAGGGTTTTTGTTGTCACGAGTAACGATGGTTAAATTCCGCTGAAGTCAAAACACTTCAAAGGTTTCATGAATTCATATCTACAATGTCAGTCAAACATCGTTTATTAGACACCACCCAATCTCAGCCAAGGGGTATGGTGTCTGAATAACAAGAACTGGACCAGGGTAGCTAGGAGGGCAACTAGCCCCAACCCCAACTGACAACTAACCCCAACTAACCCCAACCCCAACCCCAACCCCAACTAACCCCAACACTAAAGCCAAAGTACTATATTTACCATATACATTAACATTATTTATTGTATTTATATTACCATATCCATATACCAAAGAATATCTGACAAGTGAACCGAAACAAAATAAGATGACTAACCAACTAAAAACTCATCGACCCCGACAAGTTGAACAAACGACTTATATTTTGAAAAAATAGGCATAAATAGGTGAATCAAAGAACGGAGTTGAAGGAAAAGATAGTGGAAAATTGAAGGGTAAACCATAAAGTTCGCTGGATTGCTCTACGGTACTCTAAAGCCTTGCCAGCAAATAGGGTTATGACTGACGTCTGATGCTATGACTGATTGAGACAGTTGATTATTTATACATCAGATATACTCTGATTCGTCACATACATTATATTTATCTATACTAAGGGAAGTTCAAATGCATGTCATGTAAAATCTTAATAAATATTATAATAGCAATAATAAATATATTTAAAAATATAAAATGAAATACAGCATATATAGAATAATGGTTGTATTTTTAAACAGAGTTAATTTTTCCAATTAAAAAGCAAATTTACCATTGCATCCTAATCTGCATACTCTATTAACATTCACAACAAAAGTATTTCTTATAACTTTTGAGAGGAAATTTCTCACAACATCAATATGTTCTATGATTTGGGACAAATAATTTCATATTTTCTGTAACTTACTATATTTTTAATCCATTTAAGCTATATTTCTTGATTCATCGTTATAATTTAATGGTACAATTTCGTTTATACAATTTAGTGATAAACCCTATTTTTTTTATCGATCTATAACAAGAAATGATAGTTATATATATATTTTTTCGATAAAACTTCACAAGCCCCGTTCGAGGAAGATCTGTCGAAATAGATCGAATCGCACAATATTCTGTCCAATGCTTTGATCTCCACTCAACTCTTATGAGTCCTTCAGAGTATATTTGAAATACTATCTGAATGTTTTTGGCTACACCTTAAACTTGAAATACTTCAGAAAGTCACAAAACTCCTCAACGCTCATATGATGTTTGTCGGAATGTATTTTCCAAAAAATCAAAGCTGTCAGTTCATCAGCATGCAAACTTTGGCCAACATATTTCTCATCAGAAGCGAATGTTAACCAATTATAGTAAGTTATTAGCTGTTCCAAGCTTATATTATTTCTATATTGTGTTAGGTATCCGAAATGGGGGTGAACCAGCTTCATAAGAATTAGCGGGTGAACTTCGATGTCCATCTTGAAGGCTTTACTGTATTCGTTATGAAAAATTAGCAAACGATGGCAGGCGATCGTCTCTTCGCTGCGCTATTTGGTTACGGTATATACTTGGAACAGCTGTTGGCGATGCTTATCTGTTATTTTTCTATTTTCAGGGACTTCAGATGCTCCATTATCCAGATATTTTCCCCAAAATTAAAATTACTGCTTGGCAATCTGAACTCGTGCATCTATCGAACCCGTTGCTCGAAACAAAGCTCGAAGAGGAGTAACATTTTTTATAAGGTTCTCATAATGGTTACTGTGATATAATCCTTTATTGAATTCCAGTTTCCCATCGATCTCCTTCATCTGGAGGCCGACTGGCTTCACATATTATTTGCTCAGATTGGCAGGGTGATTATAGCGTGGAAGATTGGCAATCTTCGTAAGAGCTAATGTTTTTGGCCGATACAAACTTGATGCCATCACTATTTTGTATTTATTTAATAATGGATGTTTTTGTTGAAATTAACTATATATATATTTATTTACATGAATCATGATTATATAAGAAATAGGAGTAATCTTTGCAAAATGACATTTTTTGGGACACAAAAAATATATGATCGGGTGAAAAATATTGGCAATGCCAATTTAGCAATAATCTTGTTTTTTCGGTTTGGTGATAATTTTTGTCACAAATAATCTATTGAAATAAAAAACCATTATTAATTTCTCATTCAATTAGTAGCAATACTTAAAAATTATCACCTCCGTCATTTGCTGACCTTTACCTGAGCTGGCTATATAATTTTATTGCCGAAACTCCACCCTTTACGAACGACCTCCAGTACGCTCCCCTTCTCGGCTTTTCCGTCTTCCACCTCTTCTATTTTTACATGTTCCACTGGGTTGAACTTCTCCTTTTCAGGGTCGATTCTCTTGAATCCATACCTTTCGAGATTTTGAATAAGAATTTTGTTAGTCAGAGAAACTCCCTCGGCAATGTCTTGAGGATCGGACTCGACGAGAGATTTCTAGAGTGCTTAAAAACTATGGCTAATTCGAATTAGATCTTTGCCGAATGCTGTAAAATTCTATGTTTTAATATGCTCGATTTTCCTATGAATATATAAAAAAGACATGATTTTTTTAAAAAAATAGTTGTTTTCATGAATAATAAAGTAATTCTTACTTTTTTGCATCAGCCCATATCTTATCGCATTCTGCAATTTTCATTTCTAAACTGTGTCTTGATTAATTTATCTCTTTTTGGATCTGACCATATTATTTCTCTTCAGCAGCCCTCTACATTTTTTAAAATAATAAACATAAACAAATAATTAATAAGGTTCTTTATAGAAACAAAATATAATTTTATGATGAACTTCCATCATATTCAGATTTTTTGTCCAAGTTTTCCCCAAATATTCAATTGTACAATTTAGTACTTATTCAAAAAAACAATCACTCCACATTAATCTCATATCAGAGTGCTGGTATTATAATACAATATAATGAGGGAGAAACAATATAAAAACACGAAAATTGGCCTAGTTTAATATATATTGTAAGCAATACCTGGTGTTTAAGTTCTTATACTATTTTTTGATTGGCCTGGACTTGGTCGAACAAAGCCGTATACTGGCTGACATAGTTTTTCTTTTCATTCTAATTTGCAGGTGTCCATGTGGACTGAGTTTATGGATTCTTGTCGGAATTGGTTTAAACACCCTTCTTCTCGGAGAAGTGGCTGCATAGAATTGACGGTACTCTGACTCTGCCTGTTCTCATGAAGTTCGAAGCAAGTGACTTCAACATGAAACTTGATAGCATTTTATTTCAATTTTTTTTTTATTTTTTGTGAAAAATTAATTATAATTAATTATTTTAATTCTGGTGCATAAATTGCAATAACCTGAAAACCCCCCATATTTGACTGTTGTTGAAAAAGTTAATGTCTTCCTCATTACACATGTATATATATATTTGCGAGCTTAATTTAATATAAATATTTTAAAGACTTTTGGCTAATTCTTATCATTCGGAACTATGACCACCTATCTATTTTTAAAGTACCTGTGTCTTAAAAATCAGACATAGCAACTATGAGTCTAATATCATTTGCGATTATTCAATATGATTGTATGATAAATACAAAATATTAAAGAGTATATCAGGATTATTCATTAAAATATATTGATATTGTTTCCAGCTCATTCGCATAATTCGAATTCCACAATCCATTACTTTAAGCTTATATAAACATTTTTAAAAATATGATAATATTGTTATGCTTTTCTACCATCATTTCTTACATATCGACCCTCGCGATGGACACAGGGCCGGGCTGGTACTGTATAAAAAATCCCAAGATCTCAGACTATAAATCATACTCGATTCAAGGATTCAATATTCGCATTTTCGGTGATTTAAAAGAACCTTTTCGAACCGAACTCATCAGTGATCTCGCAGAAATAAACTCGCTCTTTCCTCCAAAAGCATTAAGCTTAATCAAGAAAAAATCAAGGATTTATTTCGACAAGTATTATTTTGGAGGCAACGGAATGCAATAGTAATACCCCTGTTGCCATTTTGAGTGCAAAGAAAAAGAAAAGGTCGGATGCGTCGAGGTAACATCCCTTGATGGCTATTTAAAATGGCTGCTGCCCAATCCTGGTGTCCTCCTTCATTAGCTCGCGCATGTTTATCACTATCTCCTGCTGAAGGAAAATAACACCAAAGTTAAAATTATCAACGACACATTCGATAAAATAGTGAAATCAAAAAAATACTAAAAGGTTAAATTCATTTATGGTCAGTATCGAAAGGCATACGCTCTCTAAAACCTATATGAGTACTTTGCAGAAACCAGTCTGGCCTTCTTTAGTAGCAGGAGGTTTAGAAATGATTTTTATCCGTTCATTAACTCAGAACTCAAAGAATTCGACCCCGATGGATACCAGATGGTTATCGACGTCTGGGGTGTGGATTTGGCAGCAATTGCAGGTAAAATCAGCTATCCCTGGAATTACGATCCTCTCAATCAAAGACTAACAGATGTTATAGGTTAAAAGTAAGTGGAGTTAAATAGTAAAACTGTCGTCTGATTAAATACTCTCACTTCTATAAATTATTAATTGAATCACTTTCGAATCTATTTTTTTTTATTATTTTATTCATTTGTATTCCAAAAAATATACTTGAATACTAAAAATGATGATATTATTCACTAGTGAAACATATTAGCTTTATTTCGTTCATTTGTAAATGTTTGACAGGTAAAATTGTTTGTTCAGCGTAAATTACTTAACGTCATCGATCCTACTGATTTGTTTCAATTCAACCATATCTATATCAAAATTATTTATTATTATTTTAAAAAAAAAATATTTAAGTAAAAAAAAATAGTCACCATAGATTCTGAAAATTACCAGAATGCACTGTTTTACAATATTCTACCAAATCAGTGCTTCTTATAATTTAATTATTTAAATTTTCTTATAAAAAAGTATTTTTTTGCCATCTCTGATGTTCAATAAGTCTAATACTAAATTTCATTAACTAACAACATTATCTAAATTACGATGTCTAAGGAAAAGAAAAATCTTGATTTTATCTTCTCGACAACTAATATTTCAAAGGTTCAGGACTTTCTTGATGAAAACCCGACTCTCAATCTCTTGAAGATGTTGGATGATAAGAAAAATAACATTCTGCACCAAACCGCCTTCCAATCGAAACTGCATCTCATGAAGATTTATATTGAATATGCCAAAAAAAATCTAGAAGCAGAATATTGGAACACCAAGAACAATAATAAACCTGCAAACGGCAAGGTTTCAGTCAAGCATATCCTTCAATCGTGGGTCAACTAACAAAATACCGAAGGTTTCACTCCAGCCCACTACGCTTCCTATAAAGGAAATGTCCCAATGATAAAGTTTATAGAAAGCCTTGGTGGAAATGTTATGTTGGCAACAAACTTAGGACTCAATGTTTTGCACCTTGCAGCACAAGGCGATAGACTCAACGCTTTCTTGTACTTGTTTGACAGATTCGACCTTAATTGCCAGGATGCCAAAAATGGGACTCCTTTGCATTGGGCATGTTATATGGGAAGCGAAAACGTTGCAGGATTTTTGCTGGCCCAACCCGAAGTCGAGATAGATATCTACGACTCTGAATAGCAAACACCCCTTCATCTGGCAACTCTTTATGGGAATACGAAAATAGTCAGGAGACTTTTAATTAAGGGAGCAGACCGAACTCTTCGGAATCTAAACGGACAGAAACCCATTGACATTGCGAAAGCAAACTAGTTTAAAAATATTGGGAATATGCTCGATAATAATTACAGCTGTCTCGACCATATCAAATTTTATTGCAACATTAAGATGCAATATACGCCCACAGAGAAATCCCTCATTAAGCCTTTTTTGCTTTTACTCGGTTTGATCTGGGCAGTAGCAACAAGTCATGTCTTAATCGAATTTAGTCTATAACTCTACTGGCTTGGCATACCTGGATTATTTTATCTGTTTATCCTAGTCTTATACTTCTCCCTGCTTGTCCCCCAAAAACCACCGACGGCTCCAAGTTCGTACAAAGATTTAATATAAAAAGTTCCAATATGTCCTGAATGCAAGATCTCAAAGGTCTAACGCTCCTACCATTGCGATGTTTGCAGAATGTGTATTTCAAATTTCGACCATCATTGCCCTTGGATCAATAATTGTGTCGGCAATTACAATGTGGCGAGGTTTGTAATTTTCGTGGGAGGATTGCTCTTAGCTTTTATATAAATATGCGCTATCTCTGTCATTGGAATCATCTAGTATCGTCCAATCGTTAAAGGATTTCGGTGGGATGACTTAAATTAATATATGATATATATCTATAAGGCATGCTTTGGAATCAACATATTATTAGTCGCGACATTCTTTTTTCCTCTTTTGATGCTCTTCTACGTACAAATCAACAACCTTTTTCTCAACAAAACAACCTACGAGAGGTTCTCCAAAAATCAACCCAACTTCAAGGAGACAGTAAGTGAGTCCGTCAGTGATACTACCCAGCGGTCCATAGTGAAGCAGCCACTGTTGGATGAAAAAATACAACATTAGGATACTTATTCATGCACGAACTGCATCGCAATGTGCAAAACAATAGAGTAAAATACAAACAATACAGAATAATAGTCTTGATTAAGTGATAACGTATATTGATATAGAAATTCATGAAGTTATAAATAATTGATAAATGGTTGCTTTTTTTTTAAGATCTACTCAATTCTTATAATTTAACTAATAATTAATAATTGATAACTAAATAATTAAAGTTAAAATTATTAATAAACATATCTTATTATTTGAATAAAAAAAAAAGTATTTCATGGCGAGTCACAAGGATCAGGAATTAAAGAATCTCAAATAACATTTAGTGGACAACACTTAAGATTTCACAGAACCGTTTTCTGTTCCTCTTGAAGAACTCAAAGATCTGTTCCAACCAGATAATATCCGGTAGGGCAGCAGTCTCCAAAAGATAAAAAACTGGGGTTCATATAAAGGACTTGAGCGACTTCTCAAAACCAGCCTCAAAGTATCACACATTTTCTTAGATTTCGACTGATTTTATTAACGTTAATAGAACGGCATTGAAGGTGATTTTCACGACAAATCTGTCAGAGAGGAAAAGTATGGGACAAACGCAGCTATTATAAAACCCATTCCATCACTATGGGAAATGGTGCTATAAAACTTTTAGGACCCAACATTACGGATCCTTTGCGCGGCCGCAGTAGCCTCGCTGGTTTTAGGGATAATGACTCACGGTATCTAATAGGGTTGGCTTGAGGGAGTTTCAATACTTCTGGCAGTAGTTATTATCGTTAGTGTTACTTCGTTCAACAACTATATGAAAGAACAGCAATTCAGAAAATTGAACGAAGTCGCAGCTATGAAAAACGTTAATGTTTTGCGGAACGGTACTTTCTTGAATATGAGTGTCTATGATCTCCTGGTCGGTGACGTAGTTCAAGTCGAGACTGGCGAGAAGATATCTGTTGATGGGATAGCCTTCCAGGCAAAATTACTAAAAATTGATGAAAGTTCAATTACAGGTGAACCAGATCTCAAAGAGAAGAAAGACGTGACTGAAGAACCATTTAGACAGGATATTAAATTTGAAGATCCATTTTTAATTTCTGGGACTCAGGTGATGGAAGGTAGCTGCATGGTCATTGTATTAGCAGTCGGGGTCAACTCAAGGCAAGGAATTAGCAAGCAGATATTACAACAGAAGAGCGATTAGACTCCACTTCAGGAAAAGCTTTAAGATCTTGCCAACCAGATTGGGACAATTGGCATTGTAAGCGCTACCCTAACATTTCTTGCTTTGCTGTTACACTTTATTAAGGATAGGATTTTTCTAAATTAATGCTTTATGTGCATGGACAGTATCAACATTCTTGTAGAGTATTTCATCATAGCTGTGAGTATTATCGTGATTGCTGTCCCCGAAGGTCTGCCGTTGGCTGTGACGATTTCTCTTGCTTACAGTGTTGGAAAAATGAAAGACTAGAACAACCTTGTCAGGTTTCTCCAAGCCTGCTAGACTATGGGGGGCGCTAATAACATTTGCACAGATAAGACAGGAACTTTGACAAAGAATATGATGGCTGTCACTAAGATTTGGACAGAGCAGAGAATCGTTGATAAAATAGATAAGAAATCAATAAAATCTAACACTCTCGAGCATTTGTGTGTGGGAGCTGTGGTCAACGGAAACGCTATGCCCGTCATCGATGCGACTGGTAAATTTGAGCAGATCGGCAACAAGACAGAGTGTGCTCTTCTCTAAATGGCTTATGGGCTGGGTTATGATTTCAAGAAAATTAGAAAGGCGGAAAATTGTAAATTCACCATCCCGTTCAGCTCCGCACTGAAGAAAATGTCAACGGTATATTAGAATGCGAGCAAAAAACAGATATTATACTCGAAAGGTGCTCCAGATTTCTTATTGGCGAATTGCTCTCATTATATTTCCGAAACTGGCGAAACTCTTGAAATTACACCCCAGTTCATCAACGAGTTGAACAGCGTGATCTCCATCTTTGCAAATGAGTCCTTGAGAACTTTATTAATGTGTTATAAATATGTGCAGCCTTCCGAATACTTACTACCTGAAAATAAATAGTCTTTGGAAACGAACATGGTGGTCATAGGAATCGTAGGTATTAAAGACCCTTTGAGACCTGAAATCCCTGAAGCAGTTGCACTTTGTAAAAAAGCAGGAATCATCGTCCGGATGGTCACAGGAGATAATCCCCAAACTGCACTTGCCATTGCAAAAGACGCCGGCATTCTCCCAACCAACTTCCAAAGGCCGGAACTCGGTGACGATGATGCAAAGGGAAGATATGTGGTGATGGAAGGAAAAACCTTCAGGACTGAAGTTGGAGGACTAGTAAAAGGGGAAGGTAAAGATGAAGGAAAGGAATTCGTCAAAAATCTCAAGGTTTTTGAAAAAATCGCAAAATAACTCCGAGTTCTCGCCAGAAGTTCTCCAGAGGATAAATATTTACTAGCTACAGGGCTTAAGTAACTCTAAAATGTTGTAGCGATGACTGGAGATGGCACAAATGACGCACCCGCACTCAAAAAAGCAGATATTGGATTTGCGATGGGCATTTCAGGAACCGAAGTCGCGAAATAAGCTGCAGGAATCATTTTGTTAGATGACAATTTTCGATCGATTGTGACAGCCGTAAAATACGGTCGAAATATTTTTGATTGCATTCGAAAGTTTCTCCAGTTCCAACTGACTGTGAACATAGTAGCCATATTTATGGCCTTCCTGGGTGCTGCTGTGATTAAATAATCTCCTTTAACTCCAATTCAAATGTTATGGGTAAATTTGATCATGGACACTCTTGCTGCTCTAGCCTTAGCCACGGAGCCCCCTGCTCAGTCTCTGCTTGATCGCATGCCTTATAGTAGAAAATAATCGATAATCACAGCTCAGATGTGGCGAAACATCATTTTCCATTCCATATTCCAGATCATTATACTATGTATTATCTTATTCAAAGGAGATGACATATTTAATGTTCCTAGTCAACTGACTCCCTTGCCAGACGGAGAGCTATGGAATGATGAAAACGGACAGCATTTCACCTTATTCTTTAATGTGTTCGTATACTTGCAAGTATTTAACTTCTTCAATGCCCGAAAACTTAAGAAGTAAGAAGTTAATGTGTTCAGCGATATCGGCAACAACTATTTATTCATCTTGATTGTCATTGGGATTTTCGTGATGCAGATTTTTATCATCGAATACGGGGGTGCTGCACTCAAACTGGTCCCATTGGATACTTAAGAAAATATTATTTGCATCTTAATTGGATCTCTCTCCCTTCTTAATGGTATACTCATTAAAACCGTATTGCCTGAAGCCTGCCTTAACAGTATCAAGGCGTTCCACATCGACGAAAACTCATCTCGCTTTTACGACGTCGATCGGGTT